>JAKEEE010000022.1:2400000-3000000 GCA_021498325.1 Bactrocera minax | reverse complement strand
AGAGTGTGTGTTCGTTGCATTTTGGGAGGTGGAGTTGGGAGGTGAAAACTCAACTGCAGCTTTGGTGATGGTGAAGGTGATGGACTTTTAGTGCACTTTTAATGCTATTAAAAATTGCTTACAAATTTATGCCAGGCTCGTGCACTTAATTGCATTCATTATTTTAATTGTGTAATTCCGATTTTTTAATTTAATAGAAATCGTATTCAAGTGACTCTCACTGGCAGCACAAAGTTTGCTTGCTTGACCAAGGCATACTTATATGTGTGTGTGCGCGTAAGTTAGGCAAGTGTGCTCAGTTTATGAATTTACGTGCGAATAAGGTGTATTAGATTTTCAAGTAAAATTTGAAAACGTTTTGAAACTAATTTTCCTGCAACGTAGTTTATAAAATTTACCAATACTAAATGCACTTTACAATTTAATTTTTTTCTTTTATTTCATTTCATCTCGTACGATTTTATTTCAATTGATATTTCCAAAGGGCATTAAGTATTTGGATATATGAGTATATAGAATAACATACCTCAAAAGAGCGTGATAGGTAGAAGATCATCGGCTTGTGTCACAATGTTGCAAAGTTAAAGAAAAACCGAGCTGAGAAAATTTTATCACCCAATGCAATTCGCCCAGGTTGATGATCAACAAGCATCCAATTTTCAAACCGTTTATCGGTATTTTTAATTGCCTACGCTCATATTATGAATTCCATAAAATTATTTGTTATAATTGCCACAGAATTCGCAGCATCCCAAAATTTTCCTTGAATATGTATTTAGTTGTTTTTTATGCTTGTTCCTTGTGTTCATGTTCGATCCGATAGAGTGTGCTTAAACAACTCCTTCAACGAAGCGCTGAGAACTCCATTGTAGAATATAACAACTCGAAACCCCCTTATCTGCTTGTTATTTCATAGATTTATGGATACTAGGTATTTCTTGATTATTTTCAAATCTGATAAAAACAAAAAGTCTGTTACAGCCTGTCTGTTCCCTGTTACATTAGGTATTGGAGAAAATGGTCAAGACTTTCTCTGAATTTTCGTCGTTGATCCTCGTTTGTACGAAGTAGAGCAAAAACACAGAGGGTAGCCTAATCCCGCATAACACTTATTGTTTTTACAATACCACACAGGAGAATTGCTAAATTTTTTAAGGCGCGAAAGTTTTGATGTCGTACCCCTTTTAATAGAATCATTAAACGTTTTTGGAACAAATAATAGTCTTACTTTTTATGTCCTGTAATGAGAACATATCTGGACCCAATAGTTTGTGGGGCCAGAGTAAACTCTAATCCCTGTAATAAGCAAATTTAATTTGTTTGCATTAATTGTTTTTTTTTTTATTATAGCGAAACACTTTTCTTTTGATCTAGTAATATTTAAACTATTATTTTTTTCAAAATAGAAATCTTTAACAATTTTTTTTTTAATATTAGCGAACATCCAGCTGCCTGTTATATGCTTATTCAGTAATTCCTTATTATTCTCATCAAATATAAAATAAGCAAGTTAATAAGATATTTTTTTTTCTTTCTAAAAAATCTTCCAAGTATTAAACTAATTTTAAAAAATTTAATTTTGAAATCTCGCAGACACTGATATCGCATTGAAGGACACCTCACGAAAATTTGGCACAAGTGGTCAGGCCCTAACGCCACGCCACACTATTGACGCTATATTGGGGCTGAAGAATCGCAGTGAATATGGGGAAGGTAAGTAAAAGCTTGTTAAGCGCTTCTTGCGATTCTAAAGACATTTTTGCAAAAATTTTCTATTAACAAAATATGGAAGCAACATCACCAAAATTTAAACAAAATTTTCATTGGTGGGGGGTTGCATGTTTCAAACTTCTTATACATGTTTGATTACAAACTTCATAAAACACCCACATTGTCGCTTTTGACAAATACAGGTGTGCCGACATAAAACAAAAACCAAACACAAATGCAATAAAATTTGTTAGGTGGCATCACGGCCAGGCACCAAGTCGAAATTGGATTATAATCCATTTAAATCGCCAACTAATCCCATGACAAAAACAAAAAACATTACCAGAAAAACATATCAAAAATAACAAGACTGCCGTCTAAACAAAAAGACATTAAAACTTTCAAGAAAACTGCATAAACTTGAAGCGCTAAAAGCCGGGGGCAAATAACAAAACGGCAGAAAACGTCAGAAAACGCCTACTCGCGTGGATTTTGCAAACAACGATAAAACAATGGCACACGAAGGATAATGAAATCGGCTTAATCCCTTTACGAAATCGCGAATCACGAAATCAGCGCAAGGTGACGTACGATGAACGCTTACGCTCGCTTCTCTTATCAGCTGTCGTGCATCTAAATCCGCTAAATTACATTCCGAAGCGCAAAGCGAAGGTGGTGCAAAATGACGCTGATGGTGTTTAACAGCCAATATAATTACTAAACAACAGAGGAAGCGCTAAAAGCTGATAAGAGTCTGCTTTCTCAACATTTTACATACAGCTATGGCATCTACATATGCATTCGACTATTCGAAAAAAGACTTAATTTGAAGTTGCTTCCTTGGCTAGACTAAAACAAGTGTTAATGCGATTTAGCGATTAGGATTCCATTGTTTATCTGCATAAGCCACTTTGGCACGGGACAAATCACATTTATAATTTCTTAGTTTCAACGGAGCAAGCAAGTTGGTGGTATATTAGTTATTGATGGTTTGATGGCAATTGGAGGCTGATTAGATGGTACATATTATATGTTATATATCCCGCTTCGTTTTCCAACTTAAAAAAAAATTTGTTTAAAATAAAGGTTTATATTTGGTAAAAAAGAATTGCTAATACAATTTCTCTTAATCGGAAATTTTTCGGAGAGACTTTATATTGATATTAGCATTTCCAAATTATTTTTTTTGTTAAATCTAAAAAACATTTGTTGAAGAAACATAATTATGCATCTCAAAATCCATTATGTTAATATTATTTAAATAGTTTAATTTAAAAGTTTTAAAATGCAAGAACTCATAACTTAATAGTTTCTCTCTCATTTTATTGACGTCATTTCATAACAAACATTTCAAAAAACTTTCAAAAAATTTCAAAAACTTTCATTTATACCATGGACTCCTATTTTCTGTATATAAAAGCATTTAGTTACATAAATATAACTTGATGTGCTTATTTTCAATGCATTCCTTCAAATATTATCTGCAGGCGTTCAGTACAAAAAATTTTTATAGACATTTCCTACTCTCTTATGTACTTGCACACGTCTACTACCAGTTCAGAGATATGTATCTGTATGTGTGTATATATCAATCTGTCATGGCGCACGCCCAGCAAACAAACACCGCCTGGATACTGACATATTCGTACATATCTCGAACATTTAATTAAATCTTTGATTGCGTTTAATAGTTGGGGCCACGTCCTTTGTGCAATTAAGTAACCTGATTCATGACACAAATGACAGTAATAAAATCAAATTAATGACATGCCGCGGTGACAATTACAAATGCATGTGCAAATAGTTATTGCTTGCGCATAACTGCTTGTTAGTTAGTCACTAGTACATATGTATTCGACTAGCTTATATTACGCTTGAATAGATAAGACAATAATAGACACAATTATATTATTATCAACGGATAATTGATTTCTAGTTAATTTTAGTACACCTTCAAGGGATTTACCGTAAACTTCAGATTTGTTCCCTGATTCTCTTGAAACTTCTCTTGAATTCTTGTGTAGTAATAATCGTTTTTTATTTTTATTTGAGATCTTGACTCTGGATAACTCTTACTAAAGGATTGTCAGCCATTATTTGTGTTAATATTATTTTATTTGTTTGTTCGTGTATGCCAATTTGGACAAGGGCAAAGGACAAAGGATATTGTACTATTTTCATTACAATATTAATAAATTCGTGATAATATTTCGAGAACACTCTTACAAAAACCTGACCCAACCAAATGTCGAAAAAAAAACCATTATTGATCTGTCTTCTTCCTTCAATGCCTTTCGAGGATATTTAGGGTGGAGGTCAGCGTTACTGATCCGCTGTTTATTATTTAAATATACGCAATATCCACCACAAAATTTTCGCATTTTTCGAATTTAATCACATCAGATATTATGCGCACAAATTGCATTCATTAAAATTGTTCCGTATATTATTCATATATATATAGTACGTATCCACCGTTTTCATAGTAAAATCTCAATTCGTTTAGATATTCGTTTAGTAATTTTGTGGCTTTAAGGTTAAATAATACGTAATCGCACTGCAACGAGGTCACAAAATTTAATTATTCTAATGAAAACTACGCTATTCAATCAATACCAGTAACTAATATATATTTATAAACAATTAATTATGATAATTAATTCATTGTTATTTTTTTCCCCCCTTTATTTATATACACAAGTATATAGCGATATATGTACTTGAATATTATACATGTGAGTTGATCAACTACATGGCCAAAAAGCAAACCACACAGCCTTCACTTAAAAAATGAAAAGCTTTAAATTAATTATGTTTTAATTACATCGATAATAAGACACGTCATTACCCAACTTGAAAAATCAATAATAACAACAACCTTCCTAAAAATTATGACGTGTGCAGCTCTTACCACTTTTACAAATGCGTGAAGGCTTCGACTCCAACTCCGAATTGGACTTGAACTGAATTTGTTCAATGAAAATAGCTTTTTATAACAATAATTATTTCCACCATTATTTCTGTTTTTGTGCAACTGGGTAGATCCTAAAATCAATTAAGTGCTACGCAGTACAAAAATAAAAATCAATTAAAAATGGCTACCGTAGGCGTGCTGCTGTGTTTGTGTGTGTGTGCGTATGTAGTGGTCACTCAGCTGAGGTCGTTAAAAGCTAGTGCTGAGCCGGGCCTATCACTCAGCCAATATGTGGAGTCGTCAGATTGCTTAAGCGGCCAGTAGGCGTTTCCAGTTGTCATGGTAATTGAGTGGCTGGCAGCCAATATAGAAGCAAAATTAATCGAATTACTTGCAATTTTAATGAACCAACAAAAGTTGTTTGCATTGAATCGCAAAACTCAAAACAGCTCAACACAGCTCAACACAGCGACGTATAAGTGTTGCAAAATATCGGAGTTGACAGTTGGAACTAAATTGCAATCAAAAAGTAAAAAATTAGTAATATAGCGGTAGAAAAATGCTCACTCATTCAGTGCGTTGCACACGCTCACGAGCGCATTCGGTTCGCTCAAAATGCACCATAAGCGTATCGTGGAGTAGATATAGCTGTGCTTGCTTAATACAAATCAGGCGACAATCATTCGATCCAACAATGTTGCAAACTGATTCAAATACAAAAGATTTGCTTACAATTCGTTAATAACCTCATTAAAGGTCTTAATGACCTGGCAAATCCGTCAGCCACAGACAAATTAAAGCATAATAAGTGAGTGGGAAGCCAGTCGATTAAGGCGCTCTGAGCGAACACACAAATGCCTTAAATGGCAGCGCCAGACGCTGAGTGCGATTGTGTCGGCTGAAGCTTGCTTCAAACTGTCAAAAAGCATTTAAATTGACAGCTGAGGCCTGAAGTACGTTCCATACATACACACACAGATTTCAAACATTAAAACTTTGGCTGCTGGATGGTGTGCTGGTGTACCGGTATAGGTGCAGACACCCATACACCAATATAGTTGGGCGAGTGGCAAAAGCAGTGAGGAAATTGGAGACAATGGAGATGCTATTGAGAGAGTAAAATATTAGATATGGTTTTCAACGAAAAGCTTCCATTGGAAAAAATTAAGTCTCTAGCACATGCCCTAATCAAAATAGATCCCTTACCCTATTTTGTGCCACAATAATAATTGAATGTTACCTATGATTACCGGCGCTCTGAGAGATACCTGAATAAAAGTTATCTTCCATAAGCAAAAGCTTTGTAGGAAAATCTTGCCGAGGCTGATTTTTAATTGGAATAATCCAATGTATTTATGCCCGTCTTTTGACACGAAATAACCAAAGTAAAGCAATCGGTTGTCTTTTTTCTTTGTCTTACCAGAAAATGTAGTCCCTCGGATGTTTGAAGAGTTAAAAAGCAAAAACAAAACTTGTGTACATGCATATAAAAAAATATAAATTTAAACATACATATGTACATATATTTGGCTCGTTAAGTGGCCTCGCACATGGACATCATTAAGATTGAGATAAATGCATGTTTTCGGAGCGATTGATGCGGCATTAAATTGAGCAGCAATGAGAACATTAATGAATTTGTAAATATAAGCGTGACATGGACATTGGAATCTGACGCCTACCGGACAACAACAAATCCTAAGAACACCTAATTCGAATACTGGAAATGTTTCAAAGAAATAAAATGACTAAAGAAATGGACTAAAGAGTGTAGAAAATCCTTGTCATGATTGACATTTTGCGTCTGATTGCCCGCAGCTTGTTGTATTGTGGCAACATTGCCTTTTTGATATCAACAATGCTCGGGTCATATGTTAGCAGGCAGCTGAAATCGAATGGATCTCACCAACAAGACAAAGCGGAGTTCAGAGCTCTTGAACGGCAACCAAGCATTTCAAGTGCGTTAATCTCAAGCGCGTCGGGATATTTGTACTACGCTGCTAATAATCAAAATTTATACGCCCCCCAGGAGGGCTGTTGTACAAATTAACTACTGCTACTGCTGCGCTTTCATAGCTGGTAATTAACAAATTTGTGAAATAAAACAACACAAGAAAATCGAGGTGGCAGACGAAATTAGTTAATCAACGAATTGTTTGGAAAATTATACAATTTCTTTGTTTTTCATTTTTTAAAATTTTTGTTTTTTTGTTTTTTTATCGAACTTGCACAATATGTGTAGCGAAAAATTTGGTAGCTCATCTGGGAGCTTAACCCAGTTACGCGGGGTTAGGCACTCGACTTGGTAGACAATCAAACATCTCAATTCAACACTAATTCACTTCACGCCACCTTAAACTTCTTGCCCAATGCCTCTCTCCTCTCTTCGTCAGCCACTATTTCAAGACTTAACTAATAACAGTTAACACCGAGTGCGCTGTGTTCAGCGTTTGCCCGATTCGCGGCACCATCGTGAGGTTGTGTCTAATTGGTGGAAGCCCACACTGATCGCAAAACAATTACCACCACACGATTGACTTGCTCAATTAGCGTGGCTCGTCGTTGCTTTTGCGCGAGCCGAAGAAAGCCAGTTACAAAAGTCAGTGAAATAATTTGTTAGATGTTATTGTGAGCGCGCTACGAAATTAATGGAGTAATCGACAGCTCAATTTGTGGTGTTGGAACAACTGATTTCTTTCCTTTAGTGCCGTCTTTTTTTTTTTTTGTTTTGGCAATTAAAAGCGTCAATTATGAGAAATCAAAGTATCTGTGTGTGTGTGTAGGTAAATAGAGATGAAAAATGGACAAAAAGTGAAAATGTGTAAAAGTGTAAAAGTGGGTATAAAGTACTAACAGTATTTTGTAAGCATACATCAAAAGAAATTTCTATAGCTATTGCCACTAGACATGCATTTGCAACCTTTACCCCAAGTTTTGGTTGCAAAAGAACTTTTCAAAAAATCCTTAAGCCATTCGTTGGAGGCCCAAACCTTGTGGGAATTTCCATTTATAATAATAATATAATCTAGCAGAATATATATCGGTATATATACATGTATATATTTTTCTTGCAAGCCTTTTCCGTTAACCTCATTACGTCTTCGGTCATTCTCTCCTAGTTTGTATCAGCATCCATTAACGCCCACGCTAATTATGGTCCACCAAATACACAACAAATACACACCAAATAAATTTTTAGTTGCATCTAACGTTATATAACGAAGTCGTATCGAAACAATATAATCGGTCTACAGCGACCATCTTGATCCCTTGATCCCCATAACACAAATAGTACGCTGCAATCGCTCGCTAACATTAGCTTTGATAATCCTTTGACTTGAACCTCTATTTATTTGGGAACACAAACAAATGCAACAAAACAATCGTTAAAATGTCTTACAAATTGATGTTAATCACGTCAAAATGATGATTTGGCATTTGTCTGCCTAGGGCGAAAAAGACAACTGCTGCTTTGCAACTACAATTTGACGATTACTTGCAACTTGTGGAAACTGCTCTCTGCAATTAGGACAACTGCAACAGAAACTATCACCTACGCGCATCTTATTTTTCGTTGTAGATCAGACCCGAATCGCGTTTTGTTTTACATTATTTTCTTCTTGGGTTTCTTATAGTTTTTTTTGTTTTTTTTGTTGCTTTTGTTACGGTATTTTCAAAGGAAGCGTTTCTGAGTAAATGGTGAAGTCGGCGCACCTAATTGAAATGCTATTAGGGAGTATTACGAAATGTCATGGTTGTCATGTCGAGGGCGGAAGGCACGAGTTCGGTCACTTAGACGATTCAGTCAGCAAAGCAATGACTTTGACATTTGAGGAATATATTTTTGATATGAATATATATTTTGTCTGCAATCAGTTGATTTCAAAGAGAATCATATCAAACCTGCATTAATTATTGGAAATATTTTAAAATATTTACTCCTTTAAGATAAAGTGTCTAATGGCTTTTCTTAATATTATCTTGTGTTTTAAAAATTTCGTATAGAGAACCATCTCTCTAAAACTTACTTAACTTTTCAGACAAATTTTTCAAACAATTTCATGTTTTGTAATATTTTAACTAATCTTTATTTGCGTCGCGTCTGAGGCTCCTTTTTAGTCAATATGTGTTTGTGGACAATTACGTCGCTTTCACAAAAATTCAAGCATAAAGGTGATTTGCCACTTCATCCATTTTTTATGGCGTTAATCGACATAATCGACTGAGTTTTGAAAGGAGGAGAATGCTAGGTGAGCCAAACCTGGTGAATAATATATAATATACTAGGTCTACATAAATGTGTAATTTGGTGAAGAGGATCCTAGTAGGGCGGGGCATCTGTGGGCAAAAATGTTTGTAGAAGTGGACATGGCCCCACCCCCCAGTAGGTTTAATATATATATCTCGGAAACCGTTAAAGCAATATCTATCTAACTTACTGGAAGTAAGGTTTTCTAGCATCTCTTCACATACTGAGAAAATTACTAAAATCGGATAATAACCACGCCCACCTCCCATACAAAAGTTGTGTTGAAAACTACTAAAAGTACGATAACTCGCTGAAGGAAGAAGTTAGAAACATAAAATCTTGCAGAAAATGTGATACGGAAGAACATATGACATGAGTTACATATGAATCTGTGTAAAATTTTGATTACGGGTGTGGCACCGCCCACTTTTAGGAGAAATCCCATATCTCAGGAATGCCTTAACCGATTTCAACAAAATTTGGTATCTGGCATTACATTTGCATTCTTATACCACACTGTGAAAATGGACGAAATCGCATAAAAACCACCCCCACTTCTCATTTAAAACTATTTTAAGTTTCATCTGATACTTTCACTTTAAAGTAGATAAATCGAGCAGCAATTAAGATATTGGAACAAAGATTTCCACGAATAGTACGTGCAAGTTATGCCATCTCATGCGTAAATACATATAGTAAATATATATGCGTAATAGTTGAAATCGGATTATAACTTCAATCCCCCAGATACCCAATAAATGGACCTCAGTACCTCTATCTGAATTTTTACCGAAAATATCGGTAAATCTGCAAGATATTGGTAATGATTTTATTAGAATTATCTTTATATGATAATAATGTGCTCTTGTGTCAAAAATGGGAAAAATCGGGTAAGCACTTCACATAGCCCCCATGTACCTAATATACGGATTTTTAACCTTCCTGTATACTTTATAGCATATATAGTGGTTAATATATTAGTTATCTCTTTGAAATTTAGAGAGCATCTCTTTCTGATAACAGTGTGTCCACGTGCTTACAATAGATAAATTGTACCATGTACCTAATATACGGATTTTCAACCTCTGGGTGGACTTAATACCATATATTTCGGTTAATGTGTAAGATATTTTAGTAAAATTAAGTGACCGTGTAATATTAGATATACCATAGTTTCCTGCCGAAAAAGGGGTGAAAGCGCTGAACTATCCCTACTCCCATATAATACGTATGACTTTCGTTATTGTAGCAGACTTTATGCCGAATATATCGGTCACTGTGTGAGTTACATTCACAAAATTTAGTGAAAACATGTTCCCTAATATACCTGAATAATGAAAAGAGTTACTGTGATCAGTGCAGATCTTCCCCTATCCCAAAAATGGCCGATGTATTCGTCTAATGCCCGAATTCCCAACTTTCCATCTGACTTTAAACCGTTTATGTTGGTCAATATGTGTGATGTTTTAATGAAATTAAGTGGACATGTTTTCTTAAACACAATGTGAATTCGCGCCAAATATGAAAGAAATCGGTCTAGACCATGGTCTAAGCCCCTTATTCCTAATGTTATTATTTCTTTTTCCCTGGTTGACTTTTTCCTCATTTACCTAATATATTTATTAAAAGACTTGAGTTGAGTTTATATCGCATATATCACTTTGAGTTTATATTTTTATATTTTAATATAAATATCTCTGACACGAAGCAAAATATAGCAACGACAGTACATGAGTCTATGGCCTATAATATAAGTTAATAAGATACCAAATTTCAATCCATTGACAATTTCGTCGAATAATGAATGTTGAATTCTTCCACAACTTTTTTTAATATAAAGTTGTGCCAACACCTGAAAGCATTTTTCCGCCTCTGATCCTTGCACATTGCGAGAGTATAAAATGTTCGGTTACACCCGAACTTAGCCCTTTCTTACTTGTTTTTATTTACTCACGACTGTCAAAGTGGTCGAAAGATCTCGAAAAATATTTTACTAATTTCCATTACGCAAGGACCACTCCAGTTAGGTATTTCATTAAATTTTGTTTTATGATAATTTTCTGCATATTTAAAATAACTCTCTTAGTCCTCTGTGTTATGGAAATACAAATTTCTATAAAGTTTTCACAAACTTAATTAAATTCCCCAACAACTTTCGCGATATTGGAGAATGCTTGCGGCAATTAATTACATTTGATGCCAGCAATTACCTTAAATAGCTAGGTAAATGAAGGCTTTCAACTATTATGAGCCATGAGTTGTTGTACTTTTATGCGCATGTATGTGTGTGTGTAAGTGTTTCACTGATTATAGAGAAAAGAAAGTCACATTGGAAAGAGTGTGTAAATCAATCAACGAATTAATTTACATTTCAACTCAAATTACCGCATTGCAAGCATATATTCCAACCATTAATGTCCGTGTGTTGGTTTGTGATCGGAAACAGCAATCTATAAACACCCCGACTCCGCACCCAATAAAAACCTAACCGAAAATTGCATTTAAACACATCAAAATGCAATTACTCAACACAACGTAATTATACATTTTTCAAAACACTAATTGGACTCACCGTAAGCTAGGCAAACGAGCACTCTCTTTGCGCAATCCGCTCGTTACACATATCATTTGCCTCGGCGTATTTAATACAATAAGTAGTTCCACGAAAAATAAATCCGTTTTCAAATCGCTGAAGTTCCAACATTTCGGCGACTTGCAAACCCTCAATCACGATACAGTTAGCAAATGAAGTGGTGGCAGTGGTAGCAACCTTACTACATTCCCTCCACATATCATTAGCACCACGACACCCACACTCATCCGAGCGACGCTCTACATTGCCCTCTCTCGCCTCGTTGACTAACTAGGGGACTCTTTCGAATTGGCCGCGCTGCAGCAGCTAATGACTTCCTCGCATGTCACAGGATATTTTCCCTTCGCAAATACTGAACGAACGATCGTTGGTGCGAGCAGCATTTCAACCCACTCTATAACACATACCTAAGTGTATGCAGCAACACATATACTAGGTATTTCGGTATTTCTGGTTAGTGAACGAGGTCGTTTGTGGGTGAGCATTTAAAATAATGCCGTGTGGCAGAAACAAACGGCATTTAAGAATTTTTATTGCGGCACATTGTAAATATGACGCGACTAATTGAATGCCGTTTATTGCAATGCTCCGGCATGAATATGTATGCGGTAACAACTGTATGTTTATATATTTTTATGTGCTTGTAAGTAGTTAATCGCCTGGGTGGAAATTCTGATATATGACCTTCTCAGCGAAAAGTTTACTCAGTTGCTCCATTGCTCCGTTGCTCCGTTGCTCAGTCTCTGGTTCCGTTACACGTACGTTCCGTTTACTTAAATGCCAAGTATATACATATTTCCGCGTATGTACTTATATGTTGTTGTTGCGCCACATATGATTAGTGGCGTGGTGAAAAGTTACACACATCAGAGCGTAGGCGGTCGAGGGAGAGCGTCGCAAGAGGTCAGACAATATGGCCATTGAAATGGGATATCTGTGGGAAATGTCTAATTAAATTGTGATTACCAGTTTTACACTGACTGCTCAGACAAATTGAAATTCGAAGTTATACAAGTTATTAACTTTGAGTACCATTTGAATGGTGGCCGATGTGATGAGGAACTTAAATTGCTAATATGTATGTATTTTATTCGTTATATGGTTAGAAACATATATATCTTAAGGTAAGCTCTATGTTTTCTGTAGAGTTCTGTAGAGATTTTCTCCGAAATAGAGTGAATGGATACCTTACGTTTAAACAATCAAAGTCATAGCTAGAGAAATTTTAAGAAAAATTTTAATAAATGGGTAATAAACTTCTTCGGACTGTCTGAACCGGTTAATGTTAATTCAATGAATGCGTCTTTCTGCACCCTTTTTAATATAAGCTCGACAAATGAGGCATCCTGAGAGGTCAAATGCTACACAGAAATGTATACAAGGAATTTCGCTTAAAGTCCTGCAGGCTGTACTCCAAAAATTTTAACCTCTTAACTATTCTTGAAATGAGTATTTTGCACAAAAGGAAACTGGTAGTCAAAGAGACATATATATTTTTATGAACCTACTATTGTGGTAAGTGTGGACCAGTTTGGTAGTCCATTCACAGAAAATCTAAAGTTTTTAAGTTATTTACCAAAAAATTAACTCAACTCAATCACTCATGTAATGATCATTTCTTACTCACAGCTAATGATGACGCTACCGATTTACGATGCAACATATCGCTGGCGCATCTGCGCAATATGGATAATCACATGTCCTCAATGCTGCAACAGTCTACACACAGTAAGCATGGCTCATACCCCAATATGCAGTCGTCCCCCGCGCACCACCATCAACATGCTGCTGCCTTACATTTAGGCACACCGCCACCGCCACAACACCACACCGGCCCACATCAGCCGCACCACCAACCGCTCAACTATCACAATGCAATGATGAACTTTCCACATCAAAACATTAGCAGCGCCGGTGGTGGCGCCAACAGTCATTTAAGCTATCCACCACTCGAGTCCGGCAGCACCGATTCGGGCAGCACACGCACCAGTCCGTCCATGAGCAGCGGTGATTATCTCAATTCAATGCATCACATGGTCGAAGCAGGCCACCTGCAAGCAGCGCTGCATCACCACCATCACCCGTCACACCCGCATCATAACTCACTAAACGCCGGGCCACCGCCACCACCGCCGCCGCCATCACATTACAGTCACCAACAGCATTTGGCCGCTTTAGCAGCACACGCCCAGGCACAAGCACAAGCACAAGCACAGGCACACGCGCAACAGGAGCAAAAAATCTCCAAATCATCGTCATCACCACCGACATTGGCTAATCAGTCGACCGCCGCTTCGTATTTCAGTCTCGCCAATGGCTCCAGTGCACTCTGTGGCGGCAATGGTGGCGCTGTGACAGTCGGCAGCACCACTCTCGGCAGCAATCATCACAACTTGCTCGATTACGATGAACGTTCCATGTCTTCGCTCTCGGCCAGTGGTGAGATCGACGCTGGCGATGAGGACGACTTGAAGGGCGGCCAGGGCGACATGTCGGGCACGATTGATGTTACATCGCCGCAGTCACCCGCAGCATTAACACCTTCGCCGTCATCGAATTATAACAATGCTGTTGCATCGGCTGCTTCACTGCAATTTGGTGGATTAAAACGTAAATCCTCCGTTTCCTACTGTGATGACTTGGATGCCGGCGAGGCGAACGAGTCGAAATTAGCCAACGGAAATGCTTTAGACAATTATACAATGAAGAGTTTCGAAGGGATACGTGCGCGAACTTTTGAAGAGGTGCAGCAGCAGTCATTAAATGGTAATTGCAATGCGATGGAACAGCAGCAACAACAACAGCAACAGCAAGCTCAGCAACAGCAGCAACAACTCCAACAGCAACAGTTTCAGCAGCGTCACATGGACGATTATCGTTTGATCAGCGGCAGCGGGTCCACCGGTGATGGTCAAGAGCGGCTGAATGACGCCGATAGTGTGGTAAACGGTAGCTGCGCATCCAGCGAAGACTTGAATCAGACGAACTCAAGCGAGCAAGGCGAAAAGATAACTTCCGGAAGCGACGACGAAGGTATTAATAGTTCTGTAGTTATTATTCGTATGAGTTTTCTTGAATTCCACCGTGACGGAGTCACTTTTACAGCAATTAAATTATTATAAAGCTCATAATATACTATATTTCCATGAAAAGATTAGCCTTTTTTAACTGAAAACTTCCTAAACACGAATGTCTCAGTGATTTCGAAATGATTCAACTGTGCTATGAACTTCTGCATGATAGTATTCAAAAATAAGATCTTCATTTTAGATTTAAAGCCTTCCTAATGCTTCATAGAGAAATTGTGGGATAAATGATGTTAGAAAAGCTTAGCTAGATGTTAGAAAAGCTTTTTAGGATCCCTTACCTAATATATTCGTACACCTCTGGTTAGCATAAATGGTTATTTAGATATGCAGATAAACTGAAAGTAGCAGTATTCTTTTTAACTTTCCATATTTCCGAAACTTCTCCTAGTCATATATTTCTTCAAGTCAAGATATTTCTTTTATTCTTTAGCTCAAGATGACAATTGTTCTAAGAAGAAACACCGTCGCAATCGCACAACATTCACAACATATCAACTCCACGAACTGGAACGCGCTTTTGAGAAGTCACACTATCCGGATGTGTACTCACGCGAGGAATTGGCCATGAAGGTCAATTTGCCAGAAGTCAGAGTGCAGGTAAGCTACAATTGCTTGGAATTTAATTGGAGAATTAAAATTTACTTTTATAAATTTGATTTCAACAGTCAATTTCTACCTTTTTTATAATACTCAGGATTTTTAGCTTTCTTTTATGGCAACGTATTTAAAACCAAAAATTAAAATCGTAATAAACTGCTTCTTGATTTGTGTTCTAACTCATGCCAACATTTAACGCAAACATGCTTTCTTACCTAACCTAAATAAACCAAAGGGTGATTCTTAAAACAAGCTGTATTTTCCATATTCATACTCGGAGATTATATGTATCTCGAACTATATTAACCTGCATAAGATTGAAGTGGTCACAAACAATAAATTGTCCGAGGATGAAACGAAGACAAACTGGTAATTATTTCAATTGGGTTTATCATTGCTGTTATACTATATGAGAGAGTTTTAACTATAATGAGGGTTTTAAGTTTTTAGATCAAAACTTGGGTGAAAGCATTGCTGTGATCGATTATTTTAAATCCATATTATTTAGCTAATAATTGCGCGTATATAGTTGCCGTTCGACAACAGTATACCAAAATTTATATCACAAGTGGATATCGACTACCTACCGCAGGTAACTGAGTCGTTAGGCGCCATTATGTGTATATTATGGATTATTGTTTAAGATCAACTGCCTATAGTATTTTACGAGTTTTGGAGTTTGAACATGTTGAATAACTTTAAGGAAATTTAAAATATGTATATCGTATGTATATATATTATAAAATATGTAAAAATTTGCCAAATTGCTCTAACAATTTATGAATTTTTCAAGTAATATTTACTTCTACACTTTTTTATTGTGAAACTTTTTTTAAGGATTTACATTTTCTTTTGATGCATTAATATGGTTAGCATAACATTTGTAATTGTAATAAATATGCCTTTAACGTACAGAAATTTAGTAGTTTCACGACCAACTTACAAATGAATTCAAATCTAAGAAACGGTGTTACATTCTAATGAATGTCGTTGTTTTCATTTCTTTACGTTTAATTTTATGATTTATGCCACAAATTTGAACAATGCTGCCAAATACTTTAAGCTGTGCTTCCCAAAAATGTAAACTCAGGGTTGTTATCTGAGTTTTCAACTATACTGGCTTCAAAAGCCATCCGCAAAACAATATCCTATTATACTATCCAAGGCGACCATAACTGCAATTATAATTCAGTAACTATCCGCAATAGGGGTGTTTACTTACATTTATGTATATGTAGGCATTCCGCCAAACAATTTAGCGCAAACTTTAGACAAATATTTCGTACGCAGTCTCACTTCGAAGGAAATTAGTTAATTTCCGTTAGTAATTCATTTTAACAAAATACAAATAACGAGGATACATGAAGAACGTGCATCTATGTATATGTATATATGTATGAGCAAAGCTTATCCAATTAAGTTTTTTGACAGTGATTTATGGAACTTAAAAGCGTTGTAAAAGTTTGTGGTTAAAAAGACAAGTCCCGTTAACTGAAAATATAGTGCTCGCTGAACAATACCTACTGTTCCCCAAAATGCAAATAACCAAAATGCATACATGCAACCAAATAAAATAACAAGTGAAAGCAAATAAAATTTACAGTTATGCAATTTATGTCTCAATCGCTCAAGACAGCCAGCCAACCGATTGCTTAAGGAGCGCATGGAAATTCTGTTCGCAGTCGGCCGAGGGGAGACCCACAAATTAGGAGTTAAATTATAACCCCACCTCATTGTGCAAGTAACTCGTAATCCCGTAACTCATAAGACGCGCTAAATTTTAAGCAAGACAAATATAGGCAATGAAAGTAGCGAATCCTTGTTGGCGGAACGATGAACTTGTTTGCGCTTGCCGGTGATTGTGGTAACGTCTACAGTGTCGCCTTCGTTGGTGGCAAATTGCGGCAGAACCTCATAAATTCCATAGTGTAGAGTGCAACATAAAAAACACGCACGAAAAGTATTTGCCATATATTTACGACTCTCATTTTTTGGGGGAAGCAAATAATATCAAATTTATGCATGTGTGTGTGTGTGTGCATACGAAAAAGAAATGACAAACGAAGCTTGCGTGGAAACCCATCACAGCCTAAGAAATGCAACCATGCAAGGAGTTCACAAACCGAGGACGAGTCCTTGCTTAATATGGCAGCCTTGAGAAAGTTTGTTATTGGAAATGCTTCGATTTTGATTAAATTATGGTATTTTTTAACCAGCAGCTTTGCCACAATGAAGTTTGAAAACAAATTATTTAAACAAAAAATATAGTACTTAAAGTGGTTAAACAGTAGTGAAGTCAATAAATATGTATGAGAATAAATTTTGTTGAGAAATAGTAAACTGGGTGGAAAAAAGAGATTTTCAGCTTCAAGATGGCATTAATACATAAAATCTGTAACTTCCACTAGCCGATGTTATATTTTTCATATCAAATACTCATTTCAAAAGCCCGCTTATTTTAAGGAACACTTACAGTAAAAGCATTTTTCGAATAAAGCAATTTAGAATATTAGAAATTAGGATTTCTAAACCCAACTTCTAGGAATCAAAACTCATCCCCATTGATATGTTATATAGGATAATACGGACTAGTAAACCTTCTAAATTCAAATAATCCTTCCGGTTTAGTCTTTTTACTGGATATATACACATAACTGATGCCAGACCATTGTTCGAGGTTCTGCTCACATTTGTGTTGCTAGACTTCGTGTTATCATATGCTGCATGTAGGACCAGCAGACAACTACTCTGGAAGCTATTCCCTATTATTTTGAGGTTAGTCGGAAGTTAAAATTAAACCCAAGATTAAGTAGTGTACATACCTGAATATTAAAACAAGACGAGCGCATTAAATAAAGATCAGATCTTCCACATAGGTGTCAATATTTAGTTGTCTAACCTGTTATGTGGTTTCAAAGTGGTTTTCGTCTAACGACGTTCAAAGTAACTCTATTGAACCCTCTACAAAAAATCACTTTTGCGGAAAAAATATAATAATTTGAAAAACTGCACTCTATTAAAAACAATTGAATTGTTGATATTCGTGGCAATTTTAGCACATCAATTTTGTTTTTATATTTCAATCTCATGCAATACTTAAATAAATATTTATCTCAACAATTTAGTGTTCTTATAAAATATTAAGTTCTTCCCAATTCAATTTGCATGTAATATATTTTAGACCAGTCACCACCTTAGGCTATTGTTTTACATATAATATATATGTACAATAATAAGTAAGTTTGTATGTCACATTCGTACAGAAGATTTATTTAATTTATTTTTCTGTGTTTTTATTTTATTCGAAAAGGCCGCAGGACCGTCAACCCGCGCCGAAACTATCAAATTTCGTGATTTGACAAATCATTTTTATTGACTAAACATTACATCAACAACAACCACAGCACATGCATATATAAAAATTGTCACCACACCAACAAAACTCACTGCAATAAAAATGTCGTCTCCAAAAGTTGAGCGCCCCACACACACGCTCGGTTAATGTCACACAAAGTGGCAAACGCGACTGTGCTTTATAAATATTTACATACACGTATGTATTATAAACGTAATAAGTTGGTGAATTTTCAGCCACTTTGCGCTCTACGATTCTTACGAGCAGGAGCAGCTTTCTCCTCGCCGACGCAAACGTCGTAGTCAAAGCAAACGCCAAATTATTGTGGCAATAAGACAGAATCGTAGAATAGAATTGCAATGATATAACTGCGTTTGGAGTTCGTGCAAGTGGGAGTGGTGCTTGTGATCGTGAAAGGGGTTCACCGCGTTTCAAATTTTTGCTGGGAGCATTTTTCGTCGTGAATTGAAATTTCATTTGAAATTTCATCACGTGCACAATTGGTTTATCAGCAGTTATAGATGGCGCTTTATGGCGTTCGTCCCCTATGTGTCACTTTGTCAAATTGACACGAATTCAAATTGTGTCAAATACCAAGATCCACTATGCCGCTCCACCACTTCCAAGTGAGGTGATTGCAGCTGGAGCCCCTCCCAGTGTCTCACACAGTTGTGTCTCACATACTTGTAAAATCCTCAAATCGTTTTGCGGTTAAATGGAGGGCAACAACATGCGAGCATTTGCAGTGCCTAGCAGCAACGTAACGGGGAGTGTCGGGCGTGCGGTGGGGCGAGGCAACGGAAGCGGTCTCGTGTCGTTTAGGTATTTTGCTTGCATTTGCCTGGTTAAATTGGTTTGGTTTAGTGGTTTACGGACTCACATTGCTGGTTTAGATGGGAATTGGTTTTGATTAAGTTTCGTTTTGCCTCTGCCATCTCCAGCAAAGCTGCTGCCCTCGTTATACATCCATACCGACATCGCTCACTTCCTTTTTTCAAAATCAAATGGAAAACTTTTATGTGCTTACAATAATTTTTGTTTTGGTTTTTGTTTTCATTTTCAAAATCACATTCAAATTTTCATATATTTGCCTGATAGTTTATTGGAATTGTTGTTGTTGCTCCTTCTGTTGTTACTGTTGTTGTTGATTTATATTTGTATTTATTTATTTATTTGGTCGCAATTGAGTGCGGCTGATTGTCGTACCGCTAGTCGATTTATTCGCTCCGTAATAGAATTGTTAAATGTTAGTTTAAAAAGTTTGATTGGGTTTTTTGTTGCGGTAAATTGCATTTCAATGAGTTGTTAGTATCCTTTTGCCTTTTCACATTGACAATAGTTTGTAATCTAAATTTAAATGGTCACATTTTATATGCCTTTTTAACAATTTGGAGAATTAATATTTACTTTAAAATGCATTTCCATATATTATATTTGCTAATGATATTGTAATAATATAACGTTGAGATATAAGCCTATACCTTGGGAGAAGTTTCATTGAGGTTCTCAAGTAAGAGTCTCAGAACGGCAAATGGGTTCGAGTAGTTTGAGGATAAGGTGAGTAATATGAATACAAAAAGATTTGCAATTATAGGTGTTTCGTGCCCATGACTGAGTTCATAATCATGCACTCAATCCACTAAGTTCACTAATTTGAATAAATTCCTAAAGTACTAATGCATAATTATCCCATATAAATTTCGACTTTCTCAACTTACTTTCAAGAATTTTTGTAGGTGCGAATATAAGGTGTTCAAATTCCTTTGATTGTGTGTTCACTGTGCCCTAAAAATTAACAACGTGATCGAAACTTCAACGAACAGAAACAGGTTCATTTTACATATAGTCATTTTCGCGATGCCCAAAAACCTTTATTAGTTAACTTAAATTGGAGATGTTTTCTTAGAAACCGCTTACGAAAGACCAAACATTTAGGGAAAGATCAGAGGACAGTAGATTTCTAAATGTAGAAGTTCTAAAGCGAGTTTACCAAGCTTAGCTATTTCATGATTCATGGATCTTTTCAATACTATGCAACAGCAAGAACCAAATTCTTCTTCTCCCTCTCTCCTTGAATAAATTCCTTCGGCAATTACGTTAGGTATGAATTCTTCAATAAAAAGGCACAATTTGTGGGGGACTTTCGATAAATGGGTCTTCCAACTAATTTTGTTTATTATTAAATATTTTTATATTGCAAATATGAGAGCCCAGTTAGACCCTAATTTAATTGCCCCTAGAAAACCAAACAACGTAATTGTAAAATTAGTAAAATACTTAGTAAATTTATGCACATACATATATAGAAATATTTGCTTGTGTGCATTTTCATATATGTGTCAGTCCGCACTTAAGGAAAATTATTCAATGAGTATAGAATTACAAAAGGTTGCTTATCGCAATCTTAACGATAACTTTTGTTGATTTCTAAATGCGGTGGATATAAAATTTCGACAATCACAGGTAACGGAAAAAATTGGACAAATCAAAATAATTTATTATTATGTAAATGAGAGCACAAAATGGTGATCGGTGATATAAAGAAAAATAAGAGCCAAAAAGAGTAATAAATGTAGACATAAGATTGACATACACGAGTGCATTCTGAATCACACACGCACACACTAACGCGCCGACCCACATATTGTACATTCACACTCATACATATGTACAAAAGTTAATTTATGTTAGAGGGAGTATGTGAAATTTGTTGCGCTGGCGTGACATGTGCAACACACCACAAATTATATACCTTGCTATATATATATACACGTATGTGTGTTTGTCTTTTAGTTGGTAGGCCAAATATTGCGCCGCCACCAACAACAATTCCACTCACAATACAAGCACTCAAGGCATAAGGCAATCAATATGACAACACAAAGGACAAAACGAAATCGAATCAGCAAACAAATAAAAAAAAAAACACCAATAAACCGAACGAAATAGAAAATAAGTAAATATACAAATAAATAAAAATAACAATAACGGTACAAGAAATCATACAAAATACCAAATAGCAATAGCGAATGTAATAAAAATCTATTTTATTTGTTAGTGAAATGCCATTTTCATTTGTTTTTGTCTTTTTAACGAGATAGATACCTGAGCGAGTGTCCAACAAACAACAACCCTGAGAGTTACATACATATTATATTTATCGTTTAATATACAAATACATACATACATGTGCATGTGCTTGCATCCTTGAACACAATTGATTGTCAGTCTACGTGTGTGTGTGTGTG
Source organism: Bactrocera minax (assembly GCA_021498325.1). NCBI lineage: Eukaryota > Metazoa > Arthropoda > Insecta > Diptera > Tephritidae > Bactrocera > Bactrocera minax. Next base: position 2,978,245 of record JAKEEE010000022.1, on the reverse strand, counting down.
TGTGTTTGTGTTTCTGTGAGCTTCGCCGCATAGGAAGTGAAGTAAGTGCTGGCGGGTTGGGCGCTTGAATGCCGCTGCCGCCATCTGCCAAATAAATACATACACGTATTTACGTTTTAACATATTTTTATATGAAATAAGCATGGCGTGGCGGCTGCTCATTGGCAAAGCGGGAGGAGCACAATTTTTATTTGACAGTTTTATGCTAAAATTAAATCATTTTCCTTAGCATTGTAATTGATAGTCCCGGGGTGGTTATTGGATGCCTTACTTTTCTTCACATTTATTTACAAAAAAATGTGTCTGAGCAAACAAAGTCGAGAAAATTTTGTTTAGCATTCATTTTTTTACTACGCACACCCAGGTCCCATTCGTATGTGACTTATAAATGCTTTGATTTATTTTTAGTTCGCATTTGTGAACACTAATTTATTAAACATTTCGTAAATTGCACATTGCGGTAACAACCAGTGACAGTCCGACCACTGCCAGCAGTGCCGTACATACATATATCTATTAACATGTAAATTTATATGCATTAATTTTATTAAAGAATATTATTGGTCTTATCATAATATCATCTTATCATATTATCATAATAGTCATATAATCAAAAGACGAGCTTGTGTTGGCAGCGTCTTTATAGCAGGGATGTAGCCTTAGTATAGTCTTAGCAGCAGAAAAAATTATAATTAAAATACTTTACTTCTGTAACGGAAGATGAAAATCTAAAAATGAGATTCCTTTAAATTGGCGCCCACTTTCACTTTCGCCCATTTAGCCCCTACTTGCTTACTTAAATTGTTCTCGCCTGGCGTTCACCTTTCCTAAAAACCTCTGAGGGTGTTTTTAACATGGAAATCACACAGAACATTATTTATGTGACCACTTTTAGTGAACAGAGGTGATAATGAAGAATAAAAACGATTGTCGCCGCCATGGAGTTTCTGAAGAAAATTGGGATTCAAAGCCATTGGAAAATAGTTTCGGTCCATCTACATTCACTATAACAAAAGTGTCTGCGAACTAAACTCATTAATCTATAAATCTCTGTGTACTTTTAATTTTGACTCTATGAAAATGGAACTATGTCAAAATGATTTGTTTTGTTGGCACAAGCAAAAGAATAACAAATTCCTAAACTGGAAACACTACAAAGCTGATGAACGTGCTTTTCAGCAATATTTACAATCCGTTATGGTCGGTTTATACATATTTCCCATTGTTCGCATGTATGTGCCTAACTTCGTAAAATGTACATTCACTTGTGCGCTACTGACTTCCGCTTTCACAAACCGCACACTTTCTATTCAACACTTTCTAGCGCGATTCGATACAGTCAATCAATCTTTTGTTGCAGCCTTTTGGTTTTGTATTAATTAACAGTAATTATCTAGTTTTTCCAATGCATTAAGCTTTAATTAACCCTTTTCCTTCCTTGAAGACACACATTTGTCGGCAAAGAGTCTTCACTCAACACAACATACTGTCGCACTCCCACGTCAGCGGTCTATGGTTAATTCAGCGTGAGATTGCATACTCAAGAAGCTCCAATCCAATTCTATGGAACTGAAGTTTAGCTACAAGCTCGAAACCGTTAGCTAGACGTCGACCCATACTTGTCCACCCTTTTTCTATTTGCTCCCATCTCTATTATTTATAGTACTTTTCCTTTTTGCTTTTCATCTCAATCATCACAAATTCCCTTTCGCTTTCCTAGTGATAACCAGTGAAGCAATCGGTTTGGAATTCATTTTTTCCATTGTCCCATTTTTACTCGCTCTCATTTTCCCCGTTCGGCTTCAGAGGAACGTCGTAAAAAGGTTTCATTTATTATATGCTTGTCATCTGTAGCTGAACTATTTATTTTCCTACATCACCCTCTCTGCGTCCTTGAACTTTCAGCTTGACAGTCGCATCTGTTCATGGTCACACCATAAAATGCTTGATTATCCTTAGCTTAGACATGTAATCAAAAACTGTGTTCGGCGTTCCGTTTATTTATGACCGAAAAACATTTCGAAAACGTCAATCAGCTAAAATCCGTTACTTAATAAGAAGAGTAATACTTTACAATTGCTATAGAATCAAATCGTAGAAAATTAGATTAATTTGATTATTAAAGGAAGAGAACTAAAAAATTTAGTTTCTCGGCAAGAGCTGAGTTTAGTAATCGAAAGATTTTCAAATATTTCAATATCCACTTTGGAACTGACGATAAATATATGCTTTTTAAAGCTTGTTTGATCATTTTCAATATGGAATCTATAGACAATCTACATAAAACAACCTTTATTGAAGACTCAACGCCTTTGGACGTGCCATCTAGAATTATGTGAAAAAGGCAGATGATGAATTCAATCTTTTAACTTTTTCTCAGCCGAACTTCTATATAAACAATAAAATATTTATATAAAAATAGTTCTATTAAAATACATATACCATTATATATACCAGTAAATAATTTTCGTGTATTCTAATTTGCCCAAAATTACCACAAACAAACAAATCCCTAGAGTACTCTCAGCTAATAGGACTCTAGCTAAAGCATTTACTAGAACAATAATAATCATTCTTACCTAAATACGTTTTTATGAATCCCGTGGGGTTACAAACAAATTTTACCTAACAATATGTTTTATTAACTGAATTATTTAATGGGAAGACGGGCAGACCACAACAAATGGTGTGATCAAATTGGTTATAAATAGTCACTTGATGATTCAATAAACACAATGAAAGCGATAATTTGGAATTCTAGTGGGAAAGTTGTAACCACTGATTAGAAAATGAAATCAGTTAAGTGAATGAAGTGGTCATATGAGTACATAATTGGCGAACGTGGTGGGAAATGGTTAGTCCAAATCAGTTTGGGAAATGACTCCAGGCTATTGATACGACATTTGGTCGGTATAAATGAGTTATTTGACTAACCAATATATATATTATAAAATTATTTTGTCGAATAGCAAAATTAAGTAATGTATTGGACACTCAGATTGACTTCTTGATTGAAAACCTTATTATGTGGGGTTGTCAAGAATATTTTGTCTGATGATAATATAATATAATAAAAGTTCAGCAATGTACCATTTGTTATTTGAAAACCTTACCTCTTGTTTCTATTCATTTCGAAAAAGCAAGGACGCCAATAAACAAGCAGTCGTAATTTAACCTTTGGTGGGTTTATTCATCTCTCAACTCTCACTCAGTTGTACTTTGAAAAGACTTTAAATGGAAAACATCTAATTCTACAGCCATGACAGTTAAAAATGATGAAAAGAATTCTCAATGGGATCTTTTATACATTCCAGAAGCCTTCCAGTTCAGAAAACATGCAAAATTAAGGTTAGGTTAAGTTAGAACGAATCCCTTGTGATGCCAAAAGTAGTCATTAATCTACTGCTATCAATTTCAATCCCAACTAGTTCCCTTAGATGGTGGATGGTATCATATCCAATGTGTTTCAACTCCGATCTGGAAAAGGTGGGACATTTAAAGAGGAAGTGTTGGGATGAGATGATTCTACCTCGTCTTATTCCAAACAACTTCGACAACGGTCAAAGTGTACTGCATGAACACCTAGTGGGCGATAACCGGTTAAAACCTATACAACTATGGAAGAGCTTAGCTTGCTGAGCGAGAAACTCATTAAGTCTCTTTAACTCAACCCTGAAGACTTAACTGAAGAACTTGAGTATAGATTTAATTTCTTTATTTTTGTAATTATTAAATTTTGGCGGTGATATCTACTCTTTTATAACGATATTATTTACAAACTGAAAATCACATCGATACAGTTCGATCAAACACATTTCTAAATCTAATTATTACTATGAAATCAATCACGTGTCTACACCATGTAAATTCTTTAGCTGAGCACATATGTACTTAAATATTGGTTTCAAATTTCACATGAGCCTGTTCCGCCTTCTACATCATCTGCTTTGAAGGCGGTCGACCTGTTCCTCAATTCATACATACATACATACATACATATGTAATAATATTCTTACAGAGCAGCCAGACATTAATAATAAAAAATAATACGCATACAAACAGAAATCTCAATAATCAAACTGTCAATTTAAATCAATCCAAGCTTAAGTTGTCAAAAATCGAAGCGACTCAAACACGACAATACGAAGCTTGAGAATATCAGTGAAGAGTCACGTTCACATACACACACTCAACACACGCATGCATATTTCCACTTAAAGGTAAAGTAATTGTAGATTTACACACATGTGTAAGCGGTGTGTGAGTGTGTGTGAGTGTGTGTGTGTGCTCAGCACATTTTCTGAGAATGTTTATATGCGTTTATGAAAAGTGTCATTGGAACAAGAATATGTACTAAAATCTGCTTGTTTTTAAACATTTGTTGTGACACAGAGAGAAAGGATGAGTGAATGGAAAAATTGTTGTTGTTGCTTGCTCATAGTGCGTACTAATTATGACAAGCAAAGCCGATTATGGCACCAATCGGAATGTTTTGAGTGGAGCTAAATGGCTAAGCGGGTTATAAAAGCAACAACAACAGGCGAAGTTAAGGAATGAGTAAAAGCCAACAGCAAAAAACCGCCAAACAAAGATGTAATTTGCATTGAAACTTTGGGGCATTAGCTTAATTATTATATGGCATTACACATGTACACATGCACTTACATAATATTCCATGCACTGTGCATCGTAAAAGGTAAATAGTGTTTGCGCCCAATACCGCTTGACTTACATTTCCTCTTTCAATTAATTTCCCCCGAAACTTTTCCGCATTTCTTCGCCACCATGCGTTTTAAGAACAAATATTTTTATCGCTGCATATCTGCATATCTGCATACACACACAAACATGCTTTCCTAATGGGTGCCTGGTTGTTGTTTAATCAGTAGCGAAACTTTCGTGCGCCGAGAGAATTATGATGTGCTAATTAATCACTTCCCAATTTTTGGTGACTTTATTTAGTGGAGCACTACTCAAAGCCTAACTTTAGCATTCGCTTAACCCAGAACTAGAATAAAATTGAAATAAATCATAAAAAAAACAAAAACGCTAACAACTTCTATGTGTGGCTTAATTATACATACGTCGTTTGTATGTGTGCATGTACATTCTGTGCGTGCCCCACGAATTTTCCGCTATGCACGCAAAATAATTAAAACATCAACTAAAACGTCAAAACAGGATGAAGTTTTAATATATGCTGCAGCCCTCTTTACTCACTCATTAAATTGAGGAGAGTGCGAGCGAGAATGAGGCGTATGGAAATATATATACAATGGTGCACTGACTCATTTTGTCACAACAAATTATGCATAATCAGCTGGCAAGTGAGCTGCTAAGCGTGTTAGTGTGCTGTGGGGTTGCTCACCTGCGTGTCCGAGCACCAACCACGTCAGGATTCATAATTCACCTGTAAGCATTTTAACAACTCCATTAATTAGTTGTTAGTTGGCGTTTTTCTTTTTCTTCGCCGCTCAATGTGTATGAGACAAAGAGGAAAGTGAAACAATCAAGTGGCCTTGATGCCATGCCATTACCTACACCCCTCAGTTATTTACGTGGGTTTAATTAGGTTCCAGCTAAATTAACTGTATTAGTTTAGTGTGTTTCCAATGTATGTGCCTCATTATGTGATTGAATTAATTGAAACATAAAACTAAAATAAAAAGGAGTTATAATTCGTCGACACTATATAAGGTCAGTTTATAATTCGTTGCGCAGAAAATTGTAGTGATAGTAGTGAATAGTTTAGTAGTTACGATCTGAGAGAATTTTTTTAAAATTCACACCCTTTAACGTCCGCTAGATTCGATAAGGTTTCAGAAGACAAATTGACAAAGAGCACATTCCAATGCTAGCAAATACTTTACAAAATAAATATTTTACTTGGTCTGAACTTTTGAACTGTACTGCTACTGTTGTCTCGGTAATTTATATGCTTCTGTTTGAGAAAGTGTTAGAAAATTATAAAAGATCATTACTTTGCAGCTTCAATTAATCTAAAAAACTATTTTAAAAAAATTTAATTTCAAAATTTACAATTTACCTACCACATTCGGCTTGAAAACTCCATAGTGCCGTTAACACCTCAGGTGTCCTTCACCGCCCGGAAAAACAAGAGTCAAAAGAGAAGAATAAATGTTTAATTTCATATCGTAATTTATTCAGTGTTTGAAGAAACATAAGCTTATTTGCTAGCCTATTTACTAAGTAATTTGAAAAAAAAATATATTTTTTATTACGAGCATCTTCCTGCAACCCCGACTCACTTGCCGTAAAAGTTGCTTCCACCAACCACTCACGTGTTCGCTCGGTTTCACTCGGTTTCGCTCGCCCTCAGCAGTTGCTTTTATAAAATTATGAATATTATTCAATTGAAGCGCTTAAATGCGTCATAATGAGTTGCACATCTGTTGTTGTGCGCACATAGTCGCACATAAATATGTTGCCCACATGCATCCTCACACTGCTGCATATGTATGTACTGTTCTGTGCTGTAATAATGTTGGTATTGTGCACATTGTAACTGTATGAATTGTTGTTGACATTGTGTTGTAGCAACCGTTTTACAAAAAAAAAACGGTATTTATGTTGAATGTTAAATGTTTTGAAGTGTGGCAGAAGTCAAAAATCGCTCGCCCGTTGTTTTGAATTCACTGGAATTGCATTATGACAAGCACTTGTAGATTTAACTAGTGTTGTTCTTGTTGTTGTGATTTTTTTTTTTTTTTTTTTAGCTCACTCATATTTCGTGTCAGATGTCAAGTGGGTGGTGCTTCCCTTTGATTTTCTGATTTTGATTTTTTTTTTTTGCTTCTCTCCGTTTGTTTTTGTTAATGTTGCGCATAACGAGAAAATGGTTAAAAGATTCAAAATTGAATTAACCAGTAAATTGGATTTGTTTTCTGATTTTGAAAGTGATTACTAGTGACTTGAATCAGGGGTGTTTTATTGATGGTTATTTGTAACAAATTTTAGATGACTTCATATTTTGAAACAACTCTGCATTAGTCAGCCGTTTTGCCTATTGGGGAGTTTTCGTTGTAGTTTACGAATGAAATTGAACTCAAACGACACTTTTATAAATCAATAAATTTTAACGAAATGATGCCATCATAAGTAATTTTACACACACCTAACGAGCACCTTCACACTTTGGTCTAGTTTTTATAAGATTGTGCAGGTTTTGAGGACAGCCTTATTAAAAAAAATTCAATGAGAATACAAAAGGTTGTTTAAACCCTTGCGAGGGCTTTATAATAAACTTTCGCAGATATTATAACCATTAGTTCTTGATAAACTCTGTAGAAAAAGTTTGCACACGAGTTTCAGAAGATGCCAACAGATATGAGATATAACCCAGAAAAGGAAGTGATGGCACTTATTTGAAAGTGTATTCCACGAACAACATTTTTATTTTAACATTATTTTGCTAGGTGCCAATATGCCATTATAAAATGGAAGGACACCTGCATCTAACTCTATTATCTTAGGTTCTTCAGGGTTATGAAATGAAAGCATTGAAAATTGTCAATAAGTCTGCAAAACATGCGAAAGAGCATCGCTTGTATCATCTATTTATTCCACCCATGTGGACATGTCAAGTGTCCAAGCGGTGTCCCAAGTGGAAACGGATTCTGAGGTAATGATGTATATTACCATAGAAACACACACCTGCGAAGTTTTTAAGAAGTCTGAATTAAAGTTCTGGAGCAATAGAGGTGATGGAGTTATGAAAGTAATGGAAGTTTAAAAATAAAAATTGGCTACTTTAATTGGAAACTTACAATATGTTAGAATGAGATACCCAGTAGCTAACACTTGTAAATATCAGAAGGTAAGTGGTAAAAGTTTCGAAGCTGAGCTACATGTAGGTTCAGAGTTGTGTCCTCGCTATGGTTCCCTGATGAACTATATAATGAGCTCAGAGAGCTAGAGTAAACCACATATAAAATCTTAACAAATATGGCTTATGCTCAACTTCCATAAATAAAGGCATCTTCAATACAATTATTTCCAAACCTGCCTTCAAATGCCAAATTAATCTAGATATATCTACAATGGAATAATACAGAGTGCGCCACAATTATCCCACATTATAGCGCTCAGTAATAAACCAAATAATAGGGCTGCTCCGCCTCCTGCCAAACTCGACTTGAGCAACAAAGCCCATTTGCTAGGGCTCCTTCGTCTTAGTTTGTTCACTTTATCCTTACAATTGCCTACACTTTGCGCGCACCGACAACCGTAATCGAAGGTCAAATTCGTGTCGCAATTAATTAAAACGCAATGCGCGCAATAAGCCGACGCGGCGTCCACAAACGAAAAGCTTTACAATTGAACGCCCGCCAAACGGAGCGCTCATCGGCTGGCAGTATGAGAGCAAGTTATAGCGGCGGCGTTGTCGGCATCTTCAGTACTTTGTAGCGGCAACAAGTCCTTTTCAAAAGTTTTTTCCGCCTATCTTGTCGGCATGCCACAATGGCATCCAATTACAGCCACGTCCTGCGCCCTTCGCGTTCATCATTCCTTCTACGGTCCATACATCGTGCTGCGTGCTCCACTTCTTTGCGGTTAATTCCCATCCTTTTGTTCGCTGATAACTTTGCAGCGCTTTGTGTCCTGCGCGTTTATGCGTTGAACAAACAGCTGCTTGTTGTTGGTGGCGGCCGTGGCGGTGGCTGGCGGTGCTGGCGGTGCTGGTGGTGGTTTTCAGTTGCATACGCAGCGTTAAATTACCCTCTTCGCAGAAAGTAGTCACACATTTCTCTATTTCTATGCTGTTCCTTGTGTTTCCTTGTGTTTATCCACGCATTGGAATATGTGTGAATATGAAAATGTATGTGTGCGTGTGCTATCATGAGCTTTGCTGCATGCGTCCGTAATTGAAGTTGTGAAGTGTGCGCATTTAACTGGGCCAGTGCGCTGAAATGCAATCACGCTTGTGCGTATATATATATATATATATATATATATATATATGTATGTGTGGGTATGTGTGTGTGTGTGGGTGTGTGAATGACAATCATCGTTGATCATTTGACAGTTCTGGACCCCAAGCATTTGTTTTTCTACTTTGCAGGGTAATGAAATGAAGTTGAGCGGAATTGAGACGCGACACGTGGTGTGGATTTGTATGTTCACGCTTGGAATGTCAGCTCGAGTTATTTGAAACAATTCCTCTAAGCTACTTTACGGGCAATAGATGGCGCAGTAGTAGCCTTGTTTGATATCCAGTTGCGACTTATTTAGCTGTAAAAGGTAGTTTCCAAATAAAAATTCTATATTCACTTTAGACTACTTTTGCTTCACTGCTTCACCTGAGTAGCTCCTGCCTAACCTCGTGAATATGTCTATTTTTTTGGTTCGTTCGTTACGCTCCATATTAAAACATATTTGCTTACAAACAAACACACTCACTTTATTGCCACTGTATTAATTTGCTATGCAGAAATCCACCTTGAACTGTCAACACATTTCACCGTAGAAATCAAAAAATAATATCATAAATCACTTCATCCCCCGAGCAAGGGATCACGCCAAACATAACCTCACTTGACATATGCAACAATAAAAGAAACAACAAAGCCGTTAGAAATGCTAAGGCCAAACATACGACGCATACACACTCACACATGTTTATATGTGCACATACACGGTCACTTAACTGCATAATCGTAGGGGTAGGGTCCGTAGTTGCGTGCGGTAGCGCGAAGTCGAAACTCTCGAGTGGGAAACTTTTCCGTCAGTCTAAACAAAGAAGGCGAGCAAACAAAAATATAAAATAGATGGGAGTTTAAATGCCAACCCCCAGAAATACAGTGCAACTGTCTGCATGTTTGTTACCGGCGTATGAATATGAGCGCACAATTCGCAATAAATTTGTAGTTTTTCGGTAGATTACACACGCAATTACATTTGACAGATGAAATTAATGCACTCACAAATAAATATCATTGAATTATGACCAAAAACAAAACTGAGAAAAAAATAAATAAATAAATAAATGCGGGAATAATCTGCATGAATTCCATATGCAAAACTAATTTTGTCTAATGATGATGTTTTCGTCAACTTTGTGTTGTCTATTGAGACTAATGTTATCGTATGTTTTGTGCGTAACATTGGCGATAATTTACAATTAAGCCCATTGTTTCAAAATATTTCATATCTAAAGTTCAGTTGGTTTCGAAATTTGTGAATTTCGGAAATTTTCACCAAAACGGAATCATGAACGTACTTCACGTTTCATATGAATTTGGTCTACAAATATGAAAATGTTTTATGAAAGATCGCCGATAATTTTTCATTCAGATTAAGGAAATCTATTATTTGGATGAGACATCTGTTTAATGCAAAAATGCATATTGTAATTTGAGAAAGTTTCCCAAATAATCGAACCCATGAACTTTCGAAAAAGCGTGCATTTTAGAAATCTAGCTAGTTAGTTTCTTCAAGATACTAATTACCCTTACTTTGTGCATATTGTCGAACGAATATGCCCATTCCAATTAAGGACAACGTGAGTATCCTCTTGAAAATAGTGGGAATGTTGATTTTGTTATAAGATGAGTCTAGTCTAAGAAAAAAACTATTGTAAGTGGCATAAGTTCCTTGGATGTCATACCCTTATTCAGAACTAGTTGAAAAGCGTAATAAGTTACAGTCCCTAGCGCAGGGTCGTATGACCCTTATTGGCCGTATTATATTGAAGGTATGTGCCAAAAAACAAGACCACAATCAATCCAAAGCACTCCGCTTTCTCCGATCACAAATCTCTCAGAAAAAGAAAAATTTCATTAAATATAATTTTGCAATTTAGTTTTGCACATTTTGCTGCAAGGTGTCACTCAGCGTTCCACACAGTTCGTTCTGCCAAAGCAAACAGCGCAACCCACAATGAAAGCGCACCTCACACACACACACACACACAGACACACAGTCCGATTCATGCATCGTGCTTATTATGTTTAATAAGCATAAGCACATGAGCAAATATGAGTTTATATTTACCCAGCTCTTGTTTGTCAGCTATTTGACATAAGTGGCCTTATTTATTATAAATTACGGTTTTGTGGTGTAAATAGTATTTGGACCGAGGGTGTAGAACAATTAACACATTTTGCACCTTTTCACATAATTTCAGTTTCTACATTTTCATTTGCACTTTTTTACTGTCAGCGTTTGTTGAAATTTATGACTATTTTTGAGGGGGTGTTTGAATGAAAAAGCTAAAAAGGGAATATATGTATGTTCAGCCGACTTCTACGGGTTAATTTTTTTGTGTTGCTGATATGTTGTCTGGGTAATTAATTCTTTTTAGTTAACTTACTCTTTAGGGTTGTCCATATCGTGCGATGCAAACAACATTCATTCTCCTGATAAATATTAAAGGCGGTAAAGAACTCACAAACGAAAGGAGGAATTAATTTAGAACATCTTCTAAATAGAGAACCGGGTGCACCTTTCACCGTTTTGGCAAATACAAACAATAGTTCAATAAATATATGCGAGTAAAACTATTTCCACTTTTCTCTAAAACTTCTGTGTAGATAATTATCCTCCCTGTTTTGTCCTGTTTGTCCATTTAGTAGGTGATTTTGGTATGACCTTTCTTTCATTTAAAAGGCGCCAGTGTATTCAAATATATACATACGAGTATATCCTTTTTTATATTCATATAAAATATTCATATATTTATTAATTTTATTCATTTTATTCACTAACCACCTTAATATTTATGGAAATTTTTTTTATATGTTGAGCCTATATATGTTTGAAGTTTACGCCAGTCAATTTACAATGCTTTTGAACATCTGTTCTAAAAAGGCAAAATTAATAAAGAAATCATGAGCTGTCTCCATTTGGTGTGAGGTTTAATTGTGTTGTTTAATAATTAAATGGATGTCAACGCTTTTGATCTTAGCAGTTGCTGTTATAATTAAATGAATATTGGAACAAGTAATAATGCACAAATGGAAAGTTTTAACCACAATATAATACTGAATATTTAATTCAAAAATCAATTCTATTAATCCTCTTTACTCACTTTTCCCCCACCCATATTGGTGCAAAGTCTTACGAAGTTTACACAACTCAGACAACTTAAGTAAATAAATCTACAACAAATCACTACACGGTTCACTAATATCCATTTTATTATCCATTAGTATGGATATTATTTACATTCCATCTCATTTGTTGCCCGATGAATCACCTTCTTTGTTTCCTTTGCATATGCGCTGTGTTGTTGTGCCAGCCGATTTAACTGCTTATTAGACGAGTACAAATAGAACGCCCAATGTCATAAACAACACCAACACCAGCCGACTACAAGCTACGAACTGCTATGCCAGCACAATGAAGCGGTACGCCGAACGGTATTGCCGCCTTCCGGTCGTCGACGACGTTGCGCACCGCCGCCGCCGCAACCAGCGCCTGTGGCAGGCATTCGCCTTTGAAGGAGCTAATTAAATACATGACGACACGTGCTGCACAGCGCAAATAGTCAACACATTTGCCACCATCCCCCCACCCCTCCGTTCAGCATGGTAGTGGTGATTCTTATGATTTTCCTTCTGTTTGCCAAAGTGGCAGATTTCAGGTTGCAACAAAATGTCAACGATGTAAAGTTAAATGTCAACCGGCAGCAGTGACTTGTGACATAAACAATAATCTGCAATATAACACGTCGTGAGAGGAATGGAGGGCAAAACTGATGGGTGAATTAGTTGAGATCTCGGCCGTAGCTCAGTGGCTAAGTTTGTGACAGAACTCCATTGTTTTATGTGTCCCTTGAAGGCGACGATTTGTTGTTCCATTCACATTGTTGTTTTTGACAAGATGCGCGTGTAGCGTGTTGCGTTACACCATAATTACATGAGGACTGTGAGTGCTTTCACGTCTTTGTTTAATCTCGACTATTAGCTTGTTTTTATTACTATTAACTAAGGTGAAAATATTAACTATTGTAATAAAGTGGGCAAGGAAGGAGATTATTAATGCAAATCATTAGATCCACCGCGTACATTAGAACAATCACATAGCCTAAAAACGTCCCAAGTCTGATTTCACTAGAAGCAGATACGCATTCACAACAACTTCAAGGAACATTCATTATTAGTATATTTTTATCTAATTCTAAAAGTATAATTTAGTGGTTCAAGTCTTTGTTTCTTTCAGATCTTTCTTTCAGATCAGAAATCTTTCAGATTTCAGATGAAATTTTATAAGTTTCATGAACTTGAGAGCAAATCCTTATTTGTGCTCTGCAAAACTTCTTCAGATTAAAGGAACAATATTATCATCATAGCATCAGCTCATAAATTAAGAAAGTTTCCAATTCAGATTGGGTCCTCCTTACCACTGATTGAAGTATATGCTTATCTGAGCCTTATTATATTTTATTGCTTTGGAATACACTTCTAAGTACACTTATATTTGGGTACACTTCGGGATTGAACTGAAAGAAAGACCACCAATAAGAGGAATTTAAGATTTACACCGAGGATGGTTTCAATATATTTTAAAATATTCCGTCGGAGGTTTCTTGGGAAGAGTTCAGACCTTTTGCATTGTTTAGAAAGATCAGCTGAGTTATAAATATGAAATATATTTCACTTTAGAAACAAACAGAAATTAGAGAATATTTACGAACTTTAGCGCATTGGATAATACACCCTAAAACTCAATTACTAATAACTACTAAGTTACTAAGTACTAATAACTTTAAACAGCTCCCTCATTTTTGACAAGTCTTACTCTGAATTAATTAGTTAACCACCAAAACATGTTTTTTACCTGTCTCTCTGGGAGCTCCATTTGTTCGTTTGAATTGTGTGAAAATTAATATCCTTGTCGGCATTTAAACTAATTAAAACATTTCATTAGCATTTTTTGTCCTCTTTAAAAAGCTAACAATGCTGACACACAGAAATACAAGGCAAATCAAGGTAAACTGACAGGATGTGTTTTGTTGGCGAAAAGATGAGGCCGACAACAGGCGGAACTAAAAGTGAAGCCGCCGAAAAGCAAAAACAAAGCAAAAAGTTAAACTAATGCCGCAAAACAATGGATTCATAAACTCACTCGTACACAACAAAGAGAGAGAACACACAAAACGTGTGTTGTTGTACTCATGCATTGAGTAGACGCTACTCGCCAGCAGAATATGTCATAATTTTCTGTGAATGAAGGAGTTTTGTTTATAATTATGACAGGAACATTTAATCTGTCGCCTGCGCGCCCCTCCGCTCGTCCCACAAAATTTGCTGCCACACAGTTGCTTACGCTTTAGAGTTTTACTTACCTGGTCGTCGGCGCTGTCACACAAGTTTTGTTCCTGCATATGCGCGTCCTGTAATTATAACCGCGGGGCACTGCACTTTTGAGCAGCAGTGCCATATGCAATGTGCAACACACGCACACACACACATATATATATATATATATATATACATATTTGTAATTTTAAAATATGAGAAGCGAACGCAAACGATTTTAATTGAATTAAGCCTTTCGTCTGCCCTGTCAACCCTCCCTCCATTCAGTCCGCTTTGCGCTCTCAGCGAAATTCACACAGTTAGGCGCCGCTATCAATGTCCTGAAACGCCACAGGATGTCGGCGCGCACAAAAATTGCAAACAAGCAATATGCATATGAGAACATTTGTATGTGTGTGCGTTTGTAAATTTATTATTAACACAACCCAGTAATTAGGTCCGCTTTCAACGCATATTTTAAAATTTCGGATATACATATATCAACGGTAAATATGTACATATTTGTTTGTGTGACTTTACTCAGGCGTGTTGCAACAATTTTCTCCTTGATTAGATCGATGATAAGTCGCCCACCTGTGGTGTGTTGCGGAACTTATCGATCGAGCAGCCTGCACTTTTCTTTTAAATTAATTCGTTGGAAACATTTTTATTTTTTCGGTTCACCTTGTGTTGTTGCACAAAGGTTATTAGTGGAGTAAATGACTTACAAAAACTAAATCAACTTGATTGAATTGCACTTTCAAGCGTAAACTCTACATTGATAACCCGTTATTATGTTCAGTTCAGCAATTATCGCAGTGGTGGCACAGACGAACATGATTTCTTTCCGGAAATAAGAGCAGAATATCGCATGCATTATTTTAATTACTGGTATTCCCTATTGCCTAGGAAGGCATTATACAAACTTTCGTGGACGAAGACCTTTTCACTGAAATATAAACTTTATACAATTGTGTAGTAAACATATTATCTAGTGTTGGTGACTGAATTAAAAATTTTTTAATTAAAGTATGTCTAAAATATGATGATTAAACCCGTCAAAATTTGGTAGAAGAACTGGAGAAAAAAAATGTGTAGCATGACAGCATATTGTTCTCTATTCAATGGAGTCGTAACTCCTCGATTACCTTCGTTATGGCCCAATTAAGTCGCTGATTGACAAAACTCCCTTTGATTATAAAAGTAACATTGAATGAATTCGGAATGTTTCGATGGTTCAATTTATTATTAATCCCACTCTTACACCTGCAATGATGCTACTAGTCTAAAACTAACTAAAACTCTCTAGCACTAGCACTCTCTATGTAAATTATAATGACGAATCTACACGTAATAGCTTTTCGGAACCTTTTTCGGGATGTCATAAAGTTGTACGTCGTGGAGGTATTTTCCATGAAATGTCTAGATCTGTCGCTTTTACATAAGATCACATAAAATAATAATTCTACGCACTCATTTACATTGAATCAGCTTAAATTAAAATTTGGTACAATTCTACTAATCTTAAGCAAAAAAAAAGCCAAACTAAAAGCTATAGCAAAATATAACCTATTTTCTAAGCTCCCATAGTTATTTTGACTTAGTCATTTAGTCATTCAGAAACTAATTCAACAGTTTATTAAAACAAGCAATAATAAGGTACATTATTTTCTAACTAAGTATTCTATCTAACCCAAGCTAAAGCTCAAATCACATTTCGAAAAGAACTTTTTCACTATTGGAGTATACCGTTTTCCCCAATTCAATGTAATAATGAGCAACGTCTCAGCCCAAATATCAACAAATTAACTCGATTTCCAATAACAATTATTAACTTTTAAAACTTTGCTATCCCAAAAACTTCAACCACACACACACATTTATATAATATTGGAAGATACAGTTATCACAGTAGGGGGTAGAAGTACTTTGCTTCGAGCTTTTTTGCAACGACGGTAAAGATGGCTAAAACGAACTTCACACTGATTTACCTAATTTGCGCACCACTTGGGATTTGTCACTACAACAATAATGACAACAACAAAACAAGACTAATAAAAAGGAAGAAAATTAAATGGGATAGATAAACGGTCTGGAAATGTTTTCTTTATTGTTTGCTTTCGTCTTTTTCATTTTATTTTCAAAGTGGCTCCATGTTAAAAACTAAATTGGCGGTGAGCGAGCTGGCCAACAAAGTCATGCTTTACCAAGAGCAATTCCAAAAAGAAAACAGCACCATTTTATTCGCAACCATTTTCAGGGTGTGCATTAGCCATTGTCATTGGTGTGAGTGTGGTAGCTGCATGTGTGTGTGTGTGTTGGTAGCGCTGGTTTTACAACCATTACTGTTGCTGCTGTCGCCGTTGGTGTCGCCTTGCTGCACACACATTTGCGTTTGTGAAGTCGAAATGCTTTTATTGAGCTGGAACTCTTGTGTGTTAAAAGTCAATTTTCCAATTTGCAAACTGTCAGAAACATTCGAAAAGCAATTTGTGTTCTTTCGTTTGCTCGTTCGTTCGCCTGCTCGGTTGCTTGCCACTGCCGCATACGCCCTTCTCCCCAATTTCCAAGCACGCAGTTCGCAGTTTTTATGAAACATCATACTCTGCACCCATATACACATACTTTGGGGACGCCCTCCCCCCATGATCACCTGGCCGCGTTGTTAACCACCTTTGGGTTCGCTTGATGTTTGCCCTTCGAAAAGGTTCATCCCCTCAGCAGCTGGCAGCTGGCAGCCTCCAATATTCTTGCTGGCCAGAGTTCTCGAAAGGTGTACGATTCAATTACAACAACATCATCAGCATCATCGCAACAACAGTAACGGCAACATCAAAAGAGAAACACTAACGCAACGCAATCGAGAAATTCAACAAGAGTGCGTAACTCGGTGTCCACTTGCTCACTGGGTGGTGGGCAATGGGCTGCGTAACATTCGTGCATAGTGGCGGAATTGGGCCGGGGTGCGTCGCAGTGCCAGCTTTGTGATGCCCCAGGCAAAGAAGTTTTCCAATAAAATTGCAAACTTTGAAGCTTGTGGAGTGGAGGGCGGAGGTTTCGACGTGGCACTGTGAAGACAACACGAGTTAACAGAAAAACAACAACAACAACAACAACAACAATAATAACAACAAATAGGTATCCAAACAAAACCGACCCAAATTGCTAACTGGCGCCGAGCGAAGTTTATGAAAAAGATTAAAGTTGAAAAGTGGTTGACGTCGCCATCCGAGAGGCGTATAAATAAACTCACTTGCTCTAAAGAGTGTGCGTGTGACTGGGCAACTGCACAGCAATTATTAGTAGGAGTGCAGAAGCTCATCAAATGAGAATTAACTACTTTGAGCAACCCCAAATTGCAACGACTTCAACAAAATGAGAGTGCCAGCATATCGGTTAACGGCGCGTGAGAGCATAAGCGTTGACTACGAGAGTATAGTCTGCGTGACGTCACAGCACAGCATCCCTGCCTTGTAGCACCACCGTTACTCGCACTTAAATGGATGCCGAGCTACAATTGTGGGTGGTTGGTTGGCGTTCGTAGGCTGTGGGATGTAGGTAAAAGATGGGCGGTATTTCAAATACACACACACCCAGCCTCTCACTTATTGCCACTTTTGCACATGGAGTTGGTGTGTATGTATGAGCTTTTATATGCGCTTGTGTATACATGTGACATTATGATTCTGCTTGTGTTTGTTTTCATTATGGCGCGCCATGAATGGAAATTACAAAATTGATTTTGATGATTTAATTAAAATGAAGAAGCACAAGCGCAAATTATAACAGGCAAGCAGAGCTGACGTGCTGCGGTGAGGAAAACACATAGCCGACACAAATGCTATATTCATACACATATACTCTACTCTACCAAGAACGGATAATGTGAGTTACTTAATATAAAAGTGGTAAAATTAGAGATAAATAGGTGATTAGTTTTTTTTTTCTTTTATTCGAATTTACCAACTTTATGTTACATGAACTGAAGAATAATGCAATAATGCCAGACATAGGGATAGTTACGAGTTTTTCTACCTTTGCGACTCGGGTTTATGTAATTCTGTGTTTCTCCAAAGAACACCACCAAATATTCGAGAGTTCAAATTTTGATTCATTATGTAGAGGCATTTTAAAATTTTTACGATCCTCCATTTGACGAACCACAAAGAAGAGGGACATTCGGCTAATTTTCAAGCGAACTTGTTCGCCTCAATTATGTCTTTCTTAAGGCTTGTCTATTTTGAACATTTAAACCTAATATGTATATAGAAGAAATTTATATTTTTATCGGGAAAAATCTGCCTGAAGTAAATTTTGTTCTACTTTTCTTTTTTATGGTCTCCAAGAGGTAGCACACACACTCAATAGACATTTTTCCCGTCTTCATTGTTTGGTTGGTAACGCTATTTCGATCTAAATATACAGCAGAATCATCGAAACTATTCATACTCGATATCGATTATGGTCGATCCATTATCCATCGTTAAATATCTTCAATGCTGCAAAGATCTTTGACATGGAAGTGAACTTCTGTAGAAACTTGCACTTCATTACAGGGTTTTTGTGCTTTATTATGCATTACTTTAGTATGCAATGACTTGAACTTTATAGTCAAATAATTTTCTCTCATTAACGTTCGCTCAATATAAGTAAATAAAACTTCCGATAATCTCTCCGCTTGCATTAAACCACATTTTCCTTCTTTTTTTTTCAAAACACCTACTTAACTTCTTCCGCCACTGCTTCCCGTCGCAGGTTCCATGCTTACACCAACAGCATCCGAAATTCAATTTCCATCATTATAATTCCTATTAATTCGCGTAAATTGTATATAATTACTTTGTGCGCCAGTCCACGACCGACAATCGCTAGGTGTGCTGCTGCCGACTGCACAAGCGGTGAAAGGCGCCCTTTGTGGTGATGTGTGGTTTGGTGGGGTAAACGTCATTCACAGGGAATTAAAGTTAACCACTGTCTCTTTTCTACGCTCTCCCTATCTCTCTCACTTTCTCTGTGTTACTAATTCTCTCGGCATTGTAGCAGCGCAATTTACACAAACCGCCAATTCGCTCTCTCATTATGCTAGAGCGTACCAATTAGTAAAAATGTATGTATGTATGTTTTGTATGTCTGTCACTTTCAGGCTTTCGGAGAGCAGCCGCTTCAACAATCGCCCACTCATCTTTTTTATGTGATTGTTGGTTGCCTAAGTCGCTCTATAAATCTTACAAACTCATTGTTACGATAATTCTAATTAGTGCCGAAGCACTAATTGAATTTTATCTTCTGCTCTATGCTTGTTACTCACACCCCTAGGGCCCTCCCACGCCTCCTTTCTGTTCTTCTTTAGGTTACCACACTTTCTGTGTCTCTATTTTCGTTATTAATGTCTACATTTTTTCTTCACTAATGAGCAGTGCCGCCATTTTGTTTTAACTCGTGATGTTGCTGCAATTAAGCTCGTTGAAGTGTAATTAAGTGCGGGTGTTGCTTTAGTATGTGCGAGTGGCAGGTCTGCTTATTTAATGACCATTGAAAGTAGTAGAAAAGGCGGAAGAACCGCAAAATGGTGTCGTCGTTAAATTATTACTTTTTTTTGTTGGTTGTTACTTTTTTGGTTGTTCAATACTCCTAATTGATACTGATACCTTACATTGAATAAACTTTTTATTTTATGAGTTACATAAGCAACTGCAATAAAGAACAAAACTTTCTAAATTTCTAATTTTAGGTGTGGTTCCAGAATCGTCGCGCTAAATGGCGTCGCCAAGAGAAGTCGGAGAGCTTGCGTTTGGGTCTCACGCACTTCACTCAACTTCCACATCGTTTGGGCTGCGGCGCTGGCGGTCTTCCAGTCGATCCATGGTTATCACCGCCACTTCTCTCAGCACTGCCAGGTAACTATTAAGTCATTTGTCTCATTAACTGTAATTCAATTAGCATTTCACTATTTTTTTTATTCACATTCAAGTTTTTCTCTATTCACATCCAACTTCGTCCTTCGGCAGGTTTCCTTTCACACCCGCAGACCGTCTATCCCAGCTATTTGACGCCCCCACTTAGTCTGGCTCCATCCAATCTGACCATGAGCAGTCTGGCTGCCTTGGGTCATGGACCCCATGGCCCCGTTATGCATCCCGCTCACCCTCCCCCACCCACCGGACATCCAGGCGCTCCACCACCACCACCACCACCATCGGCACTAAGCATCGCCACGCATCCTGGTCATCATGTACAATTGTCACATTTATCACCACATCTGTCCCGTATGTCACCACAGGGTTTGGCCACAATGCCACCACAACTCAGTTCATCAACTGCAACGTCAGTAACGTCATCATCCTCCGCGTCGATGACATCGGCGGTGACAGCGACAGCCATGGCGAATGCAAACGCACCAGCGTCCATCCCCTCCAATGCAGTCGGCATGCGAACAGCACTTTCGCCATTAGCAACTAACATGACCGGTGGACTGCCACCACCACTGTCAGCAATACCGGCCGCGTCGTCAGCTACTGCTCTCAACTCACCATCACAACGCACGACTCAACCGACAGCTTTGGAGCAGTCACCGCAAAATCTCACCACAAGTTCCGACGCGGACGAAGCAATGCACGGCGGTATTGCCGGTGGCAGCGGTGGTCATGGCAAGTGCAATGCAACCGCTATGGAACTACTCGACGTGGGGCGCGACAGCCCACCACCAGGCCATGCGCTCAGCAACAACACAATAACCAATCCCATCAGTCGGCAGTCGCCGATTTCAGCAAATCAACCGCAGACAGCGGATATACGCTCCAATTCCATAGCGACGCTGCGCATCAAAGCAAAAGAACACTTGGAAAGCATCAATAAAGGACTGGCTATGGTCTAAGCGGTCCACACCCCATCGCCATCGACACACATATATCTACTATATCCACTATCTACGGTGGAGTCATAGAAGACCAGACGCACACTCGCTTTCTGTTTTAAATTGTATTTGTAATTGATTTGATGGATTGCAGCGATTAGTGATTTTAATTAGTAAATAATTGTCGTATTTGAATAGGGATCTAATGTAAGCAAAAGCAACACAAGCATAAATAAAGACACATGCATACACACAATACATGCACACTGACAAATTGGAAATACGTATGAGTAGCCTCTAGATAAATTTTATGATAGAATTCCATCTATTAGGATGCCTCTGTGCTATTGTATCATTATATACATATATACATACATATATTCATAATTAAGTGAATACAAATTTAATGCTCGAATCAAAATACTCAATTGATATATCGCTATCCGTTTACTCTTAGCTCCTACAGTATAATTAAAATTAGTTTTAGAACAGAGGAGAATAACAACTCGCAAATTTTGTAAATACTAAAATATAGAATTAGAGAATTAAGTATGAATTTTATTAGCAGTGTCTACAAAATGTAAGCATCACTGTATGTTCGTAGTTACCACGAAAGCACATTCCACTTACTTGTGTATAGCTAAAATTAGTGGGTAAATAAATTCTTGAGTAACAACTAAACTTAACTCTACTTTTCAAATCGTTTTTCTCAAAAATTTTTTTTAAACAAAAACGCCGCTAGAATCTCAGTTGGGCTGTGAAAACATTTCTCCGTCAATTTCAGCTGGCCATGTTGGAAGTATGTGTCTAAAATTTTTGTGGGTGCTACATTTCATGGTTAATGAGTGAAACGCTTAGAAAATAAAATTGGCTATCAATTTGATAGTTATTTTTCCATGACATCGACGAAAATACAATACTAAAAATTGGACTTCAGTGTGAATGTGGGTCCTGTTATTTTCACGCTTATACTCCATACTCATCGACGGAAGACAATTCGTCAGAGAAAAAAGGAAATTTAATTAAGGTCATGTATTTTTCATGCGAGTTCTTACATGCTTCATAAAGAGAAAATAGAAAAAGAAAATTTTGTGAAACTTATTTTAAATTTGCACAACCTTTTAAGAAAATACCCAATATGAACAATTAAACCTTTTAACTTCACATTGTAAATAAAAGTGTGTCAACCTCCAATCTAATTTCGAAAAAGTTAACCCGAGTAAGTGCTCGCCTTAGGCAAGCCAAGCCCTTGCATTTACTAAGAACTATTCATTCAAGCACTTTTCATATTGTAGGGTAAAACCAAAAACCAATCAACTCAATTAAAATCTGAATATGCGAAATGAAAAATATTTTAATAGAAAATCCAGCCAACGAAATTGTGTTAGCAAATAAAAACGGAAGTAAAACGAAATTGAAAATGGAAGTGGAAGTGGAAATGCATGCAGGAGACAGTGTGGTCATCTCACAATCCGCCAACAACAAACGAACGAACGAGCAGAACAACTCACTCTTATGCACGAGTGCATGTAGTTCAGTTATAAGTACGGTAAATATGTATATCCGCATTGCAAATATACATGTAAATATCTTTCTAAACTACAGTAAATCAATTTTATCTCGTTCGTTTGATTAATTCATCCGCCTCGCCGCCACGTCATTGAATTCGGTTATGAGCAGCGAATTAACAAATTGGAAATGACTGAGGGGAAGTTAATTAAGCGATTACCAAAGCAAATTCTAATCGGGCCGTAAAGCATAATGGTGTGTGTATGAAAATGTATGAGAAGTACAAAGTCCTAAATTTCCTATGAATATGGCATCGAAATTTACTTGAGAGATGAGGTTATGTGTAGCTGGGAATATAAACAGTTTCTAATTCTCGTCTCTCCTCCAGTCGAAGCCTGAATAAGATTTTCGAACTACACCAGACAAACCTTTCAAGTTATAATTGTGAAATGCAAAATTAATACTACTATTAAAATGTTTCACTCACAGATGTCGAATCAAAAAAGACATCTCAATACACCTTTAGATCATAATCCCAATAAACAATAAAATTTACTAATATTAGGTGAACTTAAAAGTTTTATTTTCCAAAGATTTGTGTGACTTTTGTCACAGAAAATATTGCACAAACGCATTTAGACATCATAGCATTGGGAAAAAACTTTGCATTGATTATAACACCCCACTAGATGGGGTCACCTTTGAAAAAAAAAAATATTGAAAAATATTGACTATCAAAAACAGTTCAGGAAGTATATACATTGTATATACCAGGGACCAGTATATGAAATCAAAGTTCTTCGCACAACACTTTACGGTTCATCAAAGTTGAAATCAACATGATGAGATCCATTACAATAACTCTTAAATAAATATAGTATTGTTAACTGTACCTTCCTCGGAAACGAAGTGAAATTATATTATTTAACTACAAATATTCATGGAACGTTCTAGTTTTACCCGTTATAAGCAAAGTGGGCCAGCGCGTTCAATTAAAATGGCTAAACCTCATAAAAGAAACTACAACGAATAACCCAATTAATGTTTTATCAGAGAAATAAATCTCTTAATGTATAGTTGCTACTACAATGTGCTACAACAATGCTACAACAATAATAACTG
This sequence comes from Bactrocera minax, assembly GCA_021498325.1. NCBI lineage: Eukaryota > Metazoa > Arthropoda > Insecta > Diptera > Tephritidae > Bactrocera > Bactrocera minax. Next base: position 2,954,500 of record JAKEEE010000022.1, on the reverse strand, counting down.
TGGCAAATTAAATGACTTGCAAGTGAAGGTGAAACAAAAAACTGTTGACACGCTAAAATTAAATGCAATTATAACCGCAAATGAATGATAAACAAAAACGTAATACAGGATAATTAGATTGAGTGAACATGACGATAAAGGACACCGCAATTATGAAGCTATTAAATGCTAATCAATTTATTGTGCATAAACAGCGACGCGAACGACCGGCTGTTGACGGAGGAAAGCGAAAGTGAAGGGGTAGAAAAATACAAGTACAATAAATTGTAATTAAAATAATTCTAAAAATAAAATACAGTTAACAAAAGTATATATAAATATATTTGACATAAATCCCCACTAGATTCACTGTTCACCAGAAAAATAGCATGAATCAAGAAAGCTAAGAATTGAGTAAAGTATACATAGCTGCATCCTGTTTAAGTCTGCATCCAAATTAAGTAAACTGTATAAAGTAACTATCTGGAAAATGCAACAAATCATGAAAACACGAAGCCATTACTTTAATGAGAAGATAGGTGACCAAGCCATATCAAGAGATAGGCATGTCAATTGTGTCAATAGTGATACTCTTCTCGTAAACAAACGATACAGATATTTCGTGAGAATGCTATATAGCAAGATTTTAGGTTTTTGAGAACTTTTCCATAATACATCCAGTCATAAAACTCTAATAAAATTTTTATAACCAAGCGCAAGTTTTGTTCAGGTTTTTATACTTATTTTTAATTCACTATAATTACCGACGGTGGGTCTGACGTATGCTCGTTTCGACTGCCCTGATTACATCCTCGGTATCGCCAACCAGCATTTTAATAGTGAAATTATTAGTTGGCTTATGAAATATTAGTCTTATTAGGGCAACAGGAAACGCCACGTTTGTTGTGCGACCAACTGCGACAATTACACACCACATACATTCTCCTTTATGAATCTTGATTGACAAATATTTTATGACAAAAACTTTGTTATCGTATTTCTATTATAAAATGGTCTCAAAGTAATCAAAAGGACAGCCCAAAATAAATACACCCGAAAAAATTTGTTTACTTTGCTGATAATTACCAAACATTGCACAATTCACTTTTCAGCTCCTGTGATCTTATGTATACACATATACAAGTATATATTCATATAGGAGCATGTCCTTTGGCACCAGTCCATCAGCAGCCTCCTGCCTCTGTACTCCATTTATTGCTGTTTCGTTACAATTTCGTTAAACAACAATACTCTGCCTGCCTTTACATTCTGTTTGCCCTGCTGCCTCAGTCATCCCTTTATATTTATATACACATATATGTGTAAGGACATCCATTGCGTGCGCACATTGCTTTACTCTGCATTTGGTGTTCACATCGTTATGCTGGTGAGTGCCGGGCGATGCTTATCTACCCTATAAACGGAAAGTGCCTACAAATTGCTATTGTTGTGGCCGTGACTTGTCGAACGCGCGAGTTGGATTGAAACCCTGGGTTATATATAATATCTTGATGATTGTCTTTTCCAACTTGGTTTTAAATGTAGCAACAAACTGTTCAAAGAAAACCAAACAAGGGTCTAAATGGGGAAAATTTGCAGTTTAGGTGCAACACTTTTAACGGATGGTTTTCTCAAAAGCGGAGCTAATCTAGTACGGTTCATATCGTTGCTTGTTTAGCGGTGGCCACCTAGCGGATAATAGTTAAAGTTCTGTTTACTTACAGTGGGAAGAAGCATAAAATCACGCCAACAAAAACAATACAGATGTGATGCTTGCCTGGGATGGCGATTTGTAGGAGCTTGAGAAAAAATTCAGAATCGAAATTTAGCCAAATATCATATATGAGCTTTGTTCAATTACAAAAATTTTATTTATTTTTGGGGGAACAATTCATATATATGTATTTCTTAAAGATAACACAAAATTTTTTAAAAAAATTAATAAAATTGACGAAGCAAATGTACTAGTTACATTAATCCATATTAAGCCAATCAAATATATTGAATTTACCCTAAAGTGGTTTAGAATAGTTTATTTCAATATTTTTCCCGGTATATGTATATGAACAGATTGGTCCTCTGAACTGATTTAAAGCGTTTACTTTCTAAAGATTTGTAAAGTTATATTTACTCAGAAAGTAAAAATGAGCCTTTATAACCAATGAACCTAAGAGATACTGCTTTTTTCATGTTAAAATGCTGTAGCAATGATTTTTGGAGAAAGAAAAGTTTTGGAAGAAAGACAAATTACAAAGGCTACAGAATTTCTCTTTGGAATTGGCAAAAAAGTGAGGTTTGTGGGTATATTCGTAGGAAGAAGAACGAAGGAGAGAGATAGAACAATAAGTATGTGTCTAACTATTAATTCCTAGTATGGAAAAATTCGAGTAATAGAAAACTTTTTTCGTACGTCTTACATACGTCGTAGCATGTCTTAACCAGCCACATTCCAGCCTAATTGAAAAATATAAATATCTTTCATAAAATTTTATTAATATGTAATATATTTATGCATATTTGTAAATGTATACATTTATAAAAATATAAAAAATATTTTGCACTATTAGGTTAGAATAAAAAATTTGTAACTGCGCATGAATCTAAATTTTATGAATATCAATGCATGCATGTACACATGTGTATACAGCTGCAGCATCACTTGTACGTCATCACCTGCCGCCGTTCTTTGCCGTCAAATTAATTTACTTGTGCATTTACAGAATTTTTGAATTCCTCAAATCTGAATGAATTTTCAGATTTCATTTACTCAAGAAGACTGAAAGGAATTCTCCCCAATGAATAAAACTTTTAAAAATTTATTTACATCTAAATACACACATATATATATACATGTATGTATGGATGTATATATATGTATGTATGATTGACTGGCTGTTGACTAAAAATACTTTGTAAATTTAAAGTGCACAGCGTCATTATTGAAAATGAAAACAATTCTGCCATTCCACCGTTCCGCCGTTCCGCCCGCCACATAACCGATGCCTTTGCAACAGACTCAAATAAAAAGCAGGAAACACACACCATCGCAGCTAAACTTTACATGGTTTTCTCCTATGCTTTTTTACTTTCATTTTGCTTTTGGTGTGTCTGCAGTACAAATAAATTAAAATTGTTGACTCACCACAGCGAGTGACGGCAACTTATCTAGTGGCAGCATAAAAATAAATTAACGCCATATAAGGAGCTAATCCTCAGGCAATGATCATAGGGCCAAGTAGAGAATTAACGGTAGATCGTAGAGAACCCATCTGCACTGCATCAAAGAGCTGCTCCCCCGCCTCACTTAGTTGGCGGCTATATTTAACCGCAAACTCAAATGTACATAGATATATATAGAACATGCAAAGGGGAACTCAGACAGCAGCGCGCTTGGTGAGCCAACTGACGGGAGATGGCGAAGAAAAGCGACTGCATGACAAATGCAAAAATGCGTTGAACTTGAAAAGCGAAGATTGCACTAGTGTAAACAAATGAAAAAGGCAAAAACCGTAAAAATAACAAATAACAGCTAACAGCTAACAGCTAACTGAGCACAGATGCCGCATAATCAGCGAGTGAAACCGAAAGTGAACACTACAAAAGGCACAGAAAAACTCGACTTATACGTAAAAGGAAATGCGTGGAAAGGAAAATCACGCAGAAGTGAAAAATGAGTTTGAATTTCGCTGCGATTTAGCACTCACTGCTGCGAACTGGAAAACATGCGGACGCTGACGAATCACGAATGGGAGGTACTCCAGAAATTCAGGTGGAGAGAAAGAAGAATGTCAGTTGTGACGGCTGACAGCTGCAGGAAGTTGGCTGCTCGGCGGACTGGCGTGTATTGATCCAAAATTTTGGCAACTATACGCACCGACTGACTATAAGCCGGCTAAAAATATCAACGCGAAAAACCACTGAGCGATCGTCGAGCGATCAGTGTTGCGATGCCGCGAAGGCCGAACACCATTGATGGCATGCACAAATTAACATATGTATTTATGTATATGAAGTCTAATCTGAATGCTACCTTTTACGCATCGTTTATAGTGAATACACACATATATACATACAATACATACATATATGATCGTATATGCAGATACTAAGTAACAATAGAAAATCACTTCGATAAGTCCGAAAGTTATCTGAAATGTTTTTTCCAATTGTATGACTGACATACATACAGGTTGCCCATTCGTAATATGTCTAACAATCAAACATAAATATATTGTAAATACAATGAGCCGCCTAATAAAAAAGTCAAGAAACAAAACACTGTTCGTTCCCTTTTTTTTTTGAAAAACAAAACTTATTTCCAAACTTGTAAATACTTTCGACGCGCACCATACAAGTCCGCTGCATCATTTCTCAAGCAGTAGCTACAATACAACACACAAATTTATTTAAATATATATATATATATATATGTACGATGGGCATACATAAAAATATATGAGTATCAGAATTAGGAAAACACATACACATATACATGTGCATATATATTTGTGTATCCACACCGAAAAAGTACTATTATGTGCGTTCAAATGTATATGTGTGTATATAAATATGTTGGATGCATACATTCCCACATATACGCATTGTTTATTGGAGAATATTTTTAAATAATTTTTGAATATTTGTACAAAACATTCGGCCAACAGCAATGGAACTCAGCTTTTATTAGCGGACGAGATAATAGTGAAAATTTGGCGTCAAAGAGAATTGGAATTTGAACACATGCATACAAGTGTTTACACAGCCCACATTAGACCTTTCTGTGTGAGAATTACTTTTCGAATAGTGTACACATTTTCATTTCAGTGTGTGAAAATTTGTTTTTTAAATGTGTTCCTTTTTCCCTATGATTGTATTCAGTGGAAAATATGAATTTCACTTAAATAATTTTTTATTTTTAATAGACAATGATAGCGCGGTGGTCTTTTGACACCGCAATTTCGACTATAGTTTTCCTAGAACATATGTATAATTACATGAATGTGTGAATAAATACAGTAAAAAATAATACTAAGATGACAGTATGCGCGAAACAAACCGAAAAACCATATAAATATGTAATATAAGAATCACTGGTTTTATTGGCAGATAGTTAAGTATGAAAGTATATATATATATATATTCATACATATACATATAATGTAAAATATTGATTTCTGTGAAATTATTTTAACAATTCGTTATAAAGCGCCATCACCTTTAGCTTAAGTGCATATAAAGATACTCATTTACCTTTGTATGTATGTATGTATGCATTTATGTATATGCATATGTTTGATATTTATTTCTATTATTATATGCTATTTTTGCGCACTTTTTCCCTACTTAATCTCATTACTCAAACAAAAAGCAATTTTTTCGAATATTTATTTTCTAAAGCGCAAATTGAACAGAAGTTGGTATTTGTCATCCCACACATTTTAAAAATGACTATTTTGCCGTCATATGTGTCCGCCAATCCGCGAAAATTCCTTCACGACTGTGCTGTTTCAGTTTTTAGAAATCGATGAAATGTTATAAAATTAGGATTCGTTAAGAATATCTCTTGTGCTGTGTAGAACGCATGACACCTTTTGCATTGCATTCCCATTTTTACCTAATTAGTACGCCTTGAAGGAACTTCGCTAATTGAGTGATGAAACGAAGGGGAAATGCATTTAGCTTAACTCGTTTAGTTTGAAATATAATACTCTGTTTAAATGAACTATGTTATATCCCTTCTTCCCTTCTTTAACTCTGCATTCATCAGCTGGTACTGCATTGAATACTTACAGGTTGGATACTCTTCACCTAATCGAATGAAATGTTATGGCCACGCTACGAGTTAATTTTGATTGTTGAGAAGAAATTTTTCCTTTCAAATTGAATATGTATAGACCAGAAGAATCCAAAAAGTGTAACCATAAAGGAAACCTTTAATAACAGTTTGTCAGCACCGCATTGAACAATTTTGCTTGACATAGATTTGAAGAAAAAGATCCAGCCCATTTGCCAAATTCTCTAATACAAGCTAAGGGGTTTGGAGAAGTATTGGGTTGTTCGGAAAGTCATTTCGTTTTTTCCCGCCAGAGGACTTAATTACGTTTTTTCGAAACTAACTTCACACTTAAGCCCCATAACCATTATATGTCATGAGAGCTGATATTGCAAGGCTTGTGTGTGAAAAAGTTCTATTAATTCTACCCAGTAGTTTTTGGTTGGTGCCTTTTTAAATATGGAGAGCAATAAGCAGCATTTTCGTCATATTTTACTTTTTAACTTCAGAAAAGGTAAAAATGCTGTCCAAGCGAGAAAAAAATTGACGGATGTGTATGGAGAAGGCGTGTTAACAGTACGCCAGTGCCAGAACTGGTTTGCAAAATTTCGATCCGGCAATTTTGATGTCGAAGATGCACCACGGTCTGGAAGGCCGGTCGAAGCTGACAAAGATGCGATAAAGGCATTAGTTGATGCAAATCGGCGAATCACCACACGAGAGATCGGTGAGAGGTTAAATTTGTCGAATTCAACTGTTTATGGCCATTTGAAAGGCATGGACTTAACCTCGAAGCTCGATGTGTGGGTGCCCCATGTCCTTACCGAGCGAAATTTGTGTCGTCGTGTTGACGCGTGTGATTCGCTCCTCAAACGTCTAGAAAATGATCCATTTTTGAAGCGGATTATTGCTGGGGACGAAAAATGGGTTGTATACAACAATGTTAAACGCAAGAGGTCATGGAGCAGAAAAGATGAACCGGCTCAAAGCGTGTCAAAAGCCAACATTCACCAAAAAAAGGTGATGCTCTCCGTTTGGTGGGATGTCAAAGGAATCGTTTTTTTTTGAGCTTTTGCCGGACAATACAACGATTAATTCAGAAGTCTATTGTCATCAGCTGGACAAATTGAATGATTCACTTAAAGAGAAGAGGCCCGAATTAATCAACAGGAAGGGTGTAGTGTTCCACCAGGATAATGCGAGACCTCACACAAGTTTGGTCACTCGCCAAAAACTTTTACAGCTTGAATGGGACGTACTGCAACATCCACCATATTCTCCAGATCTGGCGCCTTCCGACTACTATTTGTTCCGGTCCCTGCAAAATTTTTTGGATGGCAAAACCTTTACCTCAAATGAAGATGTCAAAAACCACCTGGACGAGTTTTTTGCCAGCAAGGACCAAAACTTTTATGAGAGGGGAATTATGTTACTGCCAGAAAGATGGCAAAAGGTGTTGGACCAGAATGGCCAATATATAATTTAATAAAATATTTATTCATTATACGAAAACTGTCTTTCATGTTCCCCAAAAAAAACGAAATGACTTTCCGAACAACCCAATATATTAATACTGCAGTTTTTTCCTTTATTAATTTATATTTTAGTCCAATCTAAGTGATCTGCAATGATTATTAAAGAAATGAAATTAGAGAAACTAAAGCAATATATACTTTTTCAAAGATCACCTCTCCATAATTCCTAAATATATCTCTTTATATATTGTATTTATTTACAAAAAGAATCGAACTCAAGCTCGAACATAGACAATGGTCACCTGGACGAGAAAACATGAGTACTAAGTACACATTTCAGCTACTATGCTAAAATATCATTTAAATAAGCTAAGATAATTCATTAACTCTATCCATATCTCTATTTAAAATATAATATATTCTCTATTGAAAATGTAATATATTCGTATGAATGAAATTTGAAATTGGACGACTATATTGAACATACCCATTGGTGGGTTGATTATGGTGCTAACAAAAGCCCCGATCAGCAATCAAACTGGTTGAAGGACTTTGAAACTTATGAGATGAAAAGACAGCTTCTGCGCGATTGGTGTTTTGTATATCCCACCACAAAATTTTAATAGATCTCATTCTTTGTGATACAGAGTTTTTACATTTTCTTATGTAAAATTCGGAAATAATAGAAGACGTTCTGGTTGAATTATTCTCATACCGAGTTACACTAGATATTTCATCTAGTCAAATATTAAAAATTCAGGAGAAAAATGGCAGACCTGTAATCGCTTGATTAAGCTTAACAATATTGTAAAATACATTTTCACTCTATAACATTGTTTATCACGTTTGAAACTTTAGCTTATGGTACAAATATCCAATTGACCAATTTGCAATGATTTAGTCACACGTTAAAGTAATTGTGGCAGACGTTTTCGAATAAACAATGCCCGAAGTCATTTAGCCATTTGATCGTTGACGGAATATTTATTGAACATTGAACCCTCTCTGCAGGCACATAAACACTAAAGTACACATATACACATCTACATATGTGCACTTTTACAAAGATTGTAATAATAATGATGAGGAAGCCCACTGGTTTGTGATTTCGGGAAAATTTACAATATCGCTAAATCAGAATTTAATAAAATCACCAGAATAAACAGAAATCCCTTACGTACATAAACACCAAAGTACACACACGCATAATAATAATGTTACAATCTTATACACACACTCACATGTGTGTGGTTGTGTGGTTGTGTGCGTGTGGTCGTTACATTGCAATTTGTTAGATTTTTAATAAGCCAGCTGTAGGAAAACATAGTCAAGGATATTTTGTTAAAGCACGTGCAGCAATTGAGCAATGTCGCCACTGTTGACGCTAACGCCCCCCAAACAACAACAACGACAACAACAACAAGGCACTGCCTCTTAAACGAGTAAAGCGAGCAACTCTCGCTGTCACCGCATACCGACGAACACGGCAAGGACATTAGCACGCGTACTTAAGCAAACAAAATAAAATGGATCACATTAACCCAACCAAAATGAATAAATTCCCCGGTTAACGGGGCGAAATGTGCGTGGGTAGCTGTAGCTACACCGTATAGACGCGTTGCTCTTTTGACAGTTGACTTAGCATGACATTGCCTTTGTTTTTGTTGTTGTTGTACCTCTGTGTTGCTGACACTCGGTTAGAAAGGACTTGCTCTCTACACACTCACACGCACGCGTATTGAGCTTCCCTTTCGCTGTGTGCGTTTATTTTATTTAGTGCAGTTTCCCTTAGCTCCAGCAACCATCCTTTCAACCCCCACTTTACCATAGTAACGTGCCTTTCATCAATTCGCCGCTGATTTCGAGGAATTTTTATTAAGTTGCCATTTACTTTATTTGGTGCACTTCATCACCAATTGTGTAAATTGTTTAATGTGCATGTGCGTGTGTGCGTGGGTCTGCGTGTGTGGGTACTGGTGTGAATGAGCATCAGATTCAGTGCAGCCTGTGTAAGGGATTAAACTACTCAATTGTTGCTAATTGGCGGTGAGAACGCTGATTTTTGGCCGATTTACTGAAATGTGCAAATAATGTGTAATTTTAATAAAATAAATGGTAAAATTTAATTGCTAGAAAACGATTCCGAATACGGGATTTTTCAGATGTTAATTCAAATAATTATTTTTCTAATAACGCGCCACTCTGAAGGCGAAGATAAACTTTTGATTGTATATTCCGCCATTTAAAGGCAGCTTAAATTTAATATAATCAAGAATCTAAAAGATATGTACGATCAAAACGGTAATGTCATAATTGCGCGGACTAACAGAAGAAACCAGCTCAGGTCAGAGTGCCAACATTCTATACATTATATTAAGAGTTTATTAAATATTGAACAAAAACTTCTATAATATAAATCTCGTTATGATTTTGGAAATATCCAAGGCCTTTTTTATTAAGTTTAATTCTGAAACTCTGGACCTCACATAAGAAATGATCTTTAGATAAACATATTTTTTGTTAGTATCGTTTTTCAATTGTCCGAATTATAATCATTCATTGCTTTACATTCTCAACCCAAATAAATTTTTCTCTCTGAGTAATTATCTACAACTTGGAAATTACCCTTTAACGCACACATCCTTTAACACACACCAACAATGGCTTCGAACAAAGAAAATTAGTACAAAATTGCCACAAAATCTCATTTTAAAAATTTATTGGATTTTCCTTTTAAATGTCACGTGACTGTACAAATATTTTCACAAGTTCCAAATAATCATAGTCTCGCACCAAATGTGGCATGTGACCACAAATCCCCACAACAACACGAAACAATCAGCAGTTCAAACAAATCGAATCAAATGAAAATTCAATTAAAAGCGCTTAGTCAAACATACAGGCATACATGTGGATCCAGGAGTTGAATCTTAGTTCACGCAGCCTATTCCATCAGCACAATGGAAATCGGTCAGCTACTTCGTAATGTAAATAAATACCGCATTACTCCTATGGATAGGGGAGTCCTATGATTGAGTGAACATGCAGTGACAGGCATTTGGCTACAGTAAGCTAATAATGTCAATACCAAAAACAAGAGTATTCAATTGGAGTAGTTAGCACCCTTTCATTACGCTTAATCTACCACCAAGGGGTCACCATATTCGGCGATTGAAGAGCGCGATTTACTGAAAATCCTTTCAATGGCTAATGAGCCAACTCACAATTGTACAATTTATAGGGTTCACATATTACGAGGGAGCATCATGGTATTACTCATTTCACACCTTGTCGCTGTCCGCTTTTATTGTTCACTTCTGACCACAAAACACCTTTCACTTATTCTGAAGAAATTTGTATTATATAGGGTTTGAGGTAGCTGAAAAGTATGTTAAATATTTTTTTTTACTAAAATAGTCGAATATATAGGTCTCATTACCAATAAATACTTCACTGCATATATATATCAATACATATACAAACGACTAAAGATGACGGTATCAGATTGATTTCTTTCTATGATCAGCAAGATTCAGAATAATACTTGAAATTTAAACGAATGAGCGAGAAACAGAGTAATGAAAATCGATGTAAAACAGCCCGAATTTTGAGCTATTTTCTATCAATGGTATGTCGCAAAGTAAACTGGAAGACTAAGTAAGCTCTCACTCAATTAATTATTCTTCCGCTTATGCACTGAAATATATGTTTTCAGGACAGGTTGATATTGGGGAGTATTACACTACTTCAATCTATATCGGCTGGTCCAAAGTAATCTACATCATGGAGTCAACGTCTCTCTCTCTTTTGTATTTGCTTAGATGTAAATTTATATACTCTTGCACTCCCATATTCATATATTGCTAATGAATTTTGAATTGACAGAAAATCAAGATTACTAATGTAGCCACACTATATTTAACACATTATGCTTCAACTATAATGAATGCATTGAGTATGTATACAGTAAAAGCTTTCATGCTCAATTTTCTCCACTAAAAGCCAATAAATTCTATATTTGTACAGATTTTTCCAAAGGTTTGCAGATTGAAACAGGTCGGTGTGTAAACAAATGAATGTGTTCATGTGAAACTAATTCCTTTTCACTAATTGAAATGAAGTCCCGCATAAGCAGGAAAAAGGGAAAGCTCTCGAGGCAGACATAAATTTAAATATCTTTACATGCATATCTTTACGTGCATTGAATGAAAAACTCCAAAAAATTGAACTTTTTTGCCAAGCAATGAGAATAAGTGCCATAGAAGTAAGCTTTATCTAAAATTTAGTAATAGATAATCTCACAGTAAATGCAATATTGGCGATTTTTCAGATCTGAGAGACCGACCAACTGATTTTGAAGATAAGTCACCTTGGATCTATAAGTTTTCTAGGCCATGAAGCAAATTTTCAAATAATCAATATGGATATTGCGTATAAAAAATTTGTTTTTTATTTTATATAAAATTTATTTTCATTTTAAAAATATACAGAAGTTAACTTAATTAAAATTGAAATTATATTCCCATTGTAATCGTATCGGAACGCAGTTTTCATTTTACATGTACCAAATACTTAGTGCCCTCTGCATGTATGTACATATGTACATGTGTGTTTGGCTATTTCAAGCTGAACTAGTTCCACATTTAGAGCTGATCGCTTTAATTTTAACGCATGCAAGTGAAAATAGTTCGACAATCCACCAATTCTATTTACATAAAACTACTGGAATCATTCCATTTTCTCGATTACAGAATCAAAATCGGCAAAAGGATGTAAACATGCCCCACTTGGCATTCCAAAAATACTTGCTCTCCATGTACAAGTGTGGGCTGAACCATACAAGTGTCGGTTTGTGTGAATTATAGCATAAATATGTACATATGTATTTACATATGTATATAGCTCAATACAAGCATATTGTTTCTTGCATTTATATTTTATCATGCAAGCTTGTGTCTGTATGTGTATGATAAAATCTGGAATAAAAGATTTTTATGAACACATGTGCATATCCACCCTAACTTATGGACCCACCTATACCAGATCAGTATAGGTAGGTATTTTATTGAACTAAATCTAAACTAAACTAAAAAGATTTTGCTGGAACTATGTAAAAAAAATATTGCCATGTCAAGGAAATCGCGGAAACTTGCTGTCCTGCCAAATGTGCGGCATTCAACAACATGTTGGTGTAACAGTATGTAGCCATGTAAACAAATGTACTTATGTATAATATTTTTGTGCGTACATGCATGTTAATGAGCAGAACAATTTATTAAAGGAGAGGAAAATCTAAACGAAAGCCTAAGCATACAGGACCAAGAAAATAGAGGTGGCAACACCACAGAAATGCATAGAGGGTGGCAACTTGAAAATTACCAAAAATAGAAATGTACAATACAGAAAAAGGCGCCAATAAATAAAATTTGACCACCTTGCCTTTGCTTATCCATAGATTATTCATATTTACCTACATATATACCTACAAATAGACAAAATTGTGTGCACACAAAATTACGAAAAATTCCTACATAATGATGCACATGTATACCAATTTGCTCGGCCATACAAATGCAAATTTAGACGCCTGTGCGTGGGGGCCACAACGGCTAACGAGAGAAATGCTCGTGAACGCGCAACGTGAGAGCACACCACAACCACACAACCACACAACCACACAACCACACAGCCATACAATCAGAAATATGTATTTATTAAGCATTTTTCAAAAATTAAATGTTCGAAAATAGAATATTGAAAATATTTTTGTTTGAAAAGCGACAAAATGCTACAGAAATGAAACTATGCGTTCCGCTGGCGAACACGTGAAAGCGGGATAGCCTCTGGGTTAGAATGTGAGATATGTGCCCCTCACTTACCCCCCGACCACATAAACAGAGTATGCAATTGGAACGGAAAAATTAAAGAAAACAAAACGTTTCACAAATTTTAGATTGAGAATACATTTGTTAACAAAATTAACACCGCTGCACCCCATACCACCCTCCAACCACAAACTCGAAACGACAGGCGTTGTAGCGTTGTAGCGTTGACGCGGCCGCCTTGCCTTATACGGCGCTTTTGGAGCGCTTTTAGTGGAGAGCCGAACCAATTACCATGAAATATTCACTCACATGCACACAATCATACCCGATCATGCCGAACGAACGCGAGCATTCGGTACGATCAACACCGAACAGCGAGTGCACATCCACACGAAGTAATCGCGAGCATCGCGTTGCCGCTATGACGGCACAAACATACCCATACACCCACATATACATACGAACTGAGTGGGGGTGCTACAGTGCGCAGGAGCACGATCGCTATTGCTAACTCGCTCGGATGCGCGCACATCGCTTGCAATCCAGCCTCGCGAATACATAGCGTACGTATGTTTATGTGCCGCTGATGACGGTGATGACGGTGTGATCGGTCTATTTTTAGTGGCGTTGAAAAATCGTAAACACACCATATTTCTCATCGCATGCCATGGTGTTGGCTGGTTGTTGTTGCTGCTTTTGCACAGCACCTGTTTGTGTGTATGTGTGTATCATTGTATCGTGATGTATGAATTGGCTGTGGAGGTGAGGATGCTAGCGTTGATGGAGTGTTGCGGGTGTTGGCGATGGGTGATCGGCGTCGCAGCTAACGATTGCTGTTGCCGAAGAACTTTTTTGGATTTCCTCTACGATGAACATGAAAAGTGTAGTTTTATGTTGATTGGTATAAAATCGAGTGGCAGTAGCCAAGGCATTTTAGTCAGTGAGTAGTGTTCCAAAGCGTACACATTTGCCATATTATTTAATTAATTCTTCTTGCTCGTGGTTTAAAAACACAAAACTCAAACAAAATGTGTGACGATGAGGTTGCTGCTTTGGTCGTTGATAATGGTGCGTTAACGATGGATACTATATGTGGATATTGTTGCTGGTGGGATGGGTGAAAGGCCAATCCACCAACAGCAAAGCACAAAGAATTGGACTACAGTTTGAAGGATTTACGGCGGAAGGAGGCGAAGACACGAGAATGTTGTAGTGAAAAGTGAACTTTGCAATCCTAGAATTGAATCCAAAAGGATAACAAGAAAGATAAAATTAAAAAAGAACATATTAAATACCAAGTGATTAAGGACACCATAGATACAGAAATATCCAGTTTCAAAAACCTAGGGCGTTGGCATTGACCAAAATCGCGTAATGTGTTCAGTGAGAACCCCTCTCCGGGGTCACGCATAATTTAGTTGAACTGTACCAGTTCTCCATTAACCAAATTGGAATGTGGTAAAAATGCCGAAAAGATATAACAAAGCATTTCAGGGCAAAGGGGGAAAGGGGGAAAGAAAAAGAATCGGATAAAGTGTTTTGCTGATTTTCTACATAATTTGGTTATTGATATATAAATATATATATACATTTAATAAATATATTTTCGATGGAAATCAAAATTTAGCCCATCAAAATGATTAAATATTTTTTAAATTGAAAGAAAATACTCGAATTAGTAAAAAAATTTACCATTTGTTGCTAAAATTATCAGAACTTAACAGAAACAGACGACATACAATTTAAAGAGAACAAATTCAGAATATCCAAATATTAAAAATAAAACTAGTTAAATGTAGGCCCAGCAAAATATGAATCAAATTTTTTCCAAATTATTATTTTCGGATAGCGTATTTTCCAGAAATCATGTTTTTTAAGGTTAGACATTTCGATGTAGCACCGTTAGCATTCTGAGGCCATTTTCACGATAACCACTTTGGAATTCAAGCAAAGTTGCATTAGCACATATTAAATGGCGCCGCGTCATTCACCTCTACCGCCCGTTTCTTCGTTTTCTGCCGTCCGTTTTTCCTACCACAAATAAAAATCACCGAAAGCATGGCGAATCTTTTACTTACGTATGGTTTGTATTTTTCATTTTTTAGGCTCCGGCATGTGCAAGGCCGGTTTCGCCGGTGATGATGCGCCCCGTGCCGTCTTCCCCTCAATTGTAGGTCGCCCTCGCCATCAAGGTGTGATGGTTGGTATGGGACAAAAGGACTCGTACGTTGGTGATGAAGCCCAATCCAAGAGAGGTATCTTGACCCTCAAGTACCCCATTGAACACGGTATCATCACCAACTGGGATGATATGGAAAAGATCTGGCATCACACTTTCTACAATGAATTGCGTGTTGCCCCAGAGGAACACCCAGTCTTGTTGACTGAAGCCCCATTGAACCCAAAGGCTAACCGTGAGAAGATGACCCAGATCATGTTTGAAACTTTCAACTCTCCAGCCATGTATGTCGCCATCCAGGCTGTCCTCTCCCTGTACGCTTCCGGTCGTACCACCGGTATCGTTTTGGATTCCGGTGATGGTGTCTCCCACACTGTCCCAATCTATGAAGGTTATGCCTTGCCCCATGCCATCCTCCGTTTGGATTTGGCTGGTCGCGATTTGACCGACTACTTGATGAAGATCTTGACTGAACGTGGTTACTCATTCACCACCACCGCTGAGCGTGAAATTGTCCGCGATATTAAGGAGAAATTGTGCTATGTCGCTTTGGACTTCGAACAAGAAATGGCTACCGCCGCTGCCTCCACCTCCCTGGAGAAATCTTATGAACTTCCTGATGGTCAAGTGATCACCATTGGTAATGAACGTTTCCGTTGCCCAGAATCCCTCTTCCAGCCTTCATTCTTGGGTATGGAATCCAGCGGTATCCACGAAACCGTCTACAACTCAATCATGAAGTGCGACGTTGATATCCGTAAGGACTTGTACGCCAACATTGTCATGTCCGGTGGCACCACCATGTACCCAGGTATTGCTGATCGTATGCAAAAGGAAATCACCGCCTTGGCTCCATCCACCATCAAGATCAAGATCATTGCCCCACCAGAGCGCAAATACTCCGTATGGATCGGTGGTTCCATCTTGGCTTCCCTCTCCACCTTCCAACAGATGTGGATCTCCAAGGAAGAATACGACGAATCCGGCCCTGGCATTGTCCACCGCAAGTGCTTCTAAGCAGTTACTATTACCAGCTAGTAATACGCGTTTACGTGTTCGCGCTGATGTGGCTATCGCACCGTTGTTCACATTATTGTGTCTGACGATGCAGTATCACCATATTAGCTATAACAACAACATGCCTTCAGAGATGCCCGCCCATTCGTTTATTTATTTATTTGCATAAATGTTGTCAATACCAATGATACCTGGTTCCAGATCGCAAGCTCATAACGACTGAACAACTCACAACTGTAAAAACAAAAACAAAACCGAACCAGATTTATGTTTTATGTTTTATGTTTTATGTTTGTCATTTAACATTTTACCGTTTATAAATATGTTTCGTTTCATTTCGATTAACTGTTGATTTTGCTTATAGTTTTATGAAAGCATAATGAACGCATTATTGTTTTAAGGGTATTTTTGCCACATGTAAAATAATGTAATGATTTCTTATGTAATTAAATTAAAACAATTTATAATTATTTATAAATAAAACGACTTTTTTAGACTTAATTTTTCATATCAATGACTTTATAACGGAGTTATGGTCAAACGAAGAGGGATGATTGGCTGAGGGGCAACAAGCCATACATATCACTCATCACTTATTGGGTGGGCTCTTTATAATTCACCATAGGATGCATAGATCATCTATAGGATCATAGGATGTTGTTGCTTTCGTAAGCAATAAAATCGTTGAATTTGTTTGGGTTCCCTCCATTTCCGTCCAGTGCTCAATGTTTCGAGAGCACAGATCATATTTCCATGCGCAAACTAAACACTCACCGCCCATTTCTCCACACACTGTTTCGAAACACACGAGCTATCGGAATTTTACATAACAGCTTCGGGCATTATTTTGTAATATTGTACGAATATAATATTTGTATATATACATATTATGGTTCCGTGGATAAAGATTGGCAAGCGGTTTGTCTATTTTTGGAAGTCAAAACGTTACGTTGGAATACAAGCGAATAGCCGCTGCTCGTAAAACCGCCAGCAGGTGCCAGCGAGGCCATCGTCGGAAGAGGTCTCTTATTAGCATTAGCGGCTTATGTGTTGGGAGCTGCTGGTGTTTTGTATGGCACATACAAATATTTATGGAAATGACATGATTATTTATTTTTACCTCACATAATCGGTTCGGATTCATGTATATACTCAACGCTCGCACTTCGGTCAACCGAAAGTTAAAAACCAAAAGATGTATATAGAAGTCAACACATGCATAGGTAGGTACAAAGAGGAAACGTAAAAATATGTATATATTTATATTTTGAATTTATTGTTCTTCTAATGACGTTGCCTTCTGTACTCAAATTTCTCGAATTTTCACACTCATGTGTGTAAGTATACATATTTTTATTTCGATATCATTTGTTATTATTAGAAACTATTTGGATCACGAAGTATTGCTAGAAATGCTCTACTCGCATGCATGAATAGTTTTTGGGTAATCAATACAAATTCAAATAAAATTCCAAAACAAAATTGAAATGCTAAGTGTTTAGAAATAACATCTGGTCTCTACGCTTTATAAAGGGAAATCCTTTATTTAATAAACGTGAACATTGGTTTTCCACCATAAAATTAAGAACGTTTAATATTAATGGAGACTTTTACGACTCTGTAAGAGAGATAATCTTATAATTTAATACCTGTATTTTATTTAATTATATTGGTCCACACAAGAGTAGGTAGGGAAAGGAATAAAAAGGGAAGGAAGGAATGAAAACTCTTGGTTTGGTCATGATCTCGGTCATGAAATTACAACAACAACGACAACTGTTGATGGAGATATTTAATTAATTTACATTTAAGACGATAACAACGATTTAAGGCAAGTTAGATTGCATTAACGTTTAATGGATAAAAATAATCGGTTATCTTTAGAATTAATGCGGAAGCATACATTCAAAATAACAATCTACTCAGAACAAGAGGAGCACCAGTTTGTTGTAGATAATTCACATTTATAAATATATATACTAATCCTATTGCGATTAATCGGGTGATGTCATCCGGCAAATTGAGGATCTTACCATAAAAAATTACGAGATATTTTTAATTACGTGACTGAGAAATCAAAACCCACAATATTATCATTAACTGCACATATTTTTTATTTAGAATTACGCAGTTATATACAGAACGGATTAAACAAGCGCTTTTCCCAAAAACGCACCAAGTGTTTGCGCATTTCTTTATTTTGTCAAAAATTCAACCCATTGTGTATTGTTAGCTATTTCCATCATTGACCCATATTTACCCATATATAAACTAAGAGCTATAAAAATACGTAAAAAGACTCTATCGCAAAAGACCTTGAAACACTTAGTTATTTCAGTCAGCAGCTAATTTTCTAAAGTGACCACGCGTTATCGCTAAGACATTTTCCACTTTTCTTGACCCATAAAACACGAAGCTGATCAGCATATGCGTAAATTCGTAGATTCTACGCTCATTTAGTATTATATAATAATTTAAAATTTTGTGCCTACTATATTGTAATTACTTTTCAATTCTATAGCTTCTTTGCTCACATCCATTGCTTAACGGTATCTATACCCACTTAATCAAAATCATAGTGGTTAATATAGTATATAAACTTAAGTAAAATTTCCGAAATATTTTTCGTCACATTTAAATGCCTTTCTTTCGTTATTAAAAGTTCATTACTTAATTTTGTTCGCTGTAATTTGTTGAATGTGAATTTGTGATTTGCGAGCACATGTTTGCTGCTTTCAGTGCGGCAATTTGTAAGTGTTGCCACAAGACGATTTATCAACAGATGCATTTGCAAATGAAATGTGTACATACATATGTATGTGTGTGTAATTATAAAACACAATCACAAGGAAAGATGCTCATCGTTTCGCCAAAGCCGCATCTGTGCGATACAAATTATCAGCTAAATGACGTGTTAAACGAGAGAGGAATGCGTCTCTTTTCACTCATTCGAGGTTAAGGCATTTCGTTCTTGTAAAGGAGGTTTTTGCCAACCTGGCAACGTGCCACTTAATGTAAAAGTTATATGCAATTAGTTGTAGAGAACTTTGATTTAACTAATTTCTACGATAATTCATAAGAAATTTAAAACTTTCAGTTAATAGAAATAAAACTATGAAAATAAATGTTGTAAAAATATAGTTTGTACGCTGATTATGTTATTTAAATTGGTAAACAGTATTATTACTAATTATTTATTATTCATTATTTACTTACTAAAATATACCAGAAACAATGGGAAAATAAACAAAATGGTAAAATTTTATGCCAAATTAGGAAATATCACACACCATGAATAAAGTAATAATTTCTTCGATAATGGTAATGTTTTCCAAAAAAATGTCAATACTTAAACTCTTCGACTCTTGACGTCTTGACGTCTTGACGCCTTGACTAAAGGCTGTAGCTTAGGGAGAAGTTAATTGCTTTTCATAAAAAAGATAAGTATAAATGCATATTATTAATTGATATAACTATACGCGATTTATACACGTATGAATCCATAAATTCAAAGTAAACTTAGACACGCGTGTTATGTGTAACCCTCACATCCGTGTTATTCAGGCATATGGTCAATTAGTGCCGTCGCCATGAATAACAGACAAAGCTTTCCACACCTTATCATACTGTCACGCATACATGCAACATACCCATGAGAGTAGACGTCGCAGAACACATCTCGACAAGACTGGAGTGAATTTTCAGAAATCAGGCTCTCCATTGTTTTCACATCAATTACAATCGATGAAGTGATTGTCGCTTGAATGCTCAAGTGCCAACTAGCCAACAAATTGACGGGGCGTACTACTCATACAACACGAATACACGCTTACAAATATACTTGTATTCGATGCGAAAGCATGTAGCTTCTAAGGGTAATCAGGTAGTTGTAAACTACTTTGTAACTAGTATGGACTGTGAGCCCAACTGGTCGACGGACTGACATATTTCCATACAAGCAAGTGGTATTTTTTACATTTTGATGCCCAACAAGATGTCAATTGCCAGATTTCTAATTAACAGTTTTTTAACAGTCAAATAAATCAGAATTTATATTCTGAGGATCTATTTCTATAGAGACACTATTCAGGTCCTTCGTGATTTTATTGGAAAAACAAAAAGATGTCCCCTTTCCGAAGCAACTCTCAAAAAAATCGGTGGACGCCTGATAATTTTCTCACTAGTTCGATTTTAGTCAGGAAAAGTCTGGTTGTAAAGTGATATTATTCTTGAATTGCAAGATGTTTCACTGCAGAGTTATAGCACAATAAATCCACCCTGGTTTGTGGTTTTTCGTGTGTCTTATAATTTCATTCTTTTCCCAATTAAACTTATATTTTTTCGTTCTATGCAGAAATGTCGCCTCATAATCGTTTAATCAAATGGAAAGTTACACCCGCATGATATCTTGTATAATGAATTAGATTACATGTGGTTAAAAACATGGGCTCATTAAAAATAAAATGAAAGATGATTTTCAATGATTAACATTTTCATTGATTTTATTCTAAAAATTTTCTACTTTATTACCTTAGTTATCAAAGCGGTTGCAGAAAGGATTCTCTCTCTTTCTTTGATGTGGAGCTAATAAACCAAAATCGACGTTTAATTCAACAAAAAAATATTTGCCAATAAATATTTGGTCTAAAATCGCTTTTCTCCCACCCACACACACCCACATAATCACAATCAAAGTAAAAAAAAAAAGAGTTAAGTCTCCTTAATTTGAATGATTTCGATTTTTGACAAGCGTAACGAAGCGATCACAATTTGCGTTTAAAATTAAAATTCACTGCCTACGCGTTGCAGGAAAACAGCACGTTGCAGCGCACAGTTACAGCAACACAAAAGGACCATCGTTACTTTTGGAACCACATTGAACAGGGATGATTTCTGTGTGGTTTTCATAACGGTGATAACTTTTTGCAGGGGTTAAAAATTGATTGCATTTTATGCAATTTATGTGCAAATTTGCTTGAATAATAACGACAACAGCAACAAGAACCAACAACAAAGCCAGCACAACATGAAAAATAATAAAATTAAGATAATCGCCAACTAATTGATTCTAATCGATAAAGTGGAAAGAGGTTTCTCCCGGCGTTTTCTTTCTGGGGGGTGTTTGGTGTACATATGTATGTATATGTGTTTATAAAGGACTTTATATACGCGTATATAAATAAATTAAATATTTGGTTTTGAATGGGAAAATCAAATTTTGCGGCTGATGAAATAAACTCTGTAATTGGGGAAAAAATGTATACATTAAATTTTTACTGAAGGTAATCGCTAAAATACAATATACAATTTCAATGAAACTTCTTTTAATAATTGCCATATCTTGAAATGTTCATACCTGGTGTCGTTCTGCAAACTCTTCCATTACGTGTACTTATTTTATATATTTTATGTATGATACGAATATAAACTTTATAATGAATGTTAGTCATCTAAAGCCAAAGACCTTTTAGAATCAAAATTCAGTTTTCAGTCCCAATCCCGAACTTATTGACAGTCATTAAAATTCTCTCACAGTTGCGGGTGTAGTAAATGTCAATCAAATAAAGAAACATATTAAACCCTAGGTTTTCCTTGCCAGTTTTCCTACTACTGCGATCCCTACATAGCGATCCCTCATTATTTAAATATTGTAACCACCCATCGAAATATTATTCCAATTTATAGATACTATTAGAATATAGATAAATATAGATTTATTAAACAGGAGATGGGATCAAACGTTACGAAATTTATGGCCTCTGCGGAACTTACGTCACTGCAATATTTTCCGAAATTATACACTGATACGAGGGCTTATGGATAAATTCCATATTGGCATAACATACGTACCAACATCCTTATAGGCCACATTAGAGAGCTCATAAAAAATATGCTCTCTAAATAAGATCGTTTCTTGAACAATCTATTTTTATCTCAACTTGAGGGCATCGAAGTGTTAAATTTGGGCTTAAGAGGATCCATTACCGTGCAAGTGAGTCTAAAAATATTGAAATATTTGCCAAAGAGACATTATGTCGAGGCGTTCGGGCCAATTAAAGTACACATGATATATGTTCGTTTGTATGAATGAATGCAGCTATGAACAAATTAACAACCTTGCTACTGAAAAAATTTAAAATTCAAGTAATTCTCAAGCGCACTCGAATTTTATTTTCATTTAATAAAAACATTCAAGTGTGTCTCACTTGAAAGAGCCAACAAATAAGAACAACAAATGAGTACTCGTCGAAATTAAATAGCCAGTATAAAGCCGCAAATACTTGTGCTCTGTATGTACCGTTGTATGTTGTGGGTGAAGTCACCGGCTGCACAGGAAGCGGCACAATCGGGTGGTTGGTATTAACGAAAGTGATCAGGACATGCGCACGCTAACGATTGGAAATTGTGCGCAAACATGCGGCGAAGTTGAAAGTGTAATATGCTCGAAGAACGAAAAGAAAAAAACAACAAAAATACAAAAATGCAAAACACAACAAAGCATGAATTGAAAGGATACTATTTTGGCAAATTAGCGAACATTTAAAAATTAAATCAAGCATGTAATTTGTTGTTTGTGTGCAGCTAAATAAGCGGGTTCACATAAAAATAAATAATTGCGACCATATAAATCCCTACATTGTGTGTGAGTGTCGAAAAAACCGTAAGTGCAACGGCATACTCCATGAAAAGGTAAGAAATCAAAGGAAAATGCTGGGAGAAGCGTTACATTTGTCACTTCAAGTAACACCTTGTTGTGTACATATAAACTCACATATACACATATGAACTCATTCAATTGAAGCCGAGCAGCCGAGCAGCCGCTTTGTGGCATATGTGTTTTGCTGTTTGAAGCACCTCATTAATGAGCATTTAAGTAACCTCTAAATAGCCGCATTATGCTACTAATTTAAAGGCAAATGAGTTTTTGGCCCGCTCACACATGAGTGGCTCTTTGGGCCCGTTGAATTGAAGAAGGAATTCCGAAAGCGAAGAATCAATTGTCATAGCAATGCTTACTCGTACAAGTGTGTGAATGCTAATGGCTTTGAAGTGAGAGATTTCGCACAATTTCTAATTGGTCCTTTTCAAGTGCTATATGTCTATGAATCGATGAATAAACATATGTAATAATATGTGAATATATTCTACAAATCTCTAGTAAAATACTCACCTTACGGTGCTATGCAGTCAAGTAACAAACCTTTGAGTCATTGGTTATGCGTTGAGAATTTCACTTTATTCCCACATTCTCTTTTATCTACCACCTTAAATAGCAGCACCTTTCATTCTTTCAAAGACGGCTTTAAAATTAAACAATCATTAGTTTCAAATATGTTTATCTTTCATCAATCCAATTTAGTTCAATTCAATTCAGCCCAAACGCTTCAGAAGTTCAAATAAAAATGTAAATCATTTCTAACAAATATCGGGTTACACCCTTCCAGTAGTCGTCTCTACAATATCGTTTTCATGTAACCATATTTCACTCATAACAATTGCTAATTATTATTATGATACGGAGATAAGCATATTATTACCGCCGTACAATTTTAAACTCATATCCAATAGCGCTTTATTTGCACAAAATGTGCTACAATTTGCATATCAATAGATATCATAGAAAGACGGACATAAAAACATCGAAGAATAAAGCTGTTCTAACCAAAACGACTCGTACGTTTAGGTATATTTAGGGGTTTATATGTATCTGTATGTATGTACACTTACAATGTAATAGTCAACTATTTGTATTAAAATCTCAAGTACCATAAAATTATCCTTTTGACAGAAGAGTTTAAAGAAGATCATGAAAAAATTACAATAATATAAATTTTAGAGAACAATAGTTAGGATTATCATCGTTAAACGAAATATTCCCCGATGCTGGCTCCAATGGAACTACCGGTACAGAATCACTGAAACACATGCGTTCTGGTGCATGTACTGTATCGAGATGCCAACTATTTAAGAGGCAAAAAATATTCAGTGCTCACATATTTCTAGAATATGATCTAAGGTACACACAGCCAATTAGTAAAAACGCTGGGTTAAATATAATTCTAGGCGCAAAGTGTAGTAGCAAATTATCACTATTGGAATTAAATTACACTATTTCATTTCGATACAAGTTTATGAGTAGTTTTTCGCACACACAAAAAGTGAGAATTCTAACAGCTGTTTCAAATGCACTTAACAGCATTAAGTAAATCATTTTCCCGTTATTTATTTTTGTTTGCAATTAACTATGATACGAGCATGTTGGTGTTTACTTGAAAATTCGGGGTCATAATTCTTCATAGTTTCGGAAGTAAACAAGCATGCAAAGTAGCTATCAAGCTCAATGGCACGGCAAGCATATCGCACCTGGCTGTCATGTCACTTAGTCATACAAATAATACAATTACAACAAATACTCTTATATACATAAGAACGTATATGTCTCGCATATAGTTTGACACAACCTTCAACCCTATTCCGGTGAGTGAGAATATTTATGGTGGTATGTAATGAATTCTCCTTCATTCTAAGCGATGTATGTGTGTGTGTATGTATGTGTATAAATTAGTTTGTGTGGGAGCGCTTACTTACTCGCATTTGATTTTAATTTAATTTCCGTAACTTTGTCTCAATTTGTTTGCATTTAAATACTGTCATTTTGGGGCGGAAACATCCACACGCAAGCAGCATTACAAACAAACACACATACATCTAAGTAGATTGACTAGTTCCCAAGGATATGTTTTCTGTATAAATATTTACATACAGGAGCACACACGCTCATGGAAAGCCTAACGTTAGCGATAGTTGCTCTGGTCGCATATCACTTCAACACCTTGCAACTCGCACACCGACCGACCCAAGTCCTTTTTCCTTGCTGCGAGCATTGTGCGCTTTGCTGTTGTAGTCTCAGCATCGCGTGCTTCTTTGCTTCACTTTCTGTTGCACTATCAAGCTTATTGATTTAATTACCAAGCTTGCACAGTCGCCCGGCACATTCGCCGCCTGGCAGGTGTTGCACGACTTATGTTGCTAATGCAAATGAATTGCTTTTATTGCCAGTTACCATTGTCGCCAGTTTTATTACAAGCATTCCGCTGTCTATGTGGTTGTTAGGTCACGTTGCCATGGCTGAGAATTTTTATAAATTCGAATTGTCGTAATAATAATATCACTTTTATATGCGTACTATATTCAGTTATAGCAGAATAGTATCAATTTCATTTAGAAAGATTTTTATATTATTAATTTAATGATAGGTCTGCTTTACGCACTTCTGATTATTTCTCCGCAGAATTATGTTACGTTATCTGTAATATGGGTAATAATATTTTTTCCCCTCTGCAAAAAACAAAATGAGATTTTATGTTAGATTAACCTTGGAATATTTTGCGCATCTGGTGATCCGTACAGCAGCAATAAATCAGCACGACGCAAATTAATTCTAAGAAAGTCAAGTTTTGTTCAACAATGAGCATTGTAGATAAGGAATAGTGATAATGATAATGAGCACTGCGAGATAAAAAATGACTATCTGTCACTTCGGAGGGGGTGTTAAACATTCTCAAATGTTTTGGTGGGTGCCGAAAAAGTTAAGTGTGCAGTCCATTAACAATACAGACACTTTAGACGAATATCGAATATCCGATTCACGAAATAAGGATAGAAACCGTCGCCAAGGTCTTGGAAAACTGGATTAAGAAAATTCGGAAAGCAGACGAGACAGTTGCTTGAATGAAATCGTGTTCCAAACCAGAATGTGTACAAATATCTCGAATATATCAATATTTGGATTTTATTATACTTTTAAAATTAAGTAGCAAACACTCTCACATGTCGGAGTATTTGTTTGACAAAACGACATTTGTATTGAATTCAGTTTTCATTTAAATCACACATCTCATCTGACCAATTAACAAAGAAGTAATTTGTTGTTAAATATAAATGTAAAATATGAGGAAACATGGACAAATTAAACAACAATAGCAATCAAACCACCAAGACAAAAAAAAATATCTACATACACATATATATGTACACCGAATGTAATTATACCTGTCAAAATACAGTTAATCAATTGGCATTTGCATTCTGCTCTTCCTCTCTTCAGTAATCTATGTTCCACATTTTCCATTCGTTTTCCTTTTCTCAGATTACCTCCACTTAATTTTTCCTCATCTTATCCATTCGAATTTGAGGGCACGCTCTCATTGCAATTCTTGATATTTTTTATCTTCAAATGCTCTTCCCTTATGGGCTGTCCCCTTCCGCGGCTCAGCCTCTCACTTAGTTGGCAATTATCTCGCTTGATTTAATAAACTCAATTGGCCTCTTAACCAAAATAAGTGCCTGCTAATCGTCTACTCCGCATTCTTTTTGGAAACCAGCACAACAACAAGAACAACAGCGATGTGCGATTGCCAACGCCAATGACAATGGAAAGTAGCGAACTTGAAAGGGCCAAGGAACGACGTCAGCGCGACTTTTTGTCTTCTCGCTCGCTTGACAACACTTGCTTCCGCTCCTTTTTACGCTCCTCCGTCGCTTTGGTGTTACAAAAAAGTTCTGTCACCAGATCCATTGTGCAATCAATAAAAAGACACCAAAATATATACGAGCGCTAAAAGAAAATCAGCAAATGTGCTGCGAATTGAAGAAAATCGGAGAGAAATGACAATTGCAAATTGCTGCGACATTCACTTGCCGCTTGCAAACATCAGCCAATTTGATTTGCTCAAGTGTGGGCGAGGTGCGGTGGCGGTGATGGTGGCGGTTGCGCGCCTCATTGTCGTCGGCCGGAAAACGGAAGCGCACAGAAAATTGCAAAGTTTGAGCAATGAATTTCATTTCAATTCACTTTATTACATTTATTGCCCCCCACCGCCTGATGCGCCCGTTTCGTTTATTCCATTCGTTGCGCTTTTAATGTGGCAAATTAATTTCATTTCGTTGAATGCGACGGGGCAATGAGGAGCGAAGATGCTGTGACAAGTTGTGGCAGTACGTAGTGGGAGAGAAGCTGTGAAAGTGGTGGCGCTTGCGAACAGCGGCGCAACGGTCGAAGATGTCGGTCGAAATTGCCACCTTTTATGTGCCGATTAAAATAAATGCTAATTTCCGGCAACCCGAGTTGTCCGCTTGCAACTAGCTGCGAGTTGTGGTCTTGTTATTGTTGTGCTGTTTTCAATTCTTCCAAATGCTTACAAATGCTCATTTGTAGAATTTTGTTTTGCTGTTCATCTCACTTCTCTTATAGCCGATTGCAATTTTATTTGATGAAAGTGGCAATAAAGAAAAATCTGTTGATGTAAATGATTACATAAATGAGGTACTGCTGTTGGGAAATGTCTCTCGTGTTCGTGAAGGATGCTGGAACAAATAATTTGTGAATTTTTATACATTTAAATTTCTGGTCTTTGCCTAGCTTCTCGACTTTTTAATCTATTTCTATATTTATAAATTATTTTAAAAAAGGAAACCGCATTAATAAGCTCAAAAGAAATAAAATAAATAATTGTTTAGAAGTATTATAATGCAATTGAAGCCATCAGCTATCTCAGTCAAATTTGATGGAAAAGTTGCACCACACCCGCCTGCACTCCGTATAACGGAATTCTTTGAACCAAAGGCACGTCTACTTGCCCTATAGTGTAGAAAACATCAGAATAAAACTTATCATATGAAGCAAATTTCTAAGTTAGTCAATCCATATATTCCCCTCACGCCAATTTAGCAGATTTTATGGATTCTGATGACCTTAATCTATAAAGTTGGATAAAACAAGAGAAATTTTACACCTAGCATAATTTGCTTTGATACTAAAAATTTATTGAAGTGGGTTATATATCCTCTCCACTTTAATATGGAATATATTATATTCCGTGTGTATCGGTCAATACATTCTAAACAAACTAGATGAAAATTTATCACTTGCATATTAAACATATGTAGTGAATTTTGTTGCTTTTTCTTCTGATAGCCTTAAGTAAAATCTTTCTAGGTTGATATGCGCTTTGGGGCAATTATTCTTGAACAAAGCGCAGAATTTCGAACCAAATTGAACCTTGACCAATTTTTTTGTTGTTTTCTGAATTGGAAGCAACCTTATTATCACAAAATTAAATCTAGCAGAAATGCCATTTTCACAATTATTAGTTCATTTAGCGTAAAATCCTTAACACACCACCGTCATTAATAATTGTGACATTGTGAAGCGTTCATCAAAGGACTCTCCTCAATAGGAATTGCTATTTTTTTAATCACATGTCCAGCTTAATATTCCAAATAAAAATTAAGATTTATTTACAACCAATAAAATGGGAGAATTGGCAAATATGGCAGCGGAGCGAGGAGAAGTCTCAAATGTTCCTCTAGATCTCGATCATCTGCTCTAACAACAACAAATGAAAGCAACGCAGCGATTTGTGCAGATTTTTCGAAAGGACGCTCACCACATAGCACTTCAATGCAATCCACACCCATTTTTCATTTACAACAACAACAGCCGAATTCCTGCAGATGGCCGCTTGAGTTGTTGGAGATCGCTAGGTAGGGAAGGTACGAAGGCAAGCAACTCGCATCGGTGTCTTTTGATTTTGTTTTGGAAAAGTTGCGCACTGTCAAAGTATCAGCTTACACAACACTGCCGCGGTGCGCCACGTCTCAACAACCCTCCTCTCATGTCCTCCGGCACACAGCGATACCTCAAACGGAAATCGACATTTGTCTCCTTTTCTTGATCATCTCATTATTCCATGGGTGTATGTGTGAGTGAGTGTGTGTATATCTGCGATTGTTATTTATAGCCACTTTAGAAATTGTTGCGATTTCGGATTAAGTTCTGTGGTGCATCAACAATTGACGGCAATGTTTTCCTTGTCTGGTTGACTGGCAATTTGTATCATTTAACAAATAATAATCGGTTTCGCTTTCTAATTTTTCTTAAGCTGCCTTGGAAATGACATTCGAGATGTCTGTCTTTCTAATAAGCAACAAGCACAAATAAATCAAACGGTCTTTTAAATTGCTGGTTGGTTTGTTATACGTCGATGTGATTGTATCCGTTGCTCTCAAAAGCAAGCTATAATTACTGATCAAACACGCCCGTATATATATACAGAGGTTTCCTTTAAGTAACTGAGTAATTTATTTAAGAAACAGCAGTGTACTTTAGGAACAAAGAGCTTTTAAAAATATTTAAGAGGGAAATTTTAGTAAAAAAAATTGTCATTATTAACCAACGTTAAAGTGTTCCATTGTTTATGCCGCCATACATTTTGATTACCATACAATTGAGTATAAGTTTAATTTGAAATTAGTAATTAGCAACATTGTTATCTATCCGATTTTGCAATGCAATGTGAACCAGTTCTAAACTTATTCCGAAAAGATTCCGAAAACCTAGTTCACTAATAGCTTTAAGGTTTAGATTTATTACTTTGTCTGAGACGATCGATAAACTTTAGTTACTGAATTTATACAGTGTAGTTACTGACTATATGTGACTTATTTTCGATTTAGAAGAATCCTTTGGTAACCTTCTGTGGTATAACCGCTCCATATATTTAAGTATGTCACGCTGATACGGGAATGTACTGACCTCGTAAAAATCTTCTCCTCGTTTTTTTTCTAATGAAAAAAATCCGATAAAAAGTTATGCATCTATGTTATATGCATCTCTACACCTTAAAAAAAATTAAGACTCTTATTCTGGATCGTCAAAATCCTCATTTCCGAAAGTTTTACAGTAAGGGCGGCACTGATTAGCTATGTCAATATAGACTTTACACGTAGAAAATAACTTCCTAGAAGCCCTTAGAGTTTGCTGATGAAATATTTGGAAAAAATAGGAACTACAAATTTGAATCTGATTCTGAATAACAAAATTAGACATTTCATTTTTCAAATATTTCATTGCATAAATATACTTGAAAGGTTGCTATATTCCGACCAGGGTTGATCGCTACCCTAAAAAATATTTGAAGTTAGTAGGAACTCTGTTCCAACACAGGACCAGCTTGGCGGTGGTGCCCACCTCTAACCACAACACCACGGCGGCTCTTTTACCACAGTAAATATCTTCCACAGAAAACCTATTTTATCAGACTTCTAAATCTCCTGCTCTTAAATTAATTTCAACATTTGTATGTTAAAACATTTCGTAATATAGAAGCCGAGCACTGACGCCGTCAAACTACCGACCATTGACGCTTTGCTCATTGCTTCCACAACAACGACATCGTTCTCTGCGCATCCTCATTGCAAAACGTATCCTCTTTTGTAATGAATGGAATTCAAATGATGAAACAAGTAAGTAATTATTTCGTTGACAACTTTTTGATGAATTAAATAATTTTTTAAGTGAGTTTCCACTTAACGCGCCTTCACCGGCAAGTAGGACGAACAGCGCAAAGGAAAATGAGCACATTTATAAATACAGATGCAAGTAAATATTCATCGACTTTGCATTAAATACAAAAAAACATACCCAAGTCATGAGCAAAACGTTACGAAATGGAATCTGCCGTAAGCACCTTTTGAGCGGATTTAACTTGTTTAATTACCGCAGTATTCAGCGAAAGTTCACCGAGAAATACGAAAAACAAAAAGACGAATAAGTCGACAATTGTGATGTGCAGATTTCATATTATCTGCCTCGAAACGAGTAAATATCTCATCAGTATTTGTAATGAGTAAAAACAAGGAAATTAAGTGGCAATTATTCATATACATATATATTCATACACACTTGATTGTGAAATGTTGAAATTTTCAATTTTCATATGAAACACAAATTTCATTTAATTTGATGCATTATTCATTCGTACTACCCTTTACACTTCTCGAATGTGCTCGTATAATTCAGTTTTAATGCGCTCAAGTGCCCTCATGCAGTTCCATTGTTCCTGAGCACATAGTCGGAGGCATATTTGAGAGCGTTGGGGGCGTCAGGTTCTAGCAATTGAGATAAACTTCAATAGAAATTTTAAATCAATAGGAATTTTTTATTAAAGGAGTTCAATAGAAATGTTACTCTTAATACACAGAAGAACCTATTTGCATGGAGATTGCAGCATTATTCAAAAGAAAAACTAAAAAATCCACCGCAAAACATTGCTTTTATGGAAGACCATACAATCTATCTTATATTTTTTATTCTTCTAGATAGTAAACTTAAATTGTTGAAAAGAAGAAAAAAAAGTTAGAAGAAAAGAGTAAAATCTTTGTAAATGTTCCTTGAAGCAAATTTTCGAAGAGAGATTTAGCTCAATTTACGCATAATAACCCTTCTACCAAGAGGCAGATTGCGGAATATTCGCGACACCAGAAATTATGGAACACAAGAAATAAGGAGGAAAACCTAATGCGAGCCAATATGCGGTGTTTCAATATTGATAGGAAAATTTCAAAGCAGACGACTTTTGGGATTGTTATTGTGATCAATTAAATTAATAACACTCTTTACAAAATGCACCAACTACGCCTCTGTAAGCGGAAATGAGCGAAATTTGTATAAGTATTGTGACACATGAATGCCGACTGAGGCACTTGACGCGAATTTCAATGTTGATTACACATTTTAATAATCGAAAATATGGCAGCGAGTACATCAAATAATGAAGAAAACCTCTCCAAATGCCACAAATACACCTTCTGTTACAAAAAAATTAAGCAAAAGTCCAACAAATCTGCGTTGAATATGAATGCAGAGAGGCCGATGGCAACCCTTCTTCCAATTCAATACAAAATTGATAAGAAGGAAGTGAGTGCATTATGGAGTGTGAGCACATTTGAGTCCACTTGACAAATTTCATATATTTGTAGCCCGCAGAGCCTATTCATTTATTACATCACCTCTAATACACACACACATAAGAGTACTTGTGCACACAGAAAGTCTAAATTCAATAACTCACATTCGCACGGACTTTTGTGAGCGTACATTGCAAGAGTTACTCTGCAATTCTGTTACTTTTCGACCTCCTGCAGCGCCTGTGGCATGACAGCCACTCGAGCACCGATTCCTCAAATAAAATGCTGAGCTACTTGAACTTATTGAATTTTCGGCATTACCTTCGCCTCCCGGCGCCTTCCACCACGAATGGTGCAATGGGCAGACGCACATAACTAGAGGTCCCCCTCTTGCCACCTCCCCGAATGTGTACGTGTGTGTGCATAAATGCTTTGCAAGTTCATGTAGCCAATCGAAGTTTTATATACAATTGTGGCCTTTACAACTTCCGCTCTCCTTTGCGACCGCTAAAGGATATTTGAATATCGCTGCTCCTTTTGCCAAAACGTCGCCAAGCAAATCCACAATCCAGACGCGAGCAAGTCGCGTTCACTCACTTGATTATTTGCTTATGGAATTTAATTTTGTCATCTTAGCGAAAATTGTGTTCTCTACGGCAGAATAAATGAATTCAGTTCGGGAAAACGTGTGTTCGTGTACACAGTCGTAATATTCAATCGTTGCATTCGGAATGTCATCAAAACGACTCGAGGGACAATTCATATGAACAACAAATACTCTTACCAATACTTATCAACGGGTATACAAATATATTTTATAGAGTGTTAATATTTGAATTAACTGTAATATGACGTGACTCAAATATCAACACGTGATCACACTTAAGCAATGATTAAGTTAATCTGAGTGCTGGTGCTGGCAGACAGTTACAAATATTACACATCATTTGATATTCTTGAAAAAGGCGAAAATTTCTCCATTTAAGATGCTCTGCAGAATGCAAGAAAAAACTTGTTTTGAAGATGTGGCACATTTTTTAATACAAGGTCTTATTAATTTTGACGATGTCTGCAGGAACACTGCCCACGCCCTTAAAAAAATTTATACTGCCAGTTTTTCATAGTTTGTTATGGTACTGGTACTGGTACTAAAGGTGTAGTGGTAACAGTTCAGACCAATATAAAAATGTTGTTATAATAACTGTCTTCACTCTGCAAGCAATGACAAGCTTCCGAGCGTATTTCTACCATAAAAAAGCTTCTGACAAAATTCGGTAACCACTGGGAGACGGCTTGAATGCTTGTTCGGCATAAATTTTTTTTATCTTGTTAGCCTTCAAAATAGGGTGAATTAATCGAACGAAAATGTTCAATATTAAATTCAACTTTGTAGTCGCGATGAGTTGAGACAACATAAAGGACACTAATAAAGCTAAAAGTCTGAAACGTTCATCAAAAATATAAATAGCAATCGCACATGCATTCTTTAAAACAGACTAAATATTATTTATTATGAAGAGTTCCCTAGCTTACTAAAAATTCTACCACACATCAATATCAACTAAGG
Source organism: Bactrocera minax (assembly GCA_021498325.1). Classification (NCBI taxonomy): domain Eukaryota; kingdom Metazoa; phylum Arthropoda; class Insecta; order Diptera; family Tephritidae; genus Bactrocera; species Bactrocera minax. The sequence goes on along the minus strand of JAKEEE010000022.1, from coordinate 2,920,935 downwards.
ACAACAATCAATATTGGAAAAATTGAAGGCATATTTTAAATTCACAATTCCAATTTCATTTCAAAACCACGCATTTGGAATTCGGTTCGGTTCAGAAAAAAGTTCGGTTGGTTGGTTGTTTGAAAGGGAGGGTCCAAGATTGCCTTTTGGATTGTAACATTGGGCACAGAGAAAAAATTCCGTCTACTGTTTTTGGTGTTCTTCTAGTGTCCATTGCATTAAGTAGAAGCTGAACAATCAGCTACTGAGCAGGTAATCAAATAATTTCAATTATTATAAAATCATGTATATAAATAGATACATATGATATTAATAATAATATTGGCATTATGATAAATTGAGACTTTACATTATTCAAGCACTGCTTTAATGCTTTGACATACAACTTTAAATATATTTTTCCTAACCTCTTTTCGTGTTATAACTCACTTTTAGTCTTTTTGGTTCAATAGCCTAACACTGCTATTTTTATGTTTGATTCCTTCAGCTTGTGCGCATTAAATAAATGTTCCCCAGAAATTCTTAATCCTTTACAAAATTACAACGAATAAATATGTAAGTATGAAAGCAGCGATACTTGTAACTTTCACATTTCCTCTATCTTTTATATCCTTTGAGTAACTTTGCGTGGATTCTCCAGCTGTGCGCTTGAACCAGAAAGTGAGGCTGCCATCATTACCGGCGAATATTTAATAATTCTGCTGTTCAACAATTAAATAAGACAGCATTGTATTTAACGCTGCGTGAGTCCTACATACTGGTTTCCGTTTGCTTTGTGCTCTCCTTTTCAAGCATCTCTCATACATTTGGAAGTTGCAACATTGAATTTTAAACTTCGCTCCGCGCCTTTCGTATATTTTATACCTGCTGAGTTATATTGAATCATAATTTTACAGCGCTTCACTGGTTTCTGTAATATATTGGCTCACTTTCAACAATTATCTTTATTTACCGAAAATAAATATATACATATAAGATTTATATCTTTACACGCTTCTACTCGTACAAGAAGAGAACACTTTATGTATCACAGAGCCCTACAAAAACTTGGAAATCGTGACGTAAAGTATGTTCTTCAGCTAAGGAGGTTGAAATTTATTTTTGGTGTTTTCAAAAATTACCAGATCAAAATAACTGAAGAGATCCCAAACAATTACAATGATGGTACGATAGTTCGTCTCGAATGTCACCTAAAGAAAGCTCAACAACTCAGATATTTTCTGAAATGAGATGTTTTCCCAGCTTCCATTTTTATACTCTCACAACATGTTACAACAGAGTAAAATATTTTGGTTCACCTAACGGTTGTTTATAACACTTTAAACTTTTTGAGATAGGTATGGAGTTATATATACATACATAAACGATCAGGATGATGAGACTAGTTAAATTCCGAGTGACTGTCAGTCCGACCGGCTGTCCGTGCAAGCGATATCTTGATGAAACTTTGTACACGTGTTCCCTGGCACTATAAGAAGATTGGTAATGCAGATGGCGGCAGGCGGACTACTGCCACGTTCACAAAATGCCGTTAAGCGAGAGCACATAAAGTTCGATAACTAAGCAACAAATTAAGATATAAAACTGGAATTGAAATGGGAAAATTTACAAAAAATTGGAATGAGAATAAATCCTTTCAGCATCTCCACAAATATGTCCACAAAAAGTGTGAAAATAAGTGAAATCGAATGATAACCACGTCTACTATAACGGTTATGTTGAAAACGACTAAAAGTGCGATAACTCTCTAAATAAATTCGTTAGAAGCATTAAATTTCACAGATAAGATGGTACTTAGGAGCTTCAAAGGTATCGGTAAAAAAAAATTTACAATGGGTGAGGCACCACCCACTTTTAGGTAAAATACTACTCAGAAGCGACTTAACTAATTTGAACCAACTTTGGTGCATAACATTATATTGAAATTCCTATGTTTCATTGTGAAAATGGGCGAAATCGGATAACAACCACGCCTACTTCCTTTATTAGATTTCTTAAATTTAATCTTATTCTTTCTCTTTACATTATATAACTCAAGCACCAACTAAGATATCGGAATAGAAATTTACAATAGTAGTGTCCTTAAGGTTTGACTATTCCTGCACAAAAATTGTGGCAACCGGACCATATCTTTTCAAACCTCCGGATACCGAATAAGTGGACTTCAACGCAAATATCTGAATTTTTAACGAAAATATCAGTCTTAGCAACAGCAAACTTAACAAAGTAAACTTAATATATTGGATATTTTAGGACACATATATTATGCACAGTATAAAACCATACCAGCAATTTTAAAATTTTAAAATCTTTTGGTTGAGTTTCAGAGATATCACATATATACCATCTCAGTTAATTGGGTTGATTTTAATATAAATATTTCGGACGCGAAGCAAAATATAGTAATTAAAACATGTGAGTCTATGACCTATAATATAAGTCAATAAAATACCAAATATGACTGAAATCCATTTACTGTTTCGTAAAATAATAAATGTTGATTTCTTACGCAACATTATTTAATAAACGGATTTGTCAACACCCAAAATTATGCCCTCCGCTTTGATCTTTAAAAATTGTGAGAGCATAAAATGTTCGGTAACATTTCTCTTCCTTCTTCATTCTCTTCCTTACTTGTTAATCTATCTTTTAGTGATATTCTAATACAGAGAAATGTAATTTATTAAAAGACGAATCGATGCGTTAGTGAATTTGAACATTTATCGATCCATGATATTCCAATATCTTGTAATTAAAGGAATCATGATAATAAAAAATATAAAGAAGGTTCCTTTGATCCAGCAAATCTATTGCGGTTTATTTCTTATTGCAACACTCAAAGGAAAATGGTATAACAGATGTATGTATTACTGTGTAAATTTTTAATGTTATTTTATTAAGTACTCTCATTATTTTCTTTTTTCTATAGTAATATTTAATGTACAATAATTTTACTCTAATAAACATTTGCTCATATTTTTATAAGTTATCACTACTTCACTGATTCTCATTCCTTGCGCAAAATTAAAAAAAGTATTTTCATGGTTAAAAATATATCAGAAAAACCATAAGACAAATATTTTATCATAATTTTGTTCCTTTTTTTATTTGCTGCCTTAGGTAATGAGTTTATCAACTATACTATAAATGAAATTAATCACATATGAGGGCTTTTATGTGACTAATAATAATTACAAAAAGTTTTTTATATAAATTCGATCTCAAGAGATAAATACTAACACATACTCATAAGTACGGGCATAATTTTGCTTACACGCTCAAGTCTTTGTCATTTTTCCTTCGGCTCTTAAAACTTGAAAACTACAAACTTCTGCTGGATATAAATTATTTGATATCATATTTATTTACAAATTAAACATTTTACCACTTAGAATACCTATTCACATAACTAGTCAAATCTACTTAAGAATGCAGCGTGAAACAATTAAACTGTAACCACCACCACCAAATGACCGCGGCTGCTTCAGAGTAAAGTTCATTCCTCACTTTTGGTCACCACCGAGACAGGCGTCGAGGCGCTGCTTGCCACGCTTGGCGCCAACGGGCTTGTGGGCGAGGCCGCGGCCGATGAGGTGAACGTTACGCCACCCGCCACCATCGAGGTGGGCACCAACGAGCCGAGGGCTGCTTGCGAATGGCTGGGTGGGCTGTCACGCGGACTGTTGCTGCATGGTGGACTCACTTGCGCCGCCGGGTGTAGCGACAGATTCTGTGGGTAGCCAGCAGCGAAGATGCCATTCAAATTACTCAAGCCCATGTATTGCGAAAGGAGGGTGTGGAAGTTGGGCAATTTGTAGCGCGGAACAAGGCTGGGTGACAGCAGCGCGGGGTTGAAGTGTTGATGTAAGGCGAAATGTGGTGGCCAGAACTCGGATGGCAAAGTGACCGGATGGCCGGGTATGCCGTGCGGAATTGGTAGGCCCAATGGAAAATCAGGCAGACCTGGAAATACAAGAAATAAAAGTATGTTCATTAGTAGGTGTCAAATATGGAATTGCGTGTGAAACTAAAAAAAAACTATAATTGAATTAATAAAGAAATGAAGAAAGGACTTGGTTATTATGGGTGTAATTAAAATAACATTAGCCGCAATTTATATATAAGTCAAATTTAGGAAGCAGTTTATAATGATTAATGAGAAGAATGAAAGTTAATCAAAGTTAAGAAAGTTAAGTTTGAAAACAAATTTGATTAGAAACTAGTATCTAATCAAGTTTAAAAGAGATTTTAATAAGAAACCGAAATTTTTTGAAAAAAATTATTTCGGAAATTTTCAATTGAAACTAAAAGTATGTAAGAAATTCCAACCTTGATCGGGTAGCAAATATCCGTTTTTATCCTGGTTCATAAATTTTTCGCGCTTCCGCCACTTGGCACGACGATTCTGAAACCATACCTAAAAGCAAACAAGGAAATAATTTTATTAATTAAATATTCAAAATCAAAATGAACTTATTTTATCAACCAAAAATTCGCATCCATTATCTACTCGCATTCGTATCGAATTGTCTTGTCGAATTTTAATGTCAACAGCGCTCCAACCCTCGAACAACCCAGATCTGCTCTACAGTATATATATAAGGGCGAATATTCGCATGCCTGACCACTTTGCCGGCAGCAGCATTCAACCCTCTTTTTACGCCTTGATGAGGCTACCTGGGGCAGCGGCATAGCATGCATTACAATAGAATCCAATCGGAAGTCAGCTGCTCCTCTGCTTGCCTTCAGTCAACAACCCTACATTAACCCCAACATAGCCAGAGCAAATTCTCATAACCGACCCCGACTTCTAAACTAAGTTGACTAAGAAGAAAGTGCGCATTTGATGTCACAGCCAAGTGGCATGCAATCGCATTTTGACACGTTGTGAAGAAACTACAACAACAAGAATGACCATCCACCTACAATTAGCAAAGCCACCTTCATGGACTCAAACCTTATTCTGTCTCGCTAACAATTATTAAATGCAATTTGCAATCGTGTTTAAGCCGAACGCGCCCAATTTAACAACAACAAATTGGTTCTGCACATACTTACCAATATATGCGTGTACATCAGAGGTAGAGAGGGAAGTACAACTGGTTTTCCCAATGGCCTTCTAGTTGTTTTTGTTGCATTTAAGCAGTGATGCAAGTTCAGACTGGCTGGCATTATAATGAAAATCATATGCCGATTTTTTTTTAAGTTCTTTTTGATCTCGGGAAGCATATCTTTATGATGATCTTTAGTAGATAATGTAGCTTTAGCGGATTTTTCTTCCACTCTTAGCTTACGCTTACATATACTGAACATCGAGATCATAAAAACTCTTCGAAATTTCGTATTCAAGTCTTTCTTTTCTTGGATTTGCTGATATATATACAATTTTCAACTGAATTTTAACTCAGGCGCCTGAACCAGGTTTCTCAATCTTATAAGAACACCTCATATAGGTAAATTAAAGTGTCTATTTACCTTTTTCGACTTAATTCACACAGCTATGAGCTTTTGTCGAACTTGTGTTGAGAGTCGAATTTCGGAGTGGGTGTGTATGGAAACCGTTTCCGTTAACATATATGCAGCTGACGGAGAGCAATTTCGTCAGCACTGAGCAGTCACTACACTCATACTTGCATCCAGCGACTTAAATAGATAAATGCTTAAGTGCCCAGATCCTCTTGATGCGTTGTACGACAGCCTTGTTTTGTGACACGGCAAATGTGTCTGCGGCAAATGTGCTTGACGGGAGTGTGTGTGTGAGTGGGTTGTTGCGGTGAGGTATTAAGAAAATTAATTGTTTGTAAGCAAATTTGCACAAAGCCAAGGACCGAAAACCGGAGCGCTCATCACCTCAATGGCAGGCCAGAGAGGCGAAACCATCGAGAATATGTAGCAAAGTTCACCAAAGTTTAAAATTTCGGATTGACTGGCAATTGCTCGCCTTGGCTTCGTACTAAAAGAAGTTGGGCTGCTATTAAAATGGTGATTGTGGGGCAAAGGGAGTAAAAGACATGTAAACCAACGAAAATTTAAACAATGGCCAAACAAGTGCGAATATGGAAGCTTTCAAGGTGGGGGTAAGGGCGTTAAAGGTTTAAGGTTTAATTTCAATAAGCAATGAGCCGCTCGCCTCCCATAGGACAATCGACAAGCGACCGTCGCCCGATGTCGGCAGCTGCGTCGACTGTTCGCCCAACAATGCAAGCGCAGCAATGCGAGAATAAAATTAGTAATGATTTCCTGGCAATAATTGCCTTAAATGCTGCCATTTCTAGACGACAATGCAGACTAGTCGGAGGTAGCAAGAGTTGAGATGCAGCGGAAAGGGGCAGATATGTGCAAAGATGATTATTGTAATGATGAAGACGAGCTGTAAGACTGGGTGTCAGCGGTTGGGTTTCGTTGACAATCTGCAAAGTTCCAACTGCCCTAGAGCTCTGACACTCAGGCACTCTGTGGGAGTGCCTGCAGAAACACACACATTTAATTGTTAGAAGAGCTACCATAACGGCAAATTAATATTTGTATCATTTTCTGGAACTGAGATGAAACGAAAAACATAATTGCACTAAATGCTTTGCTTTATTCATTTATACCAGAGAACAGGCGGATGTGTAGGCACGCTTCCGGGTAATTATATGAGCTGAGGTATTTTATGCTTGCCTTAATCTATAAATGTTCCATGAGCAATGTATTTAGGATAAGAAAATTCGTTAAGATTTTGTAAACTTTCAATTGGTAGATGTTTCATAAATTTTATTTTTCGAAAAAATGATATGTTTACGATATTTCTCAAAGCAAATTGTGGTACACTACCTACATAAAAGTCTATTTAAATGAAAGAGCTTAAAAAAAACTTAGAGGTGATAATTAAAAAATATTTCTTTGTGTAGAAATCATAAAAAGAAACTATATTCAGCTTTAGACCAAATTTTTAAAGTAATAACACCAAATCGAGTGGAAAGGGAGATCCTGTGTAGGCAGGTTGTGTTTTTAAAGTGGAAAGAGCAGGCGCTCACTTATATGCAAGCATTTCCAAGCCACATTTCACTTTATGCTGACCATTTAAATTTATTCCAATTCATTCATATTTTTCTGTGTCCATATCCACTAAACCCCTCACTAAGTATATTTGCACGAATAATTATCCAGTCATATTAATGCCAAGGAAAATGTATGAGCTTATCAATAGATATTTTACTTTTATACACATGAACATATTTTTCTGAAGCCAACAACCCTATCAAATCAGAAACGATGAATATTTGAACAAATTGTTTTATACTAAACTAGTTACCTAGAGCTTCCATGTGTGTGTGTGAATGGGTACATGTGTGACCAACGCGATTGTATAATTCTTACACACACACACACACACACATGTACACTTTTTTCGATTTAATTTTTTCTCGCTCAATTTACCGCCACCAGTCGGCGCGCATGCCCTTCCAAGTGCATTAAATCCGAAAATAATTGCCATCTTCATGCCAACATGTTGTCCGCCGAGTCTATGTGCCCTTTACAAAGTACACAACAAACACGCATATGAATATAAATATATACATGTGTACACTGCAAACTCGTTGATTCAATGACAGTCAGCCAACCAACAACTCCATTCACATGTGAATGTATATGTGCATATATATGTGTGTGCGTGTGTATAAAATATGTGGTACTTGTTAGCGATTTAGTGACTACTAATCGGTGCATTAAAAAATGTTACGACACGCTCATTTATCCTCATTCGTCCAGCATATACGATATGAGTGTGTGTGTGCAGGAGTTATGGGAAAGCAATTGAGGTGCGCGAGTGTGAGAGCGTGTATTATGTGCGATTTTTGATTTTTTCGCAAACTGATACTATCAATGACCAATTTAGCTAACAAACGGATTTGTTCCATCAACAAACACACGCACACACACAATGAAACATATGCACACATATATTTCATTTTTTCATAGGTAAGTCCTCAAACGTATTATAATCGTTTGCTATAATCAATGCTAAAAGCACGAGTATGCTCCGTCGATTGCATTGGGAATGCTTTTTAAAAAGGTTTCAGCCACGAGTACAACACATGTAAATATATGCGTGTGTGTGTACACGTTAAGTCCAATGGTGTTTTTTTTTCAAACATCACTAAATCCGTTTTTGTTAATTTCGTGCTCAAATTGTTCAATAGGCCGTTATCTCACTTTGTTGTTATACGTTTTTTATTGTCGCCTTTATTGTCGTGTCATTAGGGTAAAGGGGATTGTGCTTGTATTTTACTGATTGATCATCATTATTCACACAAACACATACACGCACGAGGGGTGGCGTTATGGCAAATGCCCAGGCATCGGCCGTTTGTGTTTAATCCACGCCGTTGTTGGGTCAAATTTGTGTAAAAACAATAGCAACAAACACTTAATAGCCAATTTAAAATTGCCCTTAATGGCATTTCAATGCAGTTTGAAGCTCATGCCAAACTGATTGTAGCAAAAACAAAACTGTTTGAAGGTGAGCTATCTGATTTCTACAAGTTTAGCGATGATTGGATGAGGTATATAACATTTTGCCGATATTGCAAAGATATTTTGTAACGAATATGGTAAGGAAATATGTATTTTGAAAAATGGTCAGGTTTAGTTAAAGCTTCCGGGAATTGTAAATTGTAATTCCCATGAATAATTAGTTCTATTTTAGCATGAATGAAGGTTTTTTCTTCATAATTAAAAAAATAATAATCAATTAAATGAAAATAGCGTTAAAATATACTCAAAAGTTTCTTTTCTGCGGTCGTTCTAAACCATTAAAGAAAGAAAATATACATTCATTTAACAATTTTTAAATGGTTTTAATTAAGATAATAACCAATAATATTTATCAAAGAGAACATAATTTTGTGAGAATAATAACCGATCAAAATCGATCTCGGCCTCCATCAAAATATAAAAATATGCACGCCGCGAACTTTTTATTGCCTAAATTTATGTCAACATCATTTCAATCAAATCAATGACACCGCTCACTGAATCCAAAATGCAATCAAACGGAAAATCGCTATTAACAACTCATTGTAGCGCTAATGAAGGTGATGAAAACATGGAAATTGCATCCCTCTCCCAAATGCTCACCATTAAAGATTTGTACACCATTTGAGGACGCGTAACATATACCCAGGCGCATATGGGATAGTGTTAACCCACCCTAAAACCCGTTGACTGCAAATGTTTTGTATACACAAAACGATTTAAAGTGTTTTAACGCTATTTACTAATTCGCAGGCAGACAAAATTCGTTCCACCAGCAACCAGTACAAATAAAATTAAATAAAAACACGAAGTTGCCAGTAAATTAAATTCTCATCAGTGAAAAAAGCAAGCTATCAGCAACTTTGTTAATATGTTGCATAGAGGACGGCGCGTGCAACATCCATTTGATTATGCGGCAGCAACAACTGTAAGTCGCTACTTGACTGGCATTCTTATGCAAATTACGTGTACATGGCAACAAACACATATATACATGTATTTTCGCCCCTGGCACAGCGTCAACTAAAACCTCTACAAATCGCCGCAATGACGCTCAATGTTCAATCCTTCATTTGAATTAACAGTTGAACTGCCGATTACTTGAACACAAACCCATGCACGCTTACATTCACATTTGTATAGCATGTATGTATGTATGTGTAGCATTTGTATTCGTTATGCTTGATTGTTGCAATTGTTGCGAATGTAATTTACATAATTAGCAACATAATTGACTGCGGCTGCTTGCCGCTACTGCAGATATGCACGGTTAATCGTGCTGCATATGGCTGTGTATGGCATATCCCTTTTCACCCACACTAGCATATGTGCTTAAATGCTGCTAATTAACCCATTAATCCGAAAATTAAATCGCGAAAAGACTTACCAAACAAAAGTCAATGCTGAATTGAGAGCCAATATTTGTGCCGTCAATTAATAATTCTCATTGCTGCAAGCGATTAAGTTGCACTTAAATTAATACTCGCTTATTTTTTTTGTCTGTTTGCGGATTTAATGAATTGGGCTTTATTTTATTACTCGAAAAATTTCAACTCATGAAAGTACCAATATGTATATTATATAATATTGTACAATTTATATAATATTGTATGTTGTTAAGCTCTCTTTACCTCTCTTTAACTGATTTTGCCAACGAAATATTCTACCGAAAGGCAAACGAGTTATAAATGAATTTCTCATAACTAACTGAAACACAGCATGAGATGTAATTAAATAGTGCAAAATTTATTAAATCTCTACCGATCGAACTCGAAAAGATGTACTTTGTTGGTCTACGACTACCAACTCCCGCAGTTGAAGGATAACCAAGTTTATATTATTATATATATAGAATTACCACTTATCTTGTTTTTCTCAATAAAATTATCTCATGCGATATGTTTTCAAACAAAAGCGAACTAAAAACGAATACCAACAACACCAAGAATTGAGCTGTCTGTCGATTATCGCCGCCAAAACTAATGCCCGCGAGGAATCCTGCGCAATTTCGAGAGCATTCATCATCCACTTACAATCAAATTGACTCACGTGATCAGACAATCGCACTATTAATGCGACCATTATAGGTGATATTGAAAGTGCTTTATTGCAGCAATCGTTATGGGAACATCAGCACGAAAATAAGATACTCGTACAAATAAACGCTACAACCACTACATAAACATAGACATATGCACATATTTATGCGCATAAAGCGCAGCAGTGTGCAGCAGCTGACATTGTTTGTTGCTAAAATGCGCTAATCCGTAAATAATTACAAAATCAGATAACAATTCTCGAGGCGAGTCGATTCTGCAGTCGACTTTGGTGTTACCAGCCACTAACTAGTGCGAATACGTATGTATGTATGCAGCAGTATGCGGCATGTAACAGATAATAAAATCACAATTCGTCGGCTATTTACCTGTACACGTGCTTCGCTCAAATCCAAGCGCATCGCCAGATCTTCCCTTGTGAAGACATCCGGATATTGAGTCTTCTCGAAGGCGCGCTCCAGTTGGTGTAACTGAAATGTTGTGAATGTGGTGCGCGATCTGCAATAGAATCAAGCGAAAATCAATTTATATTCTTGTTATATTTGTAGTTAAGACTCGAATAAATGAAATCATTGTATAAATGAGAGAATTCTTCTCAATGAATCAAAGCATACGCTTTGGCAAAACGCTCAGAAGCTAAATTTAATGCGATTTCTTTTCACCTCATGCAATTTGCTTTCGGGTTCATTATTCACGAATCTCTAAGCGGATTTTGATTTGACAATGAAGTTTACAAAAATAAACATTTGAAGTTGTTTCTCATATTTATGACTATTTATAAGCAATTTAAGAAAGAAAACGGCAACAACTTGAGTGAAGAAAAGTAAGTTCAAAGGAAGTTTTGTAATCATGTAAACACTTAACATCATCGATACAGGGGTGTCACTGTTACTGTTACTGCTGGAAGAAACTGAAAACTAGTCTCAGCATAAGTTCTTAATCTCATAACTAACGACATAGTTAGTCTTAATATATATTTATGTCTACTTTTTACTAACTTTCAAGTCAATTCAGAAATGCCATAGGATTCCTCTGCTAAAAATTTGTTTTCCTAGAATATGAAAGCCTTGGAAAATTAAAAAAATGTTTCTGGCTAAATGGAGGTTCGCAATCAACATCAGGAAATTACTTGTAGTTTCCGACATCACATACTAATAACCCTTACCTTCGAACCTTTCGCGGTCGCTCCATGTCGCCCAAATCATGTCCGCTATTCAAACTATTCGACAATTCATCATCGTTATCCACGTCGAGACCATTATCCATATTTATCGGAGATTCATCGCGTTGACTCATGTGATGGCTGTGATGCAACGAATTTATATTATTCATATTGTTGTTGCTACTATTGCCGTTACTAGAGCCATTGCTAAGGTTATGATTATTCATATTATTGTTATTGTTATGTAGAATATGTATTTGATGGCTATTCAAGGACTCAGTGGAATCTGAAAAGGCAGAAATGCGTATTTTAATTTGTAACTTATTTTAATGAACCTTCAAATACAACAAAATTCAAATAAGAAATCATAAAGAATAGTTGAACTAGGCTTATTATTAGGCTGAATAGTAAGAACATAACTTATACATTTTTTATTTTTTTTTTCAACAAATAACCAATTTTCTTTATCAAATGGTACCCACGAACTAGGCTTCACTGTATTATATACATGCATGCACTACCTTAATTCATTGCACACCTTTTTGGGGTGGTTGTGCCTAATTCATATTAATAGCATTAAAATGTTTAAATAGCTAGTCGGCTAAAGACTAGCGATTCTCATTGATTTTTAAGCGCATTCAATGCCAGCTTACTTTTACTTACGCACAGTCTAGCATGCATAACCTCACCAACCCACTTTCCCGCCCATTCTCGAGCTCTTCCCGGCGAGTGTATAAACAAACCAATTCAACCCGACTTCTCAGCGCCGCTAAACAATTGAATATTTCTTCTTCAAATACTTCACGAAATAATTTTCGAACAATAGCAACAACAAGTATGCCGCATGACTTTACTATTCACCAAAGCCAAAACACACACACCCGTTTACAAACATATTTGTGTGAGTGTGTGTTTGTTTGAATTTTTTACCAATTGTGCACTTCTCTCGTTGAATTCCTCGCTCTATTCGTATTTTCGCTTGATTCGATCGCATAAATATATACGAACACACACACACACACACATTTACTGCTTATCGGTGCAAATTTCAAAATCAATAAATCAAAAGAATTTTTTCGGTAAACACACACAATTGCGAAGTGTGCAAACAATGGGTTAAAAAATTGCAAATTCGATTCAATAAAAAGAATTATGCGATGCGTTTGTTGCCTCATTTCCAATGAGTTTCAATTTGATGGCGTTTCAATTGAATTTGATTTGAAAGAAAAAGTTCATTGAAGAGTGTATTTAAGTATTTTGGCTAAGTGCATAAGTGCCATATATTTAGGTAGGTATGCGTGTGTGCTATGTGTTTCTCATGACATTTGTGTGTATGTGAGTGCCTATGTACGTGTGTTCGCAAGGTTTAGGCAGCAATTTCCTGCGCTGAAAGCATTAGAATTAGATGTCATTCTACTTACCAATATCTACCATATTCTAGAGCTTCTAGAATTTTATTCTAACCAAGATTATTCCAATACTTTCTCTACTCATTGGTGTAAAAAGCTTCACAGTGACATAGGATTACTATGCATTCATGTGAAAACTTGATACTATAGTTGGTATAAAATCTTTAATAGAACTAAAGTTTTATAGTTAAGGAAGCCTATAATGAAGCTTGATTCTTAATCATCGGGAAGCACATTACATCTACTAAAATTTAGAAATTTATTGTACTCCTAAATATATGCTAGGTTAATTCATCAAGTATCCAATATTACCTTGATACAATTCCGTGACACCCAGTTTCGCATTTCTAAATTTTTTCTTTCGAAAAATATTTATTTTCGAAATTAATTTATTTCAGAGAAAACTGTTTAATATTTCTTGCCTCAAAAATTAACTCATATTTTCTTCTAAACCTATACTATTTCATACATAATTCACTTAAACCCCTTTTAGACTTTTATAAAGCATCAAAATATGCTCATGACCAATTTCGAGACCAACCAATCGAATACTCCACAACAGTTACGTGCCACAGCAAACTTGCACTTCAGCATACAAATTGAAAATTCAGGTATTGAAAGCAAACCACATGGCATACCTTCGAATGAGTCATTAACTCAATTATTGATATGGTTGACCATGGAATGGATCAGCTTAGAGCCATTTTGGCGCACATCATTCCATATATATACATAAATAACTGTTTTAGTATGTGTATAACACACACAAACGCATCCCATATTATCAAAGCATTCTCTACATCCTCAGCGAAGTGGACAGTGATTGAGCAGATTACTGAACAAAATGCCATCAATAATCACCACAGCAGCAGCCCTGGATATGGATATTTGCATATACGTCACTTTATGCATACATGTACAATATATATAATACAAGGATGTGAATATAACCTTAAACAAACTTGAATGAATAAAGATAGGTTGTGTGTATGTGTGTGCTTACCAGCAATATCGCACTTGACGAAAAACCACAGTGTGTGCAAATATTTTGACACCTTCGGCTTTTTTGACAAAACCATGCACCAAAAACAACAACACGAATGTGAGGTGATATTAAAACTGGCGGAATCTCACATGTGCACTTTGTCCATGTGTACATATATATATATATATATGTACATATAAGCTTAAAAACACGTTATTGGATTCATGGCGGTGATGTTGTCGAGTCCTTTTGATTTTATGCAAATCATGGAGCCATTTTGAGTTGAGTAAAAGCTACCATGCCATTGCATTTGATAGCGTTTATTATTGTTGTTGCATATATTATCGCATAATGAAGCATTAGTGGATGCATAGGATTAAAATTGTGAGTGTGTATGCCTACTATCACATCAGGTTAAATAATTTAATTTAAGAGGAGTGTGATATAACAGCAGCATAAATGCTTGCGAAAGTAAAACCTACTCGGAAGCAAATTGTTAAAAATTTGTTAAAGTTTGCAAAAATTTTGTGAATCGTATATTACAGAAATGAAATTATTCGATGTGATATATGAAGAATTCGTGTATCTTAAAAACTTTTTCATCTACTATATTTTCTGGTTACTACTGCGGAAAATAATAAGTTTATATTGTTTCAATGATATTTTACAAGCAAATTGGTCCCTTACAATAAATTAGATGGAATTGAGAGTAAGAAGAATCCTCCAGAAAAGTTTCGTAAAATATCGTAGATAATCTGGCTGTAGAAGCGATATATAACGTTATAAAATATGAAACGATTTTCAGTTAGGAAGCTACCAAAATGACGAATGATGACGAATGATGACGAATTTGAGGATTTGCTTGAAATTTAAAGGTTCTAAGGCCAAATTTTCTGATATTGTCTCTTTCCTTCAAAGCAATAAATATGTACCTAACCTAACTTCTATAGATGTGAAGATATTTTATGAAATGTTGTGTTTTAAATTTAAAATATTAAAAATCTTCACATATAAGGCATGACAATTGTAATGAGAAATCAAAATATCCATTGGGCGTTCTCAAATCGTTTTGACAGCCTACCTCTGGATCTGCGATGGGTGCTGCAACTAATTATACCTTGTAATGTATACTTCAGGGTGTTTGAACATTATTCTTTCTCCGCATATTATTTTCTCAGTAATGCAATAAATTTCCCTCTCCACCACACACAGACGTCTCTACTAATAATAACCGTAATAAATGTTTCAGTTACAAATTTGCTTTGGGCAAAATATTTGTGTGGCTTGTTGTTATCAAATATGAAAGTCGCATAATGTCACCGCAGGACGTCGGCGTCAGGCGTCAGGCGTCAGGCGTCAGGCGTTAGGCGTTCGGCAACGCAATGCAATGACGTCGTTCCGACTGGCACTTGTGAGCAAACAAATGGCAATAGCTTGACGTTGAGGTACAGCCAACAACAACAACATGGTAATTGCGTGAAACTGCAATTCAATTACAAAAACATTGATGCCGATTGGAATAAACTTAAAAATATTTTACTTTTCCATTTTGTATTTCGCTCTCACACTCCCATCTAGGCTTTATTTTGCTGTTTACCCCCGTATTTAATGCGATGATAAGCAATTTTATGCTTACAGAAATGCCTCTCACTAGCTGAATGAATGAATGAAAATCTGTATGAAACTTCATTGTGCATATTGGATATCCAGCTGTGTACACGGCGTTTTTACCGTCGCAAGCATATCGTTGAGTTTTAAAAAATTAATAATTTGAGGCTCATTAAAATTTGATTACACGTTATGCCATTGAACACACTTTCTGAGGGTTCTCAACTGGTTTTCAAAGTATGTACAATATGTATGATATGTATGATATTTATTCGAACCCATTGATCATATGGAAACTCATAGATCGCTATATTGTAACAGCTTGAACTACATTATAGGCAAAACTGGATTTGGAATTGAATTGCGTTGTTTATTTCCCTCTGAAGCGGTTGTGTTTAAACCTTAATCCTTTTATTGTCAAGAGAGAAAATGCAGCTAATATTATGTTCGCTTTAGAGTTTTTAAGAAAAGCGCTGTCTTTCAAAAACTAACTTACTAAAATTAGCCCATTTTTAAGAAGTTAATCACTTCAATAGTGTATAAGAATACATAGGTAGCGGTTACTTAGCTAAATGATTGCAATTATGTTACTTATTGAATTATGTCAATTTAATGTTTTCTTTTCTTTTTTGATAAAGTTCCAAAAGAGTTTTGATTGAGTTCAAGTGCCCGACTGACTATATTGAATTAATAAACTAATGATTCAATTAGCCGCAGTCTAAAAATGAAATCTAGCCCATTTTGTGGTTCAGTCAAAAGTGTATCAAAATTTTCGGGAAATCATGAAAGTGAATGAATATAATATCCGGAAGCAATCGGCAGCACAAATGTTTCTTTTCCAGCTCCGTACGTTCTGACGCTGGCGCTGACGCTTTCCCATAGACTGTGGTGTTAACATTTTGCCATCATTATATTGATCTAAGTGAAAACTATACAAAAATAAAGGCGGCATAATTTTTCTAAATAAGTATCATTCGAAATATTTTCAAAACCTCTGAATTTCAATTGGCTAATGTTTAAAAATACTTAGAAATTACATTTTTATTGAAAAATATTATTTGTATGCTATTAACTCACCCCTTCTCTTCGTCTGTGTACCCAAAATTTGATCGATGCTGTAGACAGCGCGTGGTCTTGATACGGGACCTTCTTGAATTGGACGCATAACGGGAGCCATGATGGGATGTGACGTTGTAGTGGACATCATTTTCGAGAAATATTTCTGTTTTTCAAATTGGCACTAAAACTTAATTGGTTCGAATAAATTTTAACTTCGATATCGGTAACTACCCTCTTGGTTCACGTTGTTCTTTTACATAAAGTGAATAGATTACCAATAAGTGATTTAATTGCACTTTGTAAATAATTAGATATTCTTGTTTGTATTCATAAACAAAAATTATCCTCAATTAGTTAGTTGCACTGCGGTGGAACACTTTTAGCACACGTTGCGCTTATGGAAATCGCATATCGCGCGCGCACATAAAATTTATGTTGCGACCAACAACCACCGACTGACACAATAACCGCATGGACTTTGCTATTTGAACGCTATCAAATCGAGTCAAATCGACCAAGCAGGCTGGCGGCAAGTGTCTGAATGAAACGGCACAACGGCACAACAGCACAACGGCACCACGGCCGCAGTGTGTAGGTCCTGCGATGCGTTGCCAACCGTTGACAGTGAGCTGTCCTGCGTTGTGCGAAATATACAAGACAAGCACCCTGGAGTGCGTTATCTCTTTCGCTCTTTCATGTCAGCCAGCGAAGGGTAGTTTTCCTCTTCTTGGCCCTAATGGGTTCGCAGGTAGGCGCTAAGACATATTAAGGGGTGTTACCACACTCTCGCACACACACACATCTTGTTCTTGTATTGCGTACACACACATGTATACAAAGCATCAACGCATCAACGCCATTGCGCTCGTGCAGGAAAATGAGAAAACACAAACACCAACAAACAACAGTTACAAATGTTCGTATTGTGGCAAAACAAATTGTTGAATTGGCTTTTGACTTATTTTCCATGGTAATAAAGCCAATGCGTTATCAATCACTCACTACAATCACAAATACATTGCGCTCACTCCTCTCACTCATGTTTTTTGCTCTCAATATTTTGTGTTCATAGCGCAAATTAACTTGATTTCACTTCACAGTCACTAATATCTATCGAATTAAGTTAGTTTAAAGGATTTTCACATTATTTTTCACATCACGATTCTCTCTAAGCTACACCTATGGAACGTGTAAGTGGAACTAGTAAATATATAAATTAAAAGAAATATCTAAGGTTATAATTAAATAATCTGGATTACGACACACGAGGAAGCAATTTTCCAGTAATAGAAAACAGAAGTCCAATAAACTATCTCTTTTCATTAAACGAAGTAGCCCGCAGACCATTCCACACATTCGTAGTTTTGTATTCTTAGTTACGAGTGAATCGAAGAACTATATCAAAACAGGAATATATGAAACAGTCAAGAAATTTTAAAAATATTTAAATTAAGCAGCAATGTTCAATGTTCTCCAGAGAACGATATAATCGTTCCAAATGCAGATTCCTTTCACTTCGATATAGTCGTGTATACTGTATAGAATACAGCTTCTGTAGATTTTTTTTTGTTTCATTGGCATGTGCTCCCATACATTTCAAAGCTGACAGCTAACAGGTCATTTAATTTTACAAATTTCATTTCCAATAAAACCTTACTTTTCTCCATGTGCTCCACTCATTCCGTGGAGGTCATGTGGTTTTCGAAATGCAAAGATTAAACATCGTAAATCGGCCAGATTTATCCGAAGAGAAGAAAAACAAACTAATTTCTGAAAAATCAAAATTGGGAAGGAATTACTTGCCTTCCAGATTTACTTTCTCCCCACGTTCGAAGCTTTAATGGGATAAGCTGATCAAGCTTTTGGTTAGGTTTCAAGTTGATTGTCTTGAGTTTGTTAATAAATAAAATAATGTATAAAAGAAAAGGTTTTCAATGTTAAAAGACTTTTGCTGCTTTGACATAGCCTGCATGGGTCAACCGCTATTAAAATGAACTCTCTTAACCTACTTGGCTAATCTTACTCCATCAGTTTATCAGGTTGATAATTCGGTTTTACCAACTAAGGGGCAATGCATTAACAATGCTCCTGTATCACCTTTTACGATTAGACAAAAATAACCAAGGCATTGAGATTCATTTATACTCCAAATCCACATATACCGAGACCACGAAAATCTGATCTTATTTAAAGGCACAATACTTTGAGCAGCTCCTATCAAAACAAAGGATTAACTAAATCGGCGACACCGAGCAGTAGCGAACAATGAGCTCAGACAAAGACTACGCTTGCGTCGCTTGCGATTAGAGACATTGTCTTTTGCAAAGCATGTAGACGCGAATTGGTAGCTCTACATAATTGTGTGTGTAAGTATCCTTAACTTATGCAGACACAATCGGAGGAAAGAAAAGTACACCTTGTCCCGTCTAGCGTGTTACAGGTGCGGTAAGCGGATCAGTGTATCTAAAACAAGACAAGCTACTGAGGATTACAGAGGAGCTTTACCTTTAGAGGAGGGTTAATAAATATTTTTTTCTGAATGATTTTAGTTTAGTATTTACAAAAAGAAAATTGAGCACTTCTGTGACTTTAAGTCTTGATTTATAGTTAAATTCGAAAAGAAAATTATACTTTATGGTTATGTTACAAATTGGCTTACAGAGACATACCGATACGAACTCTAATCTGACTTCAGCCAAATTTTCAATGTTCTTTAATTCGCAAAAACTTCATAGTTTAGTTTGGTTTGGTTATTTGGTCATTTAGTTTGGTACACCAACACACACAATTACACACACAACACATACCAAGTTTGGTAGACAATTACATTCTATAATACTTTTTAATCATTTTGAGGGTATGCCTATATGTTAGGTAGCCAAGAGAATAGACCGATGAAGTCATAATGTTATAGTGAACCATTCGTAAGTACAACTTTTGGCATTTCAAGTGAATTTGGAGATCAAGCTTGTGTGGAAGACTTTTTTGCTTTTTAACACGTTTGGGCATTAGAGTTTTTATTCATTCTGAAACGAATCCCCTAAAACCCTTCGTGATTATCAAATGATTTGAACTTTACTTTGGCTAAATGTGGAGTTTATCAAGGGCTAATTAGTTCAAATATACCATTTTATTTATTATTCTGGTAACTAAATGCATTTTTGTACATTTAAAAACACTTTACATTACTTTGTACATTTTCAGAAACTTTCTCATTATTACCCAAAAAGGGTCCTTGTCTGCATGAGAATTTTTAGAAATGCTTTCTAAAAGGCTAATTACAGCCATCTTGATATCTTGTTTGAGGTAATTTGATATTCAACCCTGCTTATCATTAACCTCGTTAGACACCTTCAAATGCTCAAAAATTCAATTGGCCATAGCAAAAAAATAGAAAGCATTACAAAAATTTGCCAATTAAAGCGGCTTTAAAAGGCCAAAAATGCAAATCATCCACAGGGAAAACATTCGTCGTAAAATTAATGCAGACGCAATGCAAGGAAGTAGATATCCACTTAACCATTTAGCCGGGACTCGCCAGAGCCGCCAGCTGCATAACACAATCCTACATTCCGACAAACATACACTCAGATGCATTGAAAGCCTATTCACTTGCGCTTCTTGTACTAACGAATGTAATGATTTTGCATAAATTTGTGAAAAAATACTTAAGAACAAAAGCGGCCTACATTAGATTTAAAATCATTAGCAGCTATTAGCGATATAATGACAGGTAAGAGTGATGCAGTGCCGCAATGCCGCTGGGCAAAAGATTGCGAATGCCTTCGGCGCGCCAAGGCTAGCAAACAACCATCTACAAATGCACCTCTCTCTCCGTATGTGCGTGTGTGTGCGTGTGTGTGCGTGTAGGAGTAAAGAGAAGCAAGTGAACTTGTAACAATGGAAAGCGGGAGCTTGTTCATTGCAGCATTACATACTTACATATACATGGGTGCATGACATTATCAGGATAGCCATACCATAATCCTCCTGCAGTTCGGCGAGTTAGTTCAAATCTTTAATTAATACAAAGAAAAGAGAAATATTATTTGTGGTTTTCCCAGGAACTTTGGCCTGTGCAAATACTTGCCAGTAGCTGAGCTAACTGGCGTCACTAATGCCAAATTCAGAATTTCAAGAAATTTACAAAATTTTGTAAAGGCCATTATCTACATTGCTCTTCAGAGAATTGTTTGTGTATTGGATTACGGCAACCGCGTATTGTACATATTGTACGTATTTATGTCTATGACAGCAAATAATTATATAAGATTTGCTAGAGGTTCACATTAGTATTTCCATTTAAAAGGTGTTTTCGAAAATATTTGTGTGCTTAAGTAATTTTTCTACAAGCTAAATAATTGATTTTCGCAATGAAATGACGAAGTTTGAAAATGGACCACAACTGGAAAGGAATAGCAAAGCAAATTTTACTGAAAAATTAGTAACAACAGCATTATCAGCAGAGCTCTGTCAAAAATTATATACCCTTGATTTCACATTATCATCTTTTCGGCCCAAGCAGAAAATGGAAGGAGCAGACGAATTGTCTTGTATCTAAAGATTATTTGACCTTAACATGCAATTTTATTAAATAGAGGTAATATCTCCTAAAACATTATTCAAAATCAAGTATAATAGTTCGAAAATATACTTTTCGATTTGATTTCGAAATTTCAATATCTATAAAATTGTTTGTAAAAATGTTCACGTAATTTCTCAATTCTGTTCGAAAGCTCTAAAACTTACACTCCCTAAGCTAGCTTAATATTTAGCCTATTATACAACACGCGTTGCAAATATTTCTTCGTAGAGTAACTCCACATCTTTCCAATTTTGGTTAACTGGCTAACAACGAGACTTCTAACTAATATATATTAACAAACAAGTTTTCATTATAATTTTTCTTAATATGTCATTAATGTCAATAGTATGACAATAAGCCTACAATTGTTAAGTACGACTGCTTGCCAAATTCTCTTTAAATAAACCAAGCTATGTGTGACGGATATATAATAGTCGTTTCAAGTGGTATTTTCTCTCGACCCTAAACGCCGATCGAAGGATCTTTAATCTAAGTTATCCAATATCAGAGTTATTTAGCTTCAGTTTGACAATGTAGCCAAAATGTAGTCATTCTTAGCAATAATACACTACAGTGCCCATACTCTCGGCTTTTGTGATCACCTGATCTACAAAAACTATCCCAAGTTCATTATAAATGACTTTAAGATAACCACACCACAATGGATTCGTAATTGATGATTCAATACTATCAAATTTCCTTTATTTGCTTAAATTATAAAGCATTTATACTTAACTTCATAGATGCGCTTCAGATATTTAGGTGCAATATTGAAACAATTTCAAATGTGATTAGTTTTTGTAATTTTCACACTTCGCCGTTTTTTACGCTATTCGAAGAGCAACCAGTATGTCTAGCTCTCACCAGGATTAATCGTCGACATGACGTCACCGACTCATAGAGCATGCGCTCTTGATGCTACATTGCCATTGGATAGAAATATTAGCTCAGCACCTCCGCAACCCCAAGTCGACGCATACTCAGCTAGAAACGGATAGGTCATTGTCGTCTGCATCGCCATCGTGCCACCCAAATATAAACTGCTCCACCGGTATAAGTATATATGTATGTTTGTATGTCCTCATGACTCGACTGTCCAGCCAACCCCTTGCCTCATTTTACCAGCATCGCATCACTCAATCGCCCAGTTCTACAAGGCGACTCACACCGACGCAATCTCGTTGCGCTTCTTTTGGATTAGTAAACAGATTGTAGTAATTCAACATCGTAATTGGGTGTAGAGTAGATATTATATTCGCTAACTATTCTTGTAGTCTGTTGAATGTGTACACATCAGTGGGTGGAGGAGTGCTGAAGAGGATAAACACGCATATATAAATGGGAATATGTTCCTTTTGATTTCATTAGGCTTAAATGCTCCTCTGATGTTTTTGTTATTGTAAAATAAGTAAATATATTTTTTACTCATATTCTCATTAGATTATATTAAACTTGTCCATTTCTTAATTAGGTTAATTTATTTATATAAATTTCAGTTTTTATATACATCTTTTATAAGTAGATGTAACTTATTTGAATTCATGCGTTTTTGTTTTTGCAGTAAAACCCATCATATGGATGGTCTTCATCTATGGTCTGACTTTTTTCGCCAATTTGGCGACACGCTTCTTGGTAAAGTGTGTTATAAGCAAAACAATTGCTTTGTTCTTATCGGCCTATATCGCCGCCCACATATAGTAATCTGTCAAAACAGTAGTCGCCGGCGTGTCTAAAGAAGCTACGCCTCAAAATATATCTTCAATTGAATGTTATATTTTCGACTACATGTCACTTTCACACATATACATATCAACATATATACTCTCAGAAGCATATTGAAGTATTACAAGCTAGTGGCTTGGTTTTATGCAAGGTCATAATGGTTGATTTTGGAATTTTTTGAAGGAAATTGAAAAATAGTCGTAAAAGTATGTCAAAAAGTATGAATCAATTCTTTTCGACTGCCTCTTTGCGCGATCTATCTTATATATTCTATTTCGGTATTTAATATAAAAGATTTCCGAAAATTTTGTCGGTAAGTGTTTAATATCGCATTTAGAAAGCACCTTATGAAGCACTAATAAAAAAGTATATGTTCAGTAGATTAGATTAGTAAAAGATTAAGATTAAGATTAGTAAAATTATGTTCAGTAGAGATAAAGAAAACAAATTATCTCTGTCAAATTTTTACCGTTTCATACAAAGATAGCTCAAAATTATAAAACGTACTAATAATATTCAAACAACAACACTTTGAATGACATATGCATATTACATCAGAAAAAGATATCAGCTCTCCTTTTGCTTCGGTGTCGCTGAAGTTCGGCTGCCAACGTTTGTATTTGACAGCAACGACAGTCTTGCCGAACGTCCATCTATTGACGAATGTGTATTTTCCATCGATCATCTGTCGATTTCTATGTATGCACTTTGCTCCCATATAGAGAATGACAGCAAACAATCAAAACTAGACTTCTCATAAGGACAAAAAAGAAACATGTTAATATTGTTTAATACCATTTTGGTTAAGACTAGCTCTTATAGAATTTTAAAGCTGTCGTTTCGGCTTCGGTCAAATCTGAACTTCGACTCGGTTAGATGCGGTCTTAAAAGTTCAAGTTATATAATTTTTTATCTAAAATTCAACAGGTTATACAAAGTGTAAAATAATATACTTTTACGTCGATTCAAATTTTGAGTTATTTGTCTTCATGAACGAAACACTGTGCCTCCCCGGACACTACCAAAAAAGCAGTCGCTTTTATATGGTTGTTTACAATTTATTTCACTTTCTTTGCGGCGACACTTTTATTCAAATCGCTTTCAAATATTTTCCTGTGATTCTGTGATCTGGCAGTGTTTTTTGTATTTCTGTTTTTTTTTTTTCTTTTTTTCTCCAAAATAGCCTTACTTTCGCCTTTCCCTCCTACGTACTTTCTATTTTTATGCTACAAACAAAGCCGAGCTCACATATCTTTTCGCATGCATTGTTATCCTGCATTGTTGTCCTGCATTGTTGTCCTTTTTCCTATTGCTTTCACGTTCAATGTCTTATTTGTTTGCTATTTTGACTGGTCGTATTGGAGTAAGGAGTCGTATTGTCTGCGGTGCACAATTTTTATGCAACTCAAGTGGTCAAACACACACATCCGCATGCAAATGGATGTGTGTGCGTGTTCAAAAGGTGACAAATGAGCAACACGTCCGCATATGCATTCGCACAAGCACTACACGTGCACTCCCCTAACCCATGTGGTCACTCATTTATTATCGATCACATGGCACGCCCACTCAGATGTCATCTATGGAAGAGTGAATGCGTTTCCACAGAAGTGCATCAGTCAGTGGAGTCGTGGCCAGTTGGCAGTTGCCACTGCATTTCCGATTTCTTCACACGCTTCACATATTTGTAAGCGAAAATTACCAGTGAAATTCGTCGGCCTTTGGCTGTTTGGCTGTATTCCTCTTCCCAATTTGCCTCACTAATCTTCTAGACTCTTGAGAACATTTGTTCACATTTCTGGTAATTTGTGGTCATTTGCATGGACTGAGCGACGCTTATCAGTCGTAAGTTTGTGTCGGAAATCTGTTCATTCTGATTTCGTTGCATTGTTTGACACACATATACACATACATATGTGCCTTTAAGTATGTGGTGCAAGTGATTAGCATCAATGTCCTTTGTAGTAGTACTTCTGTCCCCGCTGCTCACTTCAAATAAAGCAATTTTCACTAATAAAACCATCATCAGCTTACTTTTTGCTCACACTTGGGTGTCAATTTACTTTAGATTAGGCAAAGATTTGGCGTAGACTTGGCTTTATCATGCATTTATATATGTATAATGTCTATGCATGAGTATGTGGAAAAAACAATTGGAAGTGTGGACTCATATGCTCAGTTTTTTAATAAAAATGTGTGTGAATTTCCTCATAGTTCTCCTTTGTGAAATGTGATAACATCTGCTAAGATTCTTGGCCACTTCTATTCAGCTTCACACATCTGGACAATTCATCTGAATTTCCTTGAAATGCATATATGCATATAATACTATAAACATAGATCAGCATATTAGGGATATGGATTTAGAATTCTGCAGATATTATCGAGTTACCAGGTGAAGTTCATAAATATTTAATTAAAGTAGGTATATTCGAATGTGTGCGAGACAGTTTGCATGTAAATTCTTACAGATGAGTATGTTGCTAAGTACGGTTTTTTTATTAATTCAATCCAATTGCAAATAAATGGAACAAAAGTTATAACTTTGAATATAAATTGGGAAATCAAACAAAATTTTCACATATATGTATATGTAGATATATGTGTTAAATTTCTTCAAAATTTCAAATTGAAATGGGTTTGCAACTCGATTTCTCTATCTTACCCATCAAACTAATCTCACATTTTCGGCATAAAATCAACGAAACACTTTAGAATAGGCATAAGGGGCTTGGAGAAATACCGAACCGGTTATATCAATTTTTAGCGCCGACCACGTTGCTATCTGAAAAAATACCCACATTCATTAAGCCGGTTTCATTAAGATACAGACTCGCCATCTTGACCATTTCTTCTTTCAAGCATCACAATTTAAGCAAAAAATCTGTTTAATATCGATTTGATATATAATACATCGATTATGGAAATTTCCGACTTGCGAGCCAGTATCAAAATAAAAACCACAAATTGTAAAAAAAAAGCTTCTCCAAACATCTATCAAAAGTATCAGATCAGTATTTCTTACTACCAAATGCATTTAATAGATTCTTCCGAATTAGTTATTCTTATAAAAATTTTCAAAGATGTTTTCCCGTCTTAGAGAGTTTTATATAGGATAAGGAATGATTATAACGTTCAATTAAAATATAAATGCTGTCAAAAAACGCCTGTGGTGCATAGATCGCTTTATTCACTCAGTGACCAAATTCTGTGAGCTTGTTTTTATTCTTCGTTGCTAGGGTTAATCATTATGCCGGAACTGAACTGGGATTATCAATAAATCTACTCATGTATATTATAAGACAATGTGCTCCGAAAGCCATTCGAGATTACGTATGGGATGATATCCTTGAGTCTGACACATACAATAGCTGATTTACTTTGTCAGTGCGAAGCCACAACTTTAGCAACAAATTTTACGTAGTAGTATTTCGAGGTCTTTATATAGTCTCCCTATATAGTGGCTAGTGGTTAGTTCGCATATATACCTACTCTTGACCTACTTAGTAGGTCCTTTGTTCCTGCTTTGTCATAATAAAATGATTCCAGCCTTCATTCAACATACCCACTACAATAACTCCGCCTCAAATTCTCAAAAATAATATCCTACGCAATAAAACTGATGCATTACAAAACCAAAACGATTACAAATGAGTAGAGATGCTTATTATAACCGCAAACATAAGAAAATATGTCCTGAAATTAGTTTCAAAGTTCAAAGTTCTCACACAACGCTTTAAATATAGTCAAATTAACGGCAACTAGATTAAGAAACTTTTCACAAAGTCCTCAAATAGTCACAAACCTCAGCGGCGAGCTGAGCTTAAACACATCATCAAATAACCCAATAACTTCTAATATCCCTTTCATTTCACTCCTTCACTGTGGTGTTCAATAAAATTCATTAATATTTGCCACATTTCCGTGCCCCACTCACCTCGCTCAGCTCAGCTCAGCTCTATCCCCGTGCACACTTCATAAAGCATTTGCTGAATTTTTGCTTTATAATCTAATATTGCAAAGAGTTTATGAGTAAACAACATTGCTGCAACTGGCAGTTAGTTATAATAGTTTCTGCCCATAAACCAACCACTGAATGGCTCAGCTGTGGGGCCTTTGGGCGCCCACTCCATCGACATGGCCACTGAATAACTGTTGCGCATCTCTTTGATGAGCGGTTGCGTCAGCGTATGACTGCAGGACCCGCAACCGCACACACCGCATACAAATATCCTTCGCTATACTTGTATCTTGAAATTCGGGTTAGCATATTGGAACATTTATTATGCCCGCCGGCGGCGATGAGTTTGTTATTGCGCCCACATGCCGCACGGCCATAGACGATGGAGGCAATGTCTGCGAACTAAAATGAACAAACTTACGTATTCGGACTGTTTGAACGATGCTGTGTGCTGAGAGGAGGGCCATTCGTGCATACATGGGAGGCGCTTTGTATAGCTGAAAGTGTGCGAATATGTATGTATTTCAAGTGATTTTACCAGTTGTGAGCATGCTGGGCATTTGGGATATCAGTGACAGGCGCTGTCACACTCAAAAAGGTGACAGTTATATGAAAATAAAGAATAATTATATAAATAACATACATTCTATTAGGTTATAATTATAACTATGAACATATGTGAACGAAGTTTACTGCTTTCCTTGAAAAAACTTTATAAATTTTCTTGTCCATGTTGAAATTTTCAACCCTAATTTGCACTTCTTTTGCGCTTCTTTGCTCGTTAGCAGTTTTTTTGCTTATTAGGAATGTCAATAATTATCTGTTGCCAATGAAAATTGTAAAAAGCAATAATGTAATTCCAAATAATTTAATATGTTCCTGAACTAATAAACATGGACTACAATTTCCATTAATTTACAAGCAAAAAGTTTGTAAATGCTCATCATAATTCCAAGAAGTTACAAAACGATATTCACAAAAATACCAACAGAGGTAAGTTTTAAAACTTCGGCGAACGAGGATTCGTTACCTGTTCCGACTAATATCAAAAAAGAAAGTATACGTAGAACTAAGCAAATATCTTCTTAAATCAATACTATATTTATTTAATTTTTGGTTTGCTCCACAAAACATCCCACGCTAGTCCTCATTTGGGTACATATAATGAATTAATATTGCAAAATTCTTATTATTAGCTGGAAAAGTTGAACATTGAATGTATAAATATTAATCTTTTAGACAATCAAACCAAGAATTGTGGCAGATGTCATAATTCATAAACTTGTTGAGAGAGATAATCTGTGGTTTGCCACATTTTGGCTACAGATGAGTATATTATTTCACACAAACAAAAGCCAACCAACTTGACTCACTGGATATTTGTTGTGCTTCAACCCTGCGGTGTCAAAAAATCAATTTCAAAAAATCAGCGAACAAAAGATTCAGCATTCAGCATTCAGCATTCAGCTTTCAGCATTTTTTGTTCAGCTTAGTTCACCTTCACACACATGCATGTGTGTGTGCGAATGCATGTGTCGTCACAATTATAGGCAATTTGATCGAAATGAAATTTTCAATTTTTCCATTGCCTCGATGCATTCAGCGTTCATTCATTGTCGAGCTTTTTATTTTGGACAATTTGTGCTACTCAAATAAATAAAAATGTCTATTATTTGCAGTTTGCCTGCGTGTGTGAGTATAGGTGTATGGGGTTGTTCACTCGCAACGCCCCTTGCAATACCTCGCCAATATGCAATGCGCCGAAGATTAAAACGACCTAATAAATAAAATAAAAATCGCAAAGTCAAAACAAAGCTTAAACCGAGATTGGCAGACAAAGTTTTAATTCGGGCTGGAGCATGAGACAAATAAAAGTGAAAAAATGTAGATAATTCCGCTATTCCAAAGGCATTCGTACTGCACATGTCATCCACATATGTATGTAGGTATGCATGTATGCATTTGTACGTATGCATACGAATGATTGCATACAGTGTGTCATGGAGTTCGGCATTGTGTGCTTTTAGGCGCATACGTTTATTGCATTTAGCGCCCAAAAATCGACCACAAAAATGAAATTCCACAACAATTATTTGAAAAAATCAGCATGAGAAGTAAAAAAACCAGTGCGACGAAATGCCATAGTCAAATAAAAAATGCACTCGCCACAAAGTTGCGGCCTAAATGTCCCTCACAAACCCACACGAACACCTAGACTGCACATCACCACACACACATTTATGTGCATACATGTGTGCCTGCAAAGCATTTGTCTACTTTTAGGGTGCTTAATTTGTTTCATTCGATGCAAAAAGGTTCAAACGGTGCAACGCCAAAAAGCTAGCATTGCCGTGCAATGAAAGTTACAAATTCCGATTTTTTTTTCGTGTCGAACGCGAGTGGGATTTTTCATGAATGTATGCATTTTCCTTTTTTCAGCTTAAAATTTTATTTCGTTGGCAAATAAAGAAATTTTAGCTGGCAAAATGTGCCCACCTCCACCGCTGCATGCATACATTTACACCCAATTATGGGTGGCGGGGGGGTGTGTGGGTGGCGCTCTTCGCTTGAGCATCATTTGAATGCAATTTTCCACGCTATATTACAATAATTTTTTTCATATTCACTCGCTCGTTACTGTTGTTGTTGTTGTTGCTGTTGTCATTATTATTATTGTTGTAACATTTCCTTTTCATCAGGCGCAGCTCGTTGCTGGCAGCTAGGAAGCTGGGAAGCTGATAAGCCGCTTCAATTCACATCCGAGGCATCTCCCGCTGACTCCCCTTGCAACGACCAAAAAACCGCACAACTCACACACACACACACACACACACACACATCTAATAGTGCAAGTGCATATGTGCTCGAGTAGCGGCTAGCAAGGCATGCCTCTTGATTGGTCCTTTGATTGGGTGTGAAGTGGGCACTCATTACATTTTATTACTATGGCATTATGCAGTTTTCATTTTTGTAATTTTTTCGGGTTAAAAAATCAACAATGGCAGCCGATTTTAATGAAATTTTTGAACAAGTTTCGTAATGAACACTCATATGCATACCTACAGAGAAGCATTCCAGCATATGAGGCTATGGGTTCAGGCATGAATATACCAGGGGTATTTGAGCTGACTTTTGTGCATGTTGCTCGAGTGAGTGTGGAAGTGTTGCCTCACGGTGTGGCGGCGCCGACTCCTCGCTTTTCATAGGCCCCAACTCGCATTTGCATTGATATGAAATTGTGAAATTTTCTACTTTGGCTTGGATTTACTTTAACTGCGACAAGCAAACACACACACGCGCACACGCGCACCCTTGCGAAGTGAGATAAAGGCTTTAGTACTCTCGCAGCTTGTTACACCAAAGGTATAATCGTAGTATATCAAAAATAATAAAAAGAGAATAAAATAAACAATGTGAAACAAATTCGGCACACATAGAACATGAATCAAGTTGGATTTCACTTGCAAATCAACGGAACCACAAATTTAACTCAAAATAATTTATCGGAATATTCGCATTTTCCGAAAGTGAGCAGAAACCATCTCATAACCGCTCATCAATACTCTCTCACAATATAACTCTCACATAACGTCATTCTTTCACTTGAATATCTCAAATAACGTTCGAAATTTTAAAGTTAGTGATTACGTTGGCTGAAACGTTGATTATGGACACGGCTATGTCTACTTTGAGGCGATTTACATCCCCAATATACACCGATTTGAAGTAGACAATATCAAAACATGCTTATATCACTCCCCTTACTTAACGAATATATGGATTCCAAAACGATTTTCTCATATGGTTGAAACATATTAAGCCCTTTGAACATCTTGTATGCCCTCAGAAAGACAACTCCAAACATTAAGAACCGCATATTCCTCTAATATAACTCAGTAATTCATTTTCGTTTCAACCCGAATTTAGCCTCTCCTTACTTGATGTTTGCTTCTTTTTTGTAGCAGCAATGAATTCGTTATTCATATTTCTCCAATCATTTTGACTTGCCGTTAAGCTTTCATATAACTAAAAACTTATTTTTATGACTATGTGAATGTTCATATAGCTGATGAGCTTCCAATTATTGCCTTTCATGACTAAAATTAAAATTTATTTGAGTTTGACTTAATGAGAGTTCAGTGAATATTTTAATAGCAGAAAATTCTGTTAAAATTAGTTTTCACTCTAAGCAATGGTAAATATAGCCAAGTAATAAGCTAAAAAAAATAAGTGCAAGCTCAATCAATCGCTACTAAGCTACTATTTATTGCGATGTGATATTCACTACTATATGATGGATGTGTTTGAAATGAAATGGATTTTCAAAGCCATTAAGTCGTTGTTTCGAGTCTGGAAGGCAACCAGATCCGAAGGCCCGGATATTCATTGCATTAATTTTGAAAATCCTCGCCACAACTTCGCTGTCAACAGCACACCATCAGTAGCCGTGTGTGCAACACAAATTAGTTAGTAGCTCTTGCTCTTGCCTTCATCTTATCTTCCTCGTTCCTACTGCAACTGATTTTGATGATGATATCGTTAACTTTTACCGACAACAATGAAAATTGCACAAGTAATTACCCTAAATAAGGATATGCTAAATGTGGTTAAATATTAAGGCGCCCCGCTGTGGTAAGCCACACAAGCATACACACACAGGCACACTTTAGAAGCATCATAGAGTTTTTAATGTGAACCTAATAAAATAAAAGTTGCGAACAGATTCTCAAGTGGTTGCCGCCTGGTGCTGGCGCTGGTTGACAAAAGCCCTGAGCTGTGATAAGGCAGGAGGCGGAGGTTTGTGCAAGGATTATATGGCTGCCAGCGTTGGTGATGTGCGCTCAGTGTACAATTTTAATCGTGTGTGTGTGTATATATATATTTATATATGTGTGTGTGTGCGTGTGTGTAAAAAACCATGCAAAGCACAGCTGGTGGCGCTGCGCTCGAAGAATTACTTTCGTAAAATAAAATATGATATTATATTTCATTAAAGTCTTGTTAACAATGCGAATGAGAGCTGGCACACACATAACGGTGTATATTTATATAAATACATAAAGGAAAGAATACCAATCATAATATAAATAGTAATTACGTCAGAAGGACAAAAGCCATCATTTGCAGGAAGCAAATACACAGCTTTTCGTATTTATAAATGCCCACATATATACATAACGCATATTTATGCATTTATTTGTATTAGGAATTTAATGTCTCTTTTAAATCGTATTAAATTTCCAACGAATACATTAAAACAAAGCAGGTTATTGCCTTTGACTCGCTTCTCTCTCACGCTCGCCATCAAATAGATGATTGCACGCTGGTGCCAGACCTAATAGTATCGTTTTCTTTCAAAGAGCCAT
Organism: Bactrocera minax; assembly: GCA_021498325.1. Lineage (NCBI taxonomy): Eukaryota > Metazoa > Arthropoda > Insecta > Diptera > Tephritidae > Bactrocera > Bactrocera minax. Next base: position 2,888,501 of record JAKEEE010000022.1, on the reverse strand, counting down.
TTCTAAAAGTCATAAACAGCACGGAAATGCATTAAATTCATTATTGAGCTTGTTGACATTTTGCATTTTCTCATTTTGCTTTTTTCGAATTCGTTTCTACATTTCTTATATGGTTTATGCACTCCACCAAATGCGGGTGCAAAGCACTTAGTGGTTAAGTGGCAGAGCGGTGGCGGTGAATCAGTGAATCGGTGCGTCGTTGCCATTATTGCCACTTTTGCTCATATTTTATTCCATATGTATTTAATAAAGACTCTAAACTTGCGACAATGCATTAACCTTAAGAGCTTACATAATACATGCGTTTAGGGTGGGTGCACACTGAGAGTTTTCCAAGCTAGCTGAGAATCTCATATTTGCTCTGCTATTTTCTTAGTTTTGTAGAATTACACAAAACCAATTTCTATAGTAAAATATCATTTATAATAAAACCAGTAAGTTTTCACTTTGGTTAAAGCTGAAAAAGTTCATATGGAATAAAACTTTCATTAAGGAACTGATCAACCATAAGCCTCCCACACTAAGCCTACATAAGTAAATTATATTGAAACTGTTTTATTTTATTTATGAATGTATGCTTCTAATTAATTATGGGCGATTATTAGATATACAGAAGCTGTTTTGATCCATATACATTTTTGAATAGATAACAGACTCAATTTATAGAATGATATAAAGTCACGAGCTCTATGGTTAACTGGAGAAATATTTATTAAACAAGTGTTAACGTCTGACTTTCCTCTGATGGCTCGTAGATAATTCAACCACAAATATTTTCGATCACGCACTCAACAAAATCCATTCACCAAATGTTCACATGCAAATTTTTAAGAAAGTTTCACCAGCCTAGCATAATGGATTCATAATGGAATTCTATAAAAAGGATTAAAATGGCTTACAACACAAGTTGTTACTAATAGTGGCTGGCAAATATATGAGCAAGAATTTTCAACAACGAAAGTTAATGGAAAAAGATGATTGTAACGGTGTTTGCGCGCAACTGCAGTCAAGACTTTTTCAACTAGAAATAAGGAGAACAACAATGGAAAACGCAGAAAATGGATAACGTTCTTACCGGCGCTATGAACTCTCAAAACGGATTAAAACAAGAAAATGAACTTATATGTATCATAAAATTATGGATTTATCACTTAAATTAAATCTAGCTCTAATAATGTTCAGTCATATCATATTATATTCTCAAAATGTAAATGTATCAGTTTGAGTACTATGAAAGGCTGGAGATATAGTAGAAATAAATTTAATATTTTTCGGTAAGCTTGCAACACCCGCAGGTGTTCTCTAGGATTTGACCACCTAAAAATAACATTTGAAGAACTTACTTACGTTTTATATATATTATAAGTGGGCGGAGGTTTTAAACCTATTGCGTTTCAACTTTGTTCCGTGTGTTCGCGAGGTTAATGTATCTCAATATCTATAAGTAATGAAATCATTTTTTTAAATGTATTTTAAAATCTACGTAGTTAACCGAAAATATGTATGCAAATGGTATTTTCAAGACTCAAATGTTTTTTGAAAACACAAATATGTTATATTTTTTTTTTTACTAAACTAAATTTCTAAATTCTCAATATCTTTTTTTTATTTCTACAAAAGGCCGTGGATTGGTAAAATCTCATGCATTTTCTTAATTCGAAAATAGGCAAATCCATCAATGCTATTGGGAATGACTTTTTGATTCGTGCCTTCCTTAAATTTTGGAGACCATCCCATGGTGGCCCATCTCAGCTAAATTAAAATTAGTCATGTAGTTTTCGCGGGTTCTGATGCTCCATGGTGGTATTTTTTGCTTTGATATATGTTCGATATTTTTTTTTACAAAAATGGAGTAAAATCAAAAATTTTCAACTAGACTCTTCGAGGTCAATAATGATTAGAAATTTGTCTACTAGACTCCTTAAAAGCAACAATAATTTTACAAAATTCTCTAGCAAATATGTTTTTCTCATTTGTATGTAAATTTTAATGTAGAATTCTTATTCAATAATTTAATACAATTCACCATCTTTCCGGCCGAAACGCATCCACTTTTAGTGCCATCCTCTATCAGTCTTAGGAAATTCTCAATGAAATATTATATTCTAATATACATTTATGCCAATATATATTTTTTTACTTTCCTTGTATTTATCATTCACTTTCATGCGTCTTCTCTAAAAACCAAAAAGCAAACAATAAAATTTCAATAAAAGTGAATGTTTTCCAAATTAATTCCATACCGACTTCGTTTTGTCATTTCCTCTGCGGCGATGCACAACAATCGGATCAGCAGCCGCCCATTTCCTTCACTCATTCTATACTCTAGTTTTCCTCTTCAATTCACTTGATTACAAAGTAATTTATTGGCAAAACAGCAAAGGCAGATAAAAATCTTGTAGGAGTGCATACGAACGTAGAAGAAGTGGAAATAGAAATCTGCGAGCGACTAAAATATCAAAATTCGTTTGCTTTGTGTATTTATCGACTCACAGGCAACTGGTTTTTAGCATACATACCCTGCAAGAAAGGCATTACATAGTGAAGTAAGCATTTAGTTCTCGTCTATGGATGACATTGCATTACCATTCTCAATGCACTTTTAGGACTATAATCTCGATAAAGGCATATCGTATCATACAAAATTATTCTGTAAATGAGCAAATAATTTGTGTAACATATATTATTATTTTTTATAAATAGAAAACCACTTATTTTTATTTATGTCCGCCCTTTCTTTTTAGAAATTCTAATTCACTGTCTAACATTATTATTTTATAAAAAGTAAGACAAGGAACCTAAGGGTTGAATTTGGCATGCAATTAAAGAAGGTGACCCGATAACTAATTGAATTCTCCAAATTTGTTTGAGAAATTTTAACCATCTTACTTGAAGCATCTTATTATAAGCTGATATTTTTTTCATTGAAGACACCCGTAGATAATCTAATTTTTGAAAAAAAATAACTTCAAATACTTCTGCTGAACAGCACCCTCTACTATTCAAAAACTTTTCAGGCAACGATCGTTTAAGGTTCCAAATTTAACGGAGTCAAACTCCATCTACTTGATTCTCTATCTAGTTACTCTTTTAGAGTTCACCCGTTTATGAGCATACCACAGACATATATCTAATAGCATCATATCCGTCTCAGTTGTGTCTCAGTTGTGTCTCCTGCGAATACTAATCAAGCCAATACCAAAAATCAACAAACAAATGAAAAGAAAATTCAATAAAGAAGAAAATCCAAAGATAACAAAAAGAAATACAAAGTCAAACTACAAAAATTATATCGAATTCTACCTACAGGCAGCCACGTTGCTTCGCAAGCAAGAAAATCTGCTGTTTGTCATGTTGGGGGCTGGGAAGCGTGAGGATGCACGGCATTGATACTTTGCAAAACTAATTACAACACTCCTTGTTGCTAAGTGGGCGTGACCAGTGAAGCAACAATCGCTCAAACCGAACATTCCTGCATTAGTTAACTACCCGCAGCCTAAATACGTACCCTCCTCATCCTCAGCTCCCAACTCCATCTTGCTACTAGCCCCTTTCACAGCTTTTGGTTGCGCATTTCACACTTTTATTTGATTGTGTTTGCGTAGAATTTTGTGGAGAGGATTTAATTGCGAATGCTGAACGCGTATTTTCGACTGACAGGCAGAAAAAAACCTTAAAAGGGAGTAAAAAAGAGCATGCAAAAATAATCCTGCCACACGCTCGTGCAACATCTATTTACACACTCGTACGCACGCAGCTATTGGTAGTTATTGGTAGCTACACCCCAGCGCCAGCGGTTGCAGCAGCAGCGGCAGCGACGTCATCCTCGGCAACGTTCATTTCATTCAGTGACTGTGTCAACATTTAACTCGAAACTCGAATAAAATTAATTATTTTGTCAGTCAAATGTCGCTACCCGGAATTGGAGGATAACATTTTTTCCACCCATCCAATCCCGACGACCACCACTCGCTCGACTTTTGCTCGTAAGCACTGCTCGTGGCTTGAGCTGCCTGTTTCTTTTGTGAGTTTCCTTTTATTAATGCTGAAAATAAGAACACAAGTCCACCGTATTGCTTCCACTGTTTCTACCCGTTTCCACACCCACAAGGTCGCCCGTCTACATACTTATCGATATTTGTGAATGTGTGTATGAGAGAATGCACAGCTCTTGTGTCTACTCCCTTTCATTGCCTGGTTGCCAAGTTATGTCAACACAGACACCAGCCCACACACCCTTGCCCCGCCTTGCATCCACCGACATCCATCGAGCGCCACCACAACCACCTTGCTTGCCCTGAGGTTAAGTTATTTTTCGCAATTTAAGCGTCATTTGTCGCTGTAAAACTGGAGAAAAAAGTCAGTCAATGGCGAAAAACATAAAAACAAAGTAACGAGATCCACACAATTTTGGGCGACAAGCGATTTTCTCTTCTTCGTTTTAACTCATCCGTCGGCCACTGACGCACTGTTGCTTTTCATGTTCGTGCTGTTTCTTCTCTGATTATATTGGTTGTTATTGGTCTTGTTTGGAATGTTGCATTTCACTGTGCACACCTTAACCTCATTTCGCGGGCCTCTCACACCCCACACATTCCGCTTTGCCCTTAAAAGACACATCAAAATGAAGAGCCAAAACAAGCAATACGCTCTACTGAACTTTTCCTACAGCCGCAACCATGATGACTGGTCAAAGAGAAAAGCAAAACTGAAAGTGATAACAGGTATAACTAGTTTGCAGAAATATTTTTTAAATTAATCAAGAAATTGATTTTATGGATTTTTAACCATAGTCTAGGATCTAGTTTTAATAATTTAACACCATAATCTTGGCTAAATACTTGAACGAGGCTCTCACTACTCTTTCTGAGATTAATCCTAATGTAGTCATCAATTCATCCCTCTATGTCAGAGAGAGAGTCCACAAAGAGCCAACTCCAAACAACTGACATATTTTTGCTGCAGAAAATATTTCTGTAAACAGGAAGCCGAAAGTCGAAAGAGTGGTAACAATTTATCCCAACTACCCTCCTACGGCGCCAGCATTATTGGTCATAAAACGAAAGCTTTGCATGGTTTACCTTAGGCGAAGTCGAACAGTCTCTATATAAGCTCTCTTTTCCGATGTTATCTTCTTTAAGGCAGATTTTTACTATCACACGACCCCGCAATGAACTCCTGAGATATATTATGAAAATTTTGAAAGATTTTCAGATTAGCCAGCCGCGTGTGATCTTGGTACCATACAAGTTTACGTGAGGAAATTATTGTTACTTTCATGGACCACAAACATGAAGCACATCATAAAGATATTTTCACTGGAACATCCAGAGTAAGAGAAGATTTTAGTAAGCGATCTTGGTTTGAACACATATAAAATTGAGCAGAGGAAAAGTTTTTACAGAGCTTTGCAAATGCTTTGTCTATTTTCTAATGGCATAGTCTGCGCCCTGTATAATTGGGGATTTTTAACACTCTTGGTCTTGGGTATTGACCAACGAAATAAAATCGAATAGGAAAAATTAACAAATTAAGTCTACAACAAATGAAATAAAAAATTCGGAAAATTTTTTAAATCAGGAAGAAATCACTGTTTTGTAAATTTACTTGTTTTGAAGCCACTATAAACAAACTCGATTAGTTGATTTGATTGATTTGATTCCGAATCTGTACCGTATCTGTACCGTGTATCAAGACCGAATCTTACACCAAACATTTTTTGTCAGATAGCAGATATGAGTGACTGTCCTTCCATTCAGCAAAATCATATCCAACTTTCTGAAGTGAACCCCTCAAGATCAGCCAATCTGGGAAAGAAAAAAAAAGATTTAGCTATACAAAAGTAAAAATAATTCAGTAATGTGCATATAGCATGTGTGTAGTCGTACATAAATCTTATTTATACATGGGGCAAGACTTTTATTATGAAATATTCTATTTGCTTTCATGTCACACGTCAACCGAATTATGCCTTTATTTGCGTACTTCTACAAATTTATCATAAATCGATGACAGGGAACAAGGGCTTTTCCAATTAATTGCAACGATATTCTTTCAATAAGATTGTTGCTTCAATGTACATATGTACATACATATCACACATTTATTAACATTTTGATTACATTATCAATTTGTCGAAAATTTACTACATCAACTGCGTAGTATCACTGTCAATCATATCACACCAACGGCATACACTAACATGGAGAGAAGGAGCTTCACTATCATCGCATTAACCACACATTTAACGCACCTCATATTTATTATCAGCGCCCACAACTATCAGGTGTGCTTGCATATGTATATATATAGGTATACACTTGCCTACGCATGTGTGAATATATATATGTGTGTGTGTGTGTGTGTGTGTAAGTGCATCGTTTATCACCACAAATTCGGACATTTATTCTATTGATAATCTCCTTTCATCGCAATTCATGTCAGCACTGAATATAAATATCACCTACAGCAATGCCGGCACATGAATACACACATACACATATGTATACATGTTTGAGGGTATAAATGCGCGCTTTATCCCTCAAATGAGCAACTCAATTGGTACTTCAGTGTTAACTATGAATTTATTGCATTATCTTGACAATTCTAAATATGCATACGGTTTTATGTGTGTATGTTTGTGTACGAGTAGTGGTTACGGAATTGCGGTTGTTGTTATTAACGTCAATGAGTGATTTTATATTGCAAAGAGTACATGATGGTTGTGTGTAATAAATTTTATTATGAATAAAGTGTCTAAAATTGACGCGTGATTGCTCATAAGCTGTCCAATTCAACATATTTACCATCTACCATATATACATATACATACATATGTATATGAAACACACACTAGCACACTTTGATTGACTTTAAAAAGATAATGCTCACAATATTTATGCTGTCATTTTATTTGTATATGTACATATGTATGTAGATTAATGTCAGTGAAATTTGTAGCATTTAGCATTCGTTCATTATAATGTGGCGAACAGTTAAGTGGCCACGCAGCAAGTCAATAGAGTCAATAAGTTTGCTTTAATGAAGCGATAATGAACTACATAAAGCAGCACTAACGACAACCAACAACCAACAACCTGCAATTGTTGCAGTCCCCATACACACATGCATATACATATTGTAGAGCAGAGTTAATCGATGGCAATTGAAACCAATCAACGTCGCGGCGTGATAATGAAATAACTCACATGATTGTGGTTGGAAAAACTGACGTCCTGTTACAAAAGAACCCGTAAGCAAGTCTGTCAAATCTAGCACCTTCATGTTATCGCATATGAAATAGCAAATATAAGTATGCAATATGAAGTAAGGTAATTTGCAACTGAAACAAAAATTTTCTCAAGTGAACTATATACATGTGACTATCACACAGTGAGTTGTGGGTTCAAATGAAGGTCGTAACAAAAATTTTAATCATAAAAGGAAGTTTTTCTAACAGCGATTGCCTCAGGCTATAGCATAAGTACTCCTAGTGTATTCTTCTGATAAAAATCTTCTCACATTCTCCGAAGGCGATCGAAGATGGCTACTGTGTATAAGATCCTCCCTTTGTAAGATATCATGGATGCACTGAATATCTAGAAGATAGCCCATGGGCATGGGAGAAGCATGCATTTCTAAATATCCTGACATAAGTTAATATTGATACAAATTGGACTAATGGCTTTTTGACAAGCAAATTTAAAATCGCCGACATCGAAAATGAAATGCATATAACTTTTCAAATATATAATTTTGCTTATGTCCAATTGTGTGCCATTGTATAGCAGTCAGATTGAGGTTAAGTTTTAGCTTTGCTTAATTTTATAATTTCTAAATCAATTTTAATTGCGCTTTATGATGTAACATTCCCGATAAGTATACTCAACATGAGTCGTCATAATTGATACAACTACCACAACCGGAATCAGTATCGGGACTTATATGACAGAATTTACAAGTGTACGATTACAACTACGTATGTCACGTGTGTAGCCGCTCAAATTCAAGTACGCATGATTATATTCATTGCATTATTCCTTTAACAATTTCATTTCGAGGTCGGTTATATCAAATTAGTGTCATAAACCACAACAACGATGTGCCCGGCTGTGCATCGAGCGAAAATTCCCACGTTAAACAAACACACATTGTCAACCATGCACTTCTACATACATACATTACAACTTCATGAATTTGTGGGTTCTTTTTTGTTTTTTGTTTATTTGTTGTCATTTGCACAACACATTTATTATTAACGATGTTATATTAAGAATTTATTAAACAATTTTATGGTGTTATCGCAATTATTGCCAAACATTCAAGCACATGCATATATTTATTTGCTATGTACCTGCGCTGATATTAAAGTAATCATCTCATCACATAAAAGACAAAAGACAATGATAAATAATTTGCACACATCTACATATGTATGTAGATGTATGTACAGTTATCTATGTGGCAATGATTTTCAACAATTTGCTTGCGTTGACTTCACTCTACCATGTGTGATTCGATGACATAATGAAATTTCCATCGCCAACGGCGTTTACTTAACGCGTTAATGATGTCCTGATAGTTGGTTGATTGCATCAGTGCAATAATTTTGCGCACATAAGCAAATAAATTAAACATTTATCTGTAGTAATGTGCTGCAATTAAGTAGTTAGACATTTTTGTTGCAGAAATTAAAGGTATCTAATCATGTATTATGAGCTTCTACACAATTACCAATAAGAATCCATCCATATATATGTAAGTCTAAATTAGACCATGGCAACGAAGTTAATTAGGCGACAACTTAAGCTTTTTAGGTTTTTTAATACACTTTTTTTACTCTTATATTTATTATAGCCTTTAAAATAAGATCATTTTGAGTGAATGCCAGCATGCGGACGATTCTTTCAATTTTCGATACACTTGCCTTACACCCCGACCCAATGCAACCGCCTTAAGTCTATACATGGAATTTAATTTTTATGACCTTATTCGACCTTGGAAATTTTCATCGCATAGAAAATATGAATTCCAGGAAAAAGGAGTTGCAGAAAGCCAAACTAGACTTTAGGCGACGCACTTCATAACTATAGATCAACCAAAATTTGTTGAATGGATCCGTAAGAGAATTTCAGAGCCTTTGCTTTCTTTACGATAATGTTAAGATAAAATTTCCTTAATTTTTTAGATGTTATCATAATTTCGTTTGCTCTAGCGGCTTAGGAGGCAGTTCTTGACCTGATAAAAAGACCTGTTCTGATTACATATGAATGGCTGTCACGAAATATTAGGGTCGTTAGAAGGGATGGGCGAAATGACAACAGAACCTTCCTTTTATCGGCAGTTTTCTTAAACATCTTTCGGTTCGGCTTTCGGTTTTCAATTAAACAAACACGATTCGGAGTAAATGGGTTACCTTTGGATACATAAGTCAGACTAAAAGTCTCCCCAAATCATTTAATTTGAAGACCGTAAAATATTTCGAGAACCCACACATTTTGTTAGTTACCTTATAACCTCTTATCTCTTATTTGGCATCAACAATTTAACATATTCTCAAGTTCAATAATTATTTAGAAGTTACCTCCAAAAATATTAATCTGATCTGGCTTATTTGTTTTGTAACAAGTTTTATTTGCTCCAGGTTCCAGCTCTCTCAGGTACCCATGAATGTCCTTTAAAACCAGAAGTTAGAGAAAGATCCGAACTATCAAAAAGTCATGCGAAAACCGAATACTCCTAAGGAGAGTGCTTTTAATTTTTATTACAATTATATAACTAGAGATATGTTGTGCAGGGAACTCTATATCAGCGGCTCAAACGAAAGTATGGAATTGTCTTCTTTATTTTAGTTTTATTTTATTTACATTTAGTTTTCACGACAACTACTATGTAATGAGTGCCTCATAGCCTACTCTTGCCAAACTAAACGGGGAGGAATAACTGGATTTTCAGTAAGCAAACTAATCCGCCAGATGTGATCCGCTTGAAGCTTGGTAATCACCAAGGCAAATACTGTCACTCAAACGGTGACACCCTTCGTCTCCAATCACACTTATTATTTAGTTATAAGATATTAAATTTAAAAAAAAATTATCTGGAGACTTATACTCATATGTAATAGTTGATACTCACACAATCAACTACAACTGCGTGATATATGAAAGTTTGTGTATGAGAACTAGCATTTCACCAGTACTGCTCATTATGACGTTCCTCGCAACCGTTTTGCATTGCTGACTAAAACATGCAACAAAAGCAAAAAATCCATAGCACCGCGAATGAGCACTACTCTTCTTTGCAAGCCGATGCATATTACTCGGCGCTCACCGTTCCATGCTCGCTTCGGCGAATGTCCTGATTATGTAAGTAGAAAATTGGCTCAAATTATGCGCCGTATTATGAAATTATGAAGTGCATTGTTTACAGCGAAATGTAATTACTGCAATTGTAGGTACCGTTACTTTGCCGTAACGCAAAGCCGACCCCAATCCCCCCCCGCCGCTCGGCAGGCAAATGCCAACAATAAAATCATGAATTTATTTGCAAAACACTATGTACGAGAATACATGTATATGTGTGTGTGTATAAATGTGTGTGTGTGTGTGTGTGTGTGTGTGTGTGTGTGTGAGCACTTATGCGCTTACAAGAGAACAATCAGTCAACCAAAAGAAGAGCAAAGCAAATAATGTAACTACGCGCTGAGTGCTTGTGCAGCGGTACTATAGCTGGCAACCAACTGCTACAACAACACCAACAGCAACGACAACAACAACGGCGGAATGTGCTTAACAATGCGCTAATAACGTTTATTAAATGCGTACGAGATTTTAATCATCTCCGCTGCAGCATACCCCTCCCGATTTGCTATTTATCCGCCGCCAATGACAAATTATGCAAATCCTTGTGAAGCACATTATTTGTAATGCCAACAACATCAACAACAACAACTACATGTAGAAGCACAATTGAAAATTAATCGTTGCAAATTAAAATGATGACAATGCCCCACATACCACAACCTCCCCTATTAATATTCTCTGTGTGCACATTCATCTATGTACGTATGTATGTAAGTCTCAACGGCTTTGTGCATTGCATACGCATTCAGTCGCATTGGAGTGGCACTCAGCAACTCAACTACTCGCAGGATGGATTTACTGACTTCTTTGCTTTTTATTTATCTTAATGATTAACTCTTAACGAATTGCTATTTAATATTAAATTTCTATATTAGATACATAATTTCCCTCTCATCCTACCATATGTGATCTACGCATGTGGTTTTGGCGGAAAGTTGATGTTATGTTCGCCATTCAGGCGCCCAACATCACGCGCATGCTGCAGCGCCCGTCGTTCCTCCTCGTGACCATCGAGTCCCAAGCCGATACGCTCAATAAATTTTGCCGCACGATAACCATGGGTCTGTGAAGGGACACGTACACATATGTATTAGTACTCCGATTGTACCTGGGGAATAAATAGTTCCTACCTCATAGAAGAGAGCGCGTCGTTTCTGGCTTACTTCCGGGTCAAAATCCCAATCGGTGCGCACATGTGTTATGGGTTCACCAGCCACATTATTCTGCAAGGTCTCCGTTAATAAGCGGACTACGGAGGCTTCACTTTGAAGCAAAGTGGTAAGGACTATTAGAAAGGTAACCTGAAAATAATATTATGATACTATATATAGAAAGAAATTTCTTGAAATAAAGAAAAACAGTCCTGCTGAGGACTTATTATATTATGTATATAAAATATATATAGTATGTAAAATTAGACATGAAAATTCGTTTTGGATATATTTTATTTTTAACAGTTGAGATCAAAGGCGATGGCGTATGAGTAATTTTGTGGTTGAAACATCTGCTGGAGATGATGATGAAAAAGACGATTTATAGGTAGATATTAATTCTATTATCTATTCAAGCTAGAATTTCTACAAATACATTTTTTCAACTACTGAAATATAAATATTTTTTTTGTGAATATGGAAAAATAAAAAAGTAGATGTGGTTGTTGCATAAATAAACTTGGAATAACTTATGAGTAAAATTTCGTTAAGATATCTTCTCTTATTGAAATATGTATTTTGAAATTTTTAACATATCATAATCCCAAAATAAGTACTCCTTGGGAGTGACCAAATTAGATTAATAAATTCAAATTTAATTTCACACGTTTCCACAACTTTTTATAATCACAAATAGAAGCAATCACAGTACAACTGAGGCACCGTACGGCAATGAAATAAGTGAACTTCTTCTAATGAGCATACATGCATACACAAATTAAGGCTTGGATGAATCTATTCGCCAAAATATAATCTTTTGGAAAGGCACATGATAAATTTGAAAAACAGCACTTTGTAGTAGAATCTTCGAAATATTATTATCTGAGACAGCTGGCAGGAGTTTCTCAGTAAACTCAGTAATAGCATCAAAGGCCACTCGTATGTAAGCAGTATGAATAAAAAATCCAGCTTGTCGCTTAATTTTTCATCTTACCATCAAAGTAATTGCATAATTACATAATTGAAACGATGTGAAAGTATTTTACTTCACAGTGCAAACTTCACTATCAGAAGAAGTAAGGAAATAATCAGCAAAACTTACAAGCACGAATTTGAAACGTTTTATTGCCATTTCACCTCAGTTATAATTCACAAAAACAATTCAACAAAGTTAAAACACTTTTCGCAATTTGATATCTCAAAACTCCATTCTTCGCTAACACCAATCGCCAACTAATAAGCAATATTCAACCAACTTCGACTTCGGGAAATATTCGCGCTCACACTGAAGACTGGAACTACATACCTAGAGGCTTACGAGCCATCTATGCATGTGCATATAAAGATTAAATAAGAAACAACGCTTGTGGCATATTTGCGCGAAAATCGAATTTTGAGCGAAAAATGAGAAAATAACGTCTATAACATATACACATACACACATATACGTCAACGGAGTGATTGTAATATACCTAACAGATATATTGGTTATAACTTTAACTCTTAAAAATTTTGTGAAGAAAATAGTTTCGTATGATGATCGGCTTGCAGAAAAAGATCGCGCTTCCAATGCTATTACAGAGAAATATTGTCCATTGAATAACTTTGTAAAACTCGACTTGAGATAAGCTGCAGTACACCTGTTACACATGCGCAGACCAACTTTGTGCGCTGCTGCTCATATTGTAGCCATAAAGCTAGCGGCATTCGTTACAAACTTGTTTTAATATTTATTTAGCTTACTTAGTTCGTTTGTTTATTTAGTTGATATGCTGAAACGCTTGTAATGTTCACTGTGAACTCACTCACATACATATTATTTAAGCATTTAATAATTCCTCTGTTCCTACTAACTGCTTACAGTTTGAATTAAGACGAAATCATATTTTTACTTTTAGTTGCCGAAACAACGTGATATTATTAATGTTCTTATAATTTTAAAGCATTCATACTTAAACGCATTTTTAAACGTGTACTTTCAAGTTCAGACAAGCAGGCTTACAAAACATACATTAGATAACAGACCTACATATGTCTATAATAACATCAAGAGCTTAGCCGGCGACTTGTTAGACTTTAGGTTTTGACCCGCTGATGAGCAACGTGCGTCCTCGCATTGCATTTACTCGAGTCTTATGGAGACCCTGACAGCACACATAAACTCTCGATGTAAAAACGTTTTTATTATTATGATATTTGTCAATATATAACGTTTTTCAAACTAGAAATGACAAGCAGCACACTTTTAATGAACGGTCTACAATGCTGTGCAAGCTGCGAACTGTAGTACAAGTTTGCTTTTCACGACGAAATTTGTTGATTAATAATTGTTTCTTTCATTTTTATAAAACGTTCATAAAAATGTTATAAGACTATATTAGTCTAATATGTCATAAAGTATTATATTTTTTTTTTATACCTGTCTTGTCAAAGTATTCCGGAGTGAAATAATGAAGACATGTTTGATTCATTTTGATCGTTTGTGAGCTCGTGCGGCACCCACTTTGTACAGAGGTTTTGCATACCAAGAAATTCAAGAACGATGTTCCTTTGATACCTTTGGAGTGTCAGCTATCTCCACCAACCTCATTTTAGGATTATTGAAAGTCATTTTGTGGATTTTTTGGCGTGTTTGCCCGTAAGAACCTCAGAAAGAGTCCTCATCTTCGGTAGTCATAGATTCACCTGGCGCTGAGACCAAAAAATACTATAAATTACCAATATTTTTTGGTATCATCTGTATTTAACAAGCTTTTTCAAAATACCAAAACTTGCTTCATTCAAATTGATAAATCTCACGAACCAATTGTCCTGTAGCTGTGAAATAAATGGGTGACTTCCTCATAGAAACGATACTAACTTATACCTGACTGGAATGTGATGATTGTATCTATCAAAAAGACTACCCGTTTGCCGCTCTTCTCAGCCATCTTATCTAATTTAAGTCAAATTATTTTAAAGTGGAAAGACTTATATATATATGAAATGGATTCTGGTCAATATCTAAAGGAAATATTAATTCGTGTCCTACTATTTTTTTTTAATATCTCGCTAAAGAAAAGCCAGTATTGAACTGGAAGCTATAGTAAAAACGTTAGAACGTCACGCTTGCTTGGGAAGAAAGCTACAATTGTTTACTATTTCTTTGTTTATACTTGTGAAACAGAGTCTATTTGTCTTCAGTCACGCGACTTATCTAATATTGTCGCAAACTTTTAGCTCACAAATATTTAAACAAAATAAAAAAATCACCTTAATCTGGTCACTTTGCTTTGTCGATTGCATAATGCATTGTTTTTACTTGAATTTCAACATACAAAACTATCAACGGCTTCCACTCTCTTGCATTTGTATCACTACTAGTATATGCACTACTTATGTTATTTTTCAGTTCATGTTTAAGTATGCGACACAATGCGACTCCAATGCGTTTGGAGTCTCTTGTTAGCCTCTTTACCAAAAAGCGCTTCATATAAAAACCTGATTTCCTGTGCGTTGCAGCTTAGAGCATATTTGAAATTCTCCATTTTGCAGTTGACTCTCTGAATTTCGCTCTTTGTTGACATACAGATAAATGATGATCATTTATTTACTTTCATATTGACTTGGTTGCAAAATTTATAATATGGCCTCGGAGTAAATCGAAAAATGTATGGGAGTGAGCGCTGCTGATTTCGGGCCATGGCCACTTGCGCAGTGCTCATACTTTTTGAGCGCAAGAGAGTCACACTTTCACTTTCATTTCTCTCAAGCTAATGATCTCAAAATGTTAACGAAAAAGCTGCTGAAGATTTACTTGAAAATTTTACTTGTTTCTGTTGTATGTTGCTCACTGTCTTGTGTTCTGTGTATAATCTGTGAGACGTTTATGTTCACGCACTGAGAATCGAAGTTTTGTAATAGGCTTAGAAATTACTTTTCCAAATGCGGAAAATTACCCTATCAATTACACATATCAACTACTTTAACATATTTTTTGAAAGTTTGTTCTTATCTCCGGTCAAGTCCGAGGGATTTCAGGGATTATGCATATTTAGGACCACGTATCTTCTTTAGTAGAGCTTTGAGCCTTATCACATACGAGACCTTATAGAAATGTTTACTTTATTGCCCACTTATGCCAAAGGCCAACATTTACATATAATTTGTCTATTTTTGTAGAACTTAAAGTGTGGTAAAATAAAAAGTCAAAATTTGAGATATAACTGATAACTTAAAATTGGCACTTGTGCGTAGCTTTCAAAGAGTTATTTAGTATTTCTCTTTATTTTCTCTGCGTTTGCCATGGATCTCTTCTTAAGCCAAATAAGCTTCGCATAATCAACCAGTTAGCCTCTTGGCTCATACTACTAACCAATATAACAACAGCGACAAATTTAGTAACAAACCCGACGTGCAGGAAGACACTGCTAAACCAACAAAGTGAGTTACAGCCGCGACAAGACCAAGATTGTAAACAGAACGAAATTGCACCGAACGAGGCGGAAGTGACACGTTATATTCAAAATAGTTAAAGAAAATTTCCAGAAATGGCGAAAATGGTAGCAATTTGGTTGCACGTAAGTGTGAAATGTGGCAATTAGTCCTAAAATAGATGAGCAATGCAATTAGTCCTGAGAAACTGCGCGATTGTATAAATTTGTATAGTGTTGGGTGAGAAATGGGCGGAAGTTATGTAGGTCAGCGATCCTCCCCATTGTTGCATAGCATAGCATAGCAATATATGCATATACATAACACAACATTTACGCGTAACATAATTTCATGTGTTTTTAATTAAGTAATCTTGGAAAGATCTCGCGCCTTTTACTTGAACTGGTGTGTTTTCATTTTTGACAAAATTTCTACATTCGAAAGCACATACTTACTGAGCTTGTTCGTAAGCGCACATAAATTGGCATAGCCATAGCGAAACGCAGCAGCACCGCCATCCATGTATATACTTACCAACAATAGCCAAACAAAAATAGTAAGTGAGCAAACTATGAGATCGCCGAGGTACGTGCCGTGGCCTTCACTGCCAATTGTCACTTTCGAAAACTGTTTTTGTTTGAGGCGTTGCTTCACGATGTGTTTGGAATTTCAATTGTTAATGAAAAGACAACATAAAGCTTTGTGTTTCTCCAAGTTTCTGATACGACTCGAAGGGGCTCCATGTAAAGCCGACATTAAGTGCCGAATCACGAATTGTTTTTAAATAACTAAAAGGCAGACGCAAGCTTAGGTGGTTGACAGTTTTCTAGGGCAACTCTAAGCGCAAACAAATGAATTTGTGCATACGGCGGAGTTCATAGAAATATGTACAGATGAAGAATCAAAACAGCTTCAATAATATTGAATTCACTGTTACCACAGCTTGGATTGAAGCCCATGAGTCCTTCGTTATGGGCCTTCATCCAATGGCCAATGAATGAAAAATTTGTGCATTGTACTTGTAAGACAGTAATAACATAATACGCTCATTTCAGTAGCGAAAGGATTCAACTGGAATGTATTTGTAAAATTGCTATCTTTCCGCTCAAGTTTTTAGTTTCAAATTAGATGTTATAATACATCAACTGTTGTAAAACCATATACATACATACATATGTACCTAAAATATATGTATATATGTACTTGCAAAATTGCTAAAGCAACTCTCTCTTATTTCTATTTTCGCAATTGTATTTCTGTTATTTTGTTACACCACTTCGAAATGAACCTTGAAAATAATAGTAAAATGTTTTTTTTTTTTCTTCAATATTTCCAAAATCAAAATAAACATGTCACATATATGAGTATATGTATGCACATCTGCGTACACATTTTTGTATTGTTTTTTCTCTTATTTTAAGCAAATTCGCTTTCTCACGGTTTACTACACATTAATTTTGGTTTTTGGAATTTCGAAAATATCTTATAAATCGTATAAATTTGATATATGCACATTTGCACATGTCTTACATACATACATATGTATATATATTACTATAAACTAGTTTCATAAATGTCGCGATTGAAGTAATTTAGAGCTATCAAATGAGTTATCAGAAGAGTTAATCTTCATATATACAGTTTAAAAATTTTTTGCATGTTTATTACAACTACTTAATTTTGTCAATTTCCCTTTCCTTTTATTTGCATTTTTATTATTTAGCTGCTATTGTTCATAGTTTGTGGTTGGCAATTTGGTTCCGCCACTGTGCAACCGCGTGCTCCTAATTTCCAATACTTTGAGCGGTAAGAAGTTTCAATAATATACGCACATTGTTTCAAAAAGTATTAAAAAGGAAATCATTACAGTCCTAAATACCGCTACCCCTACTATGACGAGAACGGACGAGGAAAACTACTTTATGGCTACGGTGGTCCGGATTTGTATCAATACAAAACTTACACCCCTCTGGAAGGCATACATTAGTCAGTTGCCTGGGCAGCTGCCAGGAGACTTAGTCAGACAACCACATATGTTTAGTTTTTAACAATAATTTTAATTTATTTTAATGTTATAAGTTTGCTCCATTTTAATTTTACTACAACTTTAAATCACACTCAAATAAACGGATGGACGGATAAATTTTTTACAGGCTGAAAGTCTTAGCAGCAATTGCTTCCTTTATTTTGTAAAATAATAATAATTATATTATTAATTATATTATTATTTTTCATCTAATAAATAAATAAAATAAGTTTATTAATACACCACAAGATTAATAACTTTGGTGTCTGTTTGTATTGTTGGAAATAGTTTTTTCAGTTTTTTCTAATGTGTAAATTCAGATATGCCTCCGAACAAATTCAGACGGCAGCATTTTAATTAATTATTTACCACGCACTCAGTAGTGTTTCTTTAAAAGCAAGCTAGGCAATAAATAATTAATATTCACCAGTCCAAAGATGCAAATACGAACGTCTCATTTTTAGCACTGGGTGACAAAACTCACCACTGAGTTGTTGAATAGTTTTATAAAGCTTAGATCTGAAATGTTGTGTTTGCAACTAAATAATCAGTTCAGGATTGTTCTACATATTACAATAACACGGTCTTATTAGAATTATAGATTTAAGTCGGTTTTGAACAGGTGATGGATTCTTATATGAACAAGTTTATAATAAAATAAACCTCAAACAGCATGGCAACCCGAAAATTAAAATGCATTATTTCATAACATGGCACAACTGAACGTGGTGAATATTGTATTCCAGCCAATAATAAAAAAGCTTTTACTTGTATGAGCTCGTTATAGTAAAATTATTTTGCAAAATAATTTAATTTAAGTAAATATGTCACGGAAAGAAGCACTTTCACAATTCATAAATCAGATACATGGACGACCTGTGGTGGTTAAGCTAAATAGCGGTGTTGATTACCGTGGTAAGTAAACTGAGTCTTGTCCTACACACATGATTTGTGTTCACGTATATCTGCCGTTCTTTATTTTAGGTGTTCTGGCTTGTCTGGATGGCTACATGAATATTGCGCTCGATCAAACTGAGGAGTATGTAAATGGGCAACTCAAAAATAAATACGGCGATGCATTTATACGTGGTAACAATGTGCTATATATTTCTACGCAAAAACGGCGCGTATGAGCGACTTAAATGAAACTTTATCATTGTCGGAAAATCGAAATAAAATAAGTTTTGTACTCTAATAATACTAAGTTTAGAATAAATAAGTAAATTGTAGTAAGTAATTTCGCATAATTTTGTACTATTTCAGCGTGTTGGGTAATATGGAGTGCCAAAGTCCTTTGGGATTGCACCTTGTTGCCTCAGTTGTTGCAATGTGTATCCACGACCTAACATATCTACCAAATTTGCGCCACGTTCGCCATAGCGACGTTCGAAATATGGACGCCATGCTCGACCGAAATGTGGATTAAATGGTATCTCACTCTTTTGTGTGAATGGCGATGTACCCAAAAACAAGTGCTCTATATAATCCAAAACTGCCTTCTTCTTCTGAAAATGTTCTAGAAAGTGATTCGCCTGTCCAGCTGTTTTTGGATTCTGCGACGGTAAATTCCGAAAGTATTCATAATTTGTCAAGTCCACATTTTGTAGATCAACTATATCGAAAATGTCATGCAGTAATGCTCGTGCGCTTTGTTGTTGCATAAGTAGCAAACACTAAAAATTTAAAAAGTTTCTAATAAATCAATTTTTCAGCCGAACAAAGTTGATATTTATGATTATACCGCCACAAATGTTATTACACTAATGTGTTGGAACTTCTGCATTTTGCTTCTGAATTAAACTGCTACTTACAAACTACCGATTTAAACTGAGTGTAATAAAAATCAATTGACTACGTGAAACCTTTGGATTTAATATCGTTATTTATCTTATTGCAAAATATTAAAAAAAATTGTGGCAAAATGAATTGCGCAGGCATTACATTATGCGTGCAATCCCACTTATCCGCAATATTTACAGCACTCGTTGTCCGGCTCCGTAGAGTGTAGACATTTTTCATTAATTAGTATTCTATGCACATTCCCTATGACGTTTCATTGTATTATGCGAGTGTGTGGAATAATATATCTTATTATTTGTTAACACTGCTTGGTTAAATAATTTGTTTGTAAGCTCTGCTTCCTTCCCTACATGGCACACACATAAATATGTGTATACATACATATGCGCACAATAACGGTCAAAATAATTATATATTTTTTTCAATTTAGAAGTTTCATTAATATTTTTGAATAAAAAAAATTCCTTAGTCAAAACATATAAAATAGTCTTACATACGTATATATAATTATAAATATGTTGCAATACATGTGTATATGAGTTACGGGTATTGGCATAATTTTATAATAGAAAATATCACATATAAAGACCTGTTAATGCAGACTTCATCAATCTCCATTAAATTAAAATGTTACTTAATTAACGTACATGTATAAATATGTACATATATAGTAATGAAGTATTAACTTCAAATTGTGTTCTTAACACCAAAAAGTTAATACTGTGACAAACACCTGTGCTTTGGCAAATTCGGATATTCAGCAGACGCTCATTTTATTGTATTCTTCTCTATCTGCTGCTGCTTCCCGTCTTGCTCTCTGAGTCTTCTTGTACTGGCAGAAAAGCTCAGGAGCCCAAATCAAAACTACCACCAACAGCAAAATATTTTGTGCATGCAAGCACAATATATAAGAGTGTGTGTAATCACGTATCCAACCAAGTAGTTGACCAACAGTAATAACCAACACACCTTTGGCGATCATATTCAAACCTAAACCACCTGGTAGTTTTTCTGGTCGACAATGACTTGAAATTGTTAGATTGTTGTTAAGTACTGTGGCTGATTTAGTCATGCCAGTAAAAATTGACATCACGATGATTGTAGTCATGTCCATAGATTCGGCAAGGGCTAAATGTGAAATCAAAAGTCGAGTTATTTCCTATTTATTCTACAATTTAATAAACTAATAAAAGAAACACCATACCTGCACGTGAAATAAGTAAGCCCGTCGCTCCCACAAGGAAAACAACACGATAAGGTATTTTTAACTTGTCAGTGATGCAGGGCAATAAAAGTCGGCATACAATATCGGCGCCAGCCACCGTAGACATGCATGTTGCTGTATTGAAGGACGAAAGCCCAACTGAGTACTAAAGAAAATTTATTTATTAGTAAACGATTAAAGAACACAAATAAAGCTGAAAACATTGTAACAAACCTGCAGGAAATGTGGAAACAACATGGTGAATTGTATGGTGGATGTATACACTAAACCTATGCCGACAATGATACTCCAGAAAGTAGTATCTTTGAGTAATTCCAAGTCCATAGCTTGAACCAATCGCTGGGTCACGTTATTACAACAGTGCAAATGACCATTCGCTTGCTGTTCCCTCATCAAGTTGTTGTTTTCAGTTTCATTCACTTTGAATTGTGGGGTTACTGTTTTAGTTTTCTCATCATCTGTCGATAACAAAAGACGTACATGTTGGCGATTATTGTGTCTGATTGGAGGAGGCAGTGGTTTTAGCAATGCAGCACCAATGAGCTGTAATATATATTTTGTAAGAAGACAAGAAAAGACGAAATTTCCGAAAGACTTACTCCAATGAGAGAAAATAGTGACATAGCAAGGACTGTGGCTCGGAAACCACAGTTATCTAAAAGTAAACGTACTACATGTGGTACAGTCACCTGACCTACGCCAGAACCAGCTAAGGCTAATCCCACGGCGCGACCTCGTTTTGTGTCAAAATACGAATTAATAGCCAGAAATGCGGATGGTGTTATTAAACCTAGTCCAAGACCAACCTACGAAAGATTTCGGTATCTTTAAGGACTTATTTTAAGTAAATATTAAGTTTTGACTCACGAATAAACTATAGCCAACAATAAAATGCCAGCTTTCCGTTGCGGATGCACAAAGCACCAAACCAAACGAAACAAACAAAATCCCAGTTGCCGCGACACTGCGCTGCTTAAATGTCTTTATAGCCGGCCCAATAAATAAACCGGAAAAATTCAAAGTCAAGCTGCTTAAATTTAAAATTAATGCTGCGGTAAATGTTTGCTCCTGCATACTTTTTAATTTAGCACCAAAAAGCAAACCGAAAACCGAATGTATATAAAGATTTGTCATCTAAAAACGAAATAATATACTGATAATCAATTTACTCTCTTTAAATTCATAACTTACATTTATTAATGCCACAGCGCCTACGATCACCCATCCCCAACCGCCGTCTGGCACAATTGCACTTGTTTGTGCAGCTTCCATGTTTATGCACTTGTAATAACAATAAGGCTAAGCTTTAATGTTTTTGTGACCGTTTAATAACTGTTTTTTATTTAGAGAAAGAGACTGAAGTGAATTAAACATTAGTAAGTTAAATTAGCATCATTTATTGCAAGATATAGAAACACTTCATTACTATTTACTTTGCCAATTTTGCTTATGTGTTTGATATTTATTCACCTGATAAGCAAATTTTCTCGTAGATAAGATAAAGATAAGAGACTAATTTAGCAACGTAAACCGAATGCCCGTGAATCGGTAATTCACTAAATTTAAGATGTATGTTGCCCTAATGCACATACATATGTGTGTATGTGCCAATGACTATTTGGCGTAATTGAATTAATTCTCCACTCAACATGTGTGAGGAAACAATTGCGACTGAAATATTTTCCGAATTACATTTATGTGTATTAATTTGACCATTCTCAATTTAAAGCCTCCTAGAGGCAGCATTTAACTTTTAAATTTACATTGTATATTTTATTATCATTTCTTTTATTCACGCTTTGTCCCCATCAGTAATTAATGTAAACAAAAGTATTCATTTGTTTACATTTACTGTTCCCACAGGTTTTCCATAGCATTCAAATGTTTTGTGTTTGTCATACTAAAAATATGGAAAAAAGTAAAAACGAGTTGCCAAGCTTCTCAATAATGAGGTCTATAATTTTATTTAGAGATCATCAGTGGATTTCTGGTATGCATATATTTCTTGAGTTAAATGGACATGAGAATTTGCTTTTATTTCTTTGTTTTATGCTTTAAAAAATGAACTTTGACAAAATTAAAAAAAATAATAATAATTGCGTTGATTAAACGGTCAATCTGCTCTCGGTAAATTAATTTACTATTTCGATTGAAATTTGAACTGCAGAATATTTTTAAATTCACGTATTAAAGTGCGCGCCATCTAACGGTGGAGGGTGAATAATAATATAGCTTTAGAGACGAAGGTCGGTGTTTAAAAAATTGGTTTAGTTGCTTTCAAAACAATTTCTTTATACAATTCTTGTTAAAATATTTAATAGTAGCTCATCTTCCGCAGCCAAGGCCTTTGCCTTTTTCTTTTAATTCAAGCATGGAGTCATGCATCAAAATGTATGTAAGCAGTACTTATGTGAAAGTTCATGTACTCTCGACTAACCACTTTAATCCAGTTAATTACTATTTGTTACACTTTGAAATTTATAAATAAACCAATATACCATCTGCCTCTCGAAAATAAGATGGGTATTGTAGATTTGTACACCACGACCACAATCTACTCTTAGTACCTATGTATGTTTATACGCTTCGATTGATGACCGTTATCAGTATTAATTATTACACTAAAGTAGCGTATATTAAGCATGATTCAAGAATAAAAAAAAAAATAAAAACATCATTATTTTGACGAATGGAGCGGCACAAGTGGACGGATAGACTACAAAAGTCGACCGAGTCCCAACGAGTGCGTACTTTTCTGGGTAGTCCAGTTTAATCTGGTTTTGAAGTGGATTTAAATATTACGACGACCACTCTTATCAGCAGAGTTTAATTTCTGTTTTCTGTACTATAATAAAACCAGTTTAAGATTACTAGGCATAGTCTGTTGTCTTTGAACTAAACACAGATATTGAAGCAACGAATTAACAGTCTATTAAGTTCATTTACTTCGTTCTCGAAGAAATTTAGTCCCTTTGCAACATACACACCTTTATTAGAAAAATCGGATATTTTTTTTTTTTTTGGCATCCGAAGATAATCAGTACGTGACACCCAATTAAGTTAATTGTTTTGTGAATTCCGAAAATCACTTCAAAAAGACAAAAAAAAATATTTGTTTACTTAAATTTTTGGGATTTTTTACTTAAACATTGGGATGCTAAGAAATTTAATGTAGATCACATTGGTTCAATATTAGGGAATTTTTTCCATAAAACAAAATGCAAAAAAAGAAAAATAAGATAGGATTTCATAAAGTCACTGAATGTATACATACATATATGTGTACATACGCATTTAATTGTTCTCTTATGTAAATGTAATAACTGTAATTAATATTTCTTAGATTTGTTTATTCGAAAATTTATAACAGAATGTACTTTTTGGAAAAAATCTTAACATAAATATAAATAACTAAAAATACAGTGGGAATTTATTCAAATGTATATACATATATATTCCTTATTTCGTCCCTTCTAATTTACAATGAGTACACTAAACTAAATTCAAGAGATTGAAAAGGCGTTAATGTTAATTGTGACATTAAAAAGTTCAGTGTAACTAATTTGAGCTTTATTGTTTTAAGCAATGTGTCAAGTATTTAAATTCCAATGTGCTTATTAAATTATATCCGACTATAAAGATATCATCCAAAAGATAAAAGAGCTTAATTATATAATTACAGTTCATTAATCGTAAATATATACTCTAGCGAGAATTATCAGCTAATCTCTCTTTAGACGTAGATGCAACCAAAGTAAAATATCAGTTTTATCAAAACTTTCAACATATTTTAAATAAATATTATCTAAAATAATAACTCAAACAACTCACTTTGTCCTTGTGAATAACACTTTTCTTAAATCAATGAGTGCTACTTTTAAATGATTTACCAGTATTTAATCACTTTTTATTAACAATGCTTTTCGCTTCGCAGTTGCGAACTGAATGAAGTATTTTGGAGATTGTGAGAAGCTCTTATAATGCTAACGCATAGCGCGCGTTGTCATTACTTGTAAAGAAACTCATCCCTCGAAAAATATGACTGAATATAAGCATAACTGCAAATTCTAATGTTTTGAAGTATCTTCTTTATGTGAGGAAATATTAAACATTTTCTGAACAAATAATTCGGTTTTGGTCCTTAGATTTATTTTGCGGAAAACCCAACAACGTTGTTGCCTCCATAGAACTTTATCTCAGTAAAATTAAAATTTAGTTGATATTAACGGTAACAAGCATTTTTTTGAATTCGATCTATAGTTTCCACACTGAAATATTATTCTTAACAGTTTTGATGAAGTATATAATGAAGGTATTGCTTGAAATCTTCACAAAGACGTAACTGACTCTCCATGGGACATGGATTCAAATCCTCTTATGTTAAAAATTTTCTAAAAATGGTCACGCTCAAGAAGCAATAACAGTTTTCGAAAGTATTAATTTGAAATTGCAATGCACACATAAGCGCACACACGACTTTGACAGCACACATACACACATTCTCATGCGATGAAGCATTACAATAATGACAGATCTAGTACTTTTATCATTCTTACATATGTGGGATTTCAAACCACAAAATTTTGTGAGCACTCTAGAAGCAACTCTGCAAAGAACACGTCAGAATATTAACCAAACGAAATCGGAATTTCTACGGTATGTAAATATCGAATCGAAAATATCGAAATGGCGAATATTACTTATGAACGGCTAGGTAGCCGGAGTTTACTGATTAATAGGGGGTTATTGAATTTTATGCCTTCTATAACTTTGTGATGGTTTTTATTAAGTGCTTGTAATATGGCGGCACCTCCGTCGTTGAATTTATTGGGCGAGGTTTCTTTATTGAATAGAATTGTTAGTTGATCTTGAATTACAATAGTTGCACTATCTTTGTTGTCTTTTTTTAGTGCTTTAAGAAGAATTTTGAACAAAATAAAACTTTTTTGGCGATTTTTAATATTATATTATTTGTAATAGTAAAATTGTTAAATTACTTTTTGACAAAAAGGTGTATATTTGCTGGATTTATTGGAGCTTTGAATATTAATTCATGTTTTCCAAATACTTTGAAACAAACATGCAACTCTTCATAGAATCGATTAATCTGGCAATATACGCCGCCGCAAAATCTTTGCCGGCGCTGTAATCTTTTTGTTATATTTATTTCGCTTTCATTGTGGATTTCGGTGCGCGACTGACAAGAACGTTAAAAATTCGATGGAAGTTCAATCGCTGTATATTGAATTGAGGGCAGAAGAGTTTTGCAGATTATCGTGAAAACATTTACTTTAGAAAACTACTAAAGTCAAATGCAATTAATACTTCTATAAGTGTGCAATCTATCGTGATTTGCAATTAGAACGAAGTTTGGGTGTTGCACTCAAAAAGCGAAATATACAAGAAAAAAGTTGAAACTAGAAGAGGGGTGAAATCGCGAAGCGGAAAGTTTCCAAGTTGTCGGTGGAAGTGGAAAAAAGTAAAGTAGTGACGAAGAAAACGTGAAAACAAAAAAGTACGAAACAAGGCAAATAATTGTAATTTTCATAGAAAAGATCGTCAATTAAATACAAAAATTATTTCAATAAATACGTGAATTGGGATGCTGTTTGCTTTTGCAGTGGAAATTTAACAAAAACAAATCATTAATGTAAAACTTATAAAGTTTTCATAATTTGACATCGAAGATGGGTACAAAAGAGGAAGTACCTGGGAAAGTGGGCGCTACGCCTGCATCAACGAACATATCCTCTGAAAATAAAAACTCCAACATAGCAAATGATCCGCAGCAACAACAGCAACACCAACGCCAGCATATACAACTTCCAAAAGCCTCGGCAGCGCCGCAAGTGATCATTGTGCCTGTATCTCAAACATCTACTGCAGCCGCTAGTGCTGCCAAAAAAATAAGGCGAGCTTTCTCTATGCCAAGGAACCCCTTTCGGTGGTCGCGCAAATTCAAAACTTCCAATTCAGCAGCAGGCAATGCCAATAGTGCCGGTGGAAGCAATTCTGCGATATCGTCATGTGTTGGTGGAGGTCGTGGGCGCGCCGGTAGTATCGTTTCACTAAGCAGCTACGAAGCCATTTGTAAGGATATTAGTGGTGGTGCAGTAAGTGGTACACGCGAATCTAATACATGCGGCAGTATAAAAAGAGATGCCATTGGCAAAGTGAGTGATCAGAAAATAGTTAATGGTAAACCAGCTTCCGGTGGAAATGAGACCAACAACCACAGCGGGGCTAATAATACAAATCGTATTTTAAGGCGCTCATCTTTCAGGAAATTTTTAAACCGTATTGCACAGCATGTCAGCACGTCAATTAATGTTGGGGTAAGTGCAATATTCTCCATATTTTTACATTTTTATTCCAATTGCGGCGAATGTATTGAATAGGAAAAGGTTAATACCAATATGCATTATTAACTATTATTTCTAAAAGATGTGTTTTTACATATTTCATAAAAATTTTAACTACATATAATATGACACCAGTCTGTTCCGGCCGACTTTCATGAGAACACTACATGATTACATGATTGCATTGGTATTTGGTCAAAGTTTTAGTATTAGTATTTTTTTTGAATTCTTCAGATTCAATTAATGGCCATTTGCCTCCATAATATATGTACATAAAACTACATTTACAATGTCTGATGCAATAGTGAAATGGATGCCCAATAAAGTGCGAGTTCGTTTATTCTTTCGCTGCTGCTAGTAATTTCGTTGGTATTTTAAAAGAATCACTGCTTGCTTTTGTTGGAATTTTCCTTCTCGAATGTGTGTCAAGCAGTGACATGACACAAAACGATTTTGACGCCTCTATTGTTACTGCTGAATGTTTACCTCCACAAATCGAATGCACTCACAATTGCAAAAGATAGATTTTATTGTTATGTTCGTCTCGACAAGCATACAATACAATAATTTGAAAGTTTTATAAAATTAATGTTTTATACAATTATAAAAATACACAAAATTTGAAGCGCTGGGCTGGAAAGCGTAATATTTAGATATAAAGGATTTATGTTTTGTAGTGCTGATATTTCAATTCTTATAGATAATGCTTTAATTAAAAGTGATTGCTATACTCTTCTCTTATAAACAAACAACTACGATGTATTTGAACGTTTATCGTATACATATATGTATATATGGAAATACATAAAAATATGTGTAGATGTTCTCATCAAAGAGTTTAATATATAATTATTATATAATATAACCCAGGAGTCAAATCAACTTGTCATAAACAACTTTACAACTTGTAAGCACGAGTACAACTAGTCTGCTGACTGTCCATACAGGTTCCATACAAGTAATGAAGTTTAGGTTTTAATGCCGATATTGCAATAGTCAGGTATTGTTTAGAAAAGAACTGGCATCTTATCAGTTCAAAAATTTACTACACAATCTCTATGTGGAATCTGGAGCCAAAGAATTGGACAATTAAAATAACTCATTAGAAAATCGTTCTACAATTGGTATAAGTTTTACATCTTTTTGTCAAGCTTCTAAAAAAATATTTGTGATCGAACCCCACAATGTCCATGTCACTTAACACCTTTGTTTTGTTAAAATCCACTACAGTGGACCCCTCTTTGTCAGTCTTTTGTTGAGTGTTTGGTTGGTTGTCTTGTTTACGTTTGTTGTTGTTAGTATTGGTTTGGTGATTCACGTCGAAAACATTGCTGCTATAGTATGAGAATAATATTTACTTTCACCCCTTTTTGTGTGCATATGCTAAAGAAGCCATGAGGCATGAAAAGTAAAGTGCTTTTAAAATAGTTTCAAAACAATGATTTTCTAATTAACTTAATAACGAACACAGTTAACAAAAATATATTGTTTACATTTCAAAATTCAGTTGTTTATATTCGCAATTTTTTTTGCATATTATTTAATTATTAAAATTATTTAATTTTGATTGTTGATATATCAAAAAAAGTTTTTTTTAATAGTACCTTTAAAATTTTAAATAAATTTTGATAAATGTCCTCAAAAACGTATATAATTTAATAATGTTTAAAAATTTTACTAGGTTATGTATTTATGAAGAAATTTAAAAAAATCCAATTAGAGCGGCCAAAACCAAACGGTCAAAATGATCAACATTAGATGTGATTCCTTTGATTCTCATTTAAAATTAAAATAACTTTCTGAAAGTAATTTTTGGGCGGTCCTGCTCTGGACATTGCTTTGTCAGTTAAAATAAAATGAGTTCATAATTTACCCCTTCTGAGTATTTCCCTTTTTTTTCTGCTGGCTTAACTGTCACCATATTTCTTATCGCTGTCTTCGGCTTCACTATGCGCTTTTGCATTGTTTGGAAAATTCTCATATCAACTATTACAAAAACAACAAAATAAATACATACATAAATATCTAGGACGCAACAAGTACAAGTGATTCCGAAGTTCATTGCTTTTACATATGTATTTATATATGCTCGTATGTAAGTAGGTATCTACAAGTAATCGCATGTAATGCATTTTACAGGCGAATGTATTTTCTTGAATAAAAAGTTGTGATTTTTCATTGTTGTCGCGCTGATCGTTATATTCACGAGCAGGAGCTATTTCTGTTGTTATTTATTGTTGATAATGTTAATTTTTGTTATTGTTGTATTATTCTGTACTGTTGCTGGCCATCTAATTCGTCCTAATAACAGCACGACTTTAATGACTTATCAGAATATTGATAATCACCGCGCAAGTTAAATTCGGTGTAGAGTATAACTATTGGAAGCATCGTGCGACATTGCCCTCATCATCATAATTTCAATGTTGTTCTCTACTTATACAAGTACATACATTTGTACATATATATTGTGGCGTTGTTGTTAGCATTGATTTGCTGTTTCACCGCATGCTTAATTATTTCTGTTGACTACTTACTTTATCAGTCTCTCTCTTGCCAGTTGACATTGTGCGTATGAATGTATCATGTGCCGGCGTGTATTTATAACTAATATCAATATCGCAACAAAAGCAGTAATATCAAAAAGTTTGATTTCCCCCAAAGTCGTAGATGTCTATTCGCATGTGTGTGTGTGTGTCTATGCACCTTATCAGATCAATGCGGGTGTGCCGTCGTAAGCGGGGCAAATGAAATTAAAAAAATTCTCATGCACTTCTCACCGTACGCCCTTGTTTGGAGCAGCATGTGCACACCCCCTACTCGCTGCTAACCTCACACATACGGCCTCAAGTATGCCGTCTACGAGTCGTTTTTGAGTTATAGCGATTTTTCGCGAATATCAATATTTCATGATCACTTTACATTTTCGATTCGCTCGCTTCCAGTTGAATTCATTGAAATGTTTATTTATAGACTGATAATCATACTTGGTTGCATAGTATTTTACTTTCTGTATTATTGATGGGCCTCTATTCATGGCAATTAATACGAAATTTAAATTTTTTCCACTTCGAAAATTGAATTAACCAGAAAAAGAGAGGAGCGGAAGAGAGAGAATCAATCAAATTTTGAGACGTAAGCAATTGGTAATTGTCGAAAAATTTTGATTTTGTAAGCGATGCACTTGTTGAATTGTTCACTTAATTCACGTATTTATTTCTTTTCGGTTTTATTTTTGTTTATAATTTTCATTTAATAATTCTCAATCCTTTATTTAGCATGCTTCTGCTATTTACTTCGTGTTTATTTTATTTTATATATCTCAATTTGTATTAAATGTGGTATGGTTTTTGTGTGTTTTCTGCACACAACTTTCTGCTCAGCGTACGAATTTGTGAGATCATCTTATTGTGACGTTAATTACTTTTTTGCTTTATGTTTCTTTACCTACGCTGGCGTTAAACATCATAAATTATCACCACCTCTCTCAATCAACTCTCGACTGTGTTCCAAATTGCCAACTCGTTGCTGATCGCAGCTTACATGTTGTACCTACTACAGATGTTTCTGCTTTTATTTTGCAATTTTCTTTGTAATTTCGCAACTTTATCACAAAAATGCCTGCAAAAGACAACAACAGCGTCATAAGTGGGTTATTACGTAATTTGTATTTTGATTGGAACACGACCGATTCAGTCATAGAAGGTGATTAAGCGATGGGCGAGACTAGTCATTTTATGGGTATATATATATTCATATATTCATATTCATATGATCATATTCCTTCTATCGCTTAATCACATTTATATATATATATATAAATATATATATATATATATTCATATCAAAATCAATGTTATCCATTTCAATTATACAGTTCGCAATATAGTTATATAATATAATATATTGTACATGTAATATTATAAATTATCATCAAATATATAAAAATTTTTGTTGAGTTGATGCTGTTTATCGACGTTTTCTTCGTCAAGAACTAGCACTTACAGAATATATCTATTGGACAGATACATTACCCGACTCGCAAATAATTTACAAAGATCCTTATTCATATAAAACAAGAACGAACCATTTGTCCCATTACAAATTTTTTCCCAACTCTCAGATAACAAGAAGCTTTGTGATCTTAAGCAGCATTCCCCGAAACTGTTTCAGAAAAAATCTAGATCGATTAGTTCATAACAATTTTTTCATGATGCATTCCTCTGTTGATACATAACGTTCAGTTAAACTTGAAGAATGTTTCTTAAAAAATCATAACATTTATGATAATAATGTTAATGTGCATATATGCATAGATATTTGTAGTTATGTAAGCAAAATTGGCTGCACACTCTTGATGCTAATGATGATTTTCCTGGCTTTTACAATGATGTTGACTTCCGTAAGCTTTGTTGTCAGCATGAAATTTATTTCGCTTGTTCCTTTGCGTTCAGCTCAGATTTTGCATATCAATGAACAAGTGGCAAGTGGCAAGTGACGGCTCTACGCTCCATGAATCCGCTGAGGGCATCTACACATTAAATTTATTTACATACCTTCATAGAATCAAATAAAATCTGTACATGCTTGTGTGTGCGTGGATCTATACTTGTTGAAATTAGTGGCTCATTTTTACATAAAACGCACACGACGTAAGAACCCTTTCCCACTATTTACCTACCCTTTGCGCTTTTTCTCTGATGTAGATTGTGCGCTTAGATTTTCATTGGCAAAATTTAACCAACGGATTTTCAGTGTTTATATTTATACAGATGTACAATTAATTCAATGAAACAACAACACCAGAAGTATACTCAAATGCATATGAACATCTGAAACATATATGTATTTCAATGTACATATGTATGTATGTATGCACGTGTAAATTAAAAAGTGGCGTGTCTTTCTTTTTTTTTTTAGAAAGCACTAAACATTCACGGCAATGCGCGAATTATTTTTTTTTGAATTCATTTTGTGTTGAATTCATTCTCAAGGTAAAATCAATTGAGATCAAACTAATTGAAATGAATCTAAATGCCAGCAAAACTGACAGCCGCAAAGTGGACAGCAGCCCGCTTGTACGCTTGAACTGGATGTGGCTGGGCGAACGACGATCGCTAATGCTGACGTGTACACCAGCCTATTGTTGTTGGTGGCCGGATGGTGAATGAATGTACAGATGTACATTGTACAGGTTGATGGCGTGTCGCGCTTGTGCAGCATTTCTATCATATAGTTTTGTGCAAAATTACAAAAGCAAAAGCGGCTTAAAATTAAAGAATACGCAATCAAGAAAGGATGCACAAGTTTTCGTCTCGAGTATGCATACATAATTTTAAGAAAGCATCCCTGAAACACTAGATCAGTGATCATCTGATAAGGCCTAGAGCGGGGTTTGGCTTTGTTCCATACTATCTTATACGTCCAGAGTTTTTTTAAATTTCTTCACTAAATATATTAAAGTTATGTTATGTTACTTAGATTGTAAGAAGAGTCTTTAACGAAGCTCAATAATCTCCCAATTCCTTCTTCCATGTACCTTTCATGTACATTATTCGAATTATGATAACTGTTGCTAAAATAATCAGCTAAATTCTATCTCAACAGGTATCCGACAAGCAGGTATCTCAACAAAATATTATGCTTGAAATTAAAAAAACTCGATTGAGTAACAAAATTTTGAATTATTATGAAACAAGTTTCGACTCTTGCAAAGTATGAGAGGAATTTGAAATCAGATCTATGCGAGTGCTCTAAACATTAACAGTAATGAAGCGACACTCGCGCTTAAAAGATTCTCTCCCATACCCTATTTGACAAAGTATAAAAACAATTATCACGAAAGGTATAACATGGTGTAAAAAATGTTTTTGTTGTGCGGAAGTTGCAAATGTTTTACTGCTTCGTATGTATGCATTTAAATACTTAAATTTGGTTGTATTTGTATGAACTCGTATATTAGATAATATAGTACACATGCCGAGTAAATAATTTGTGTAGCGGCAAATGACAATGATGCGAGCAACTCGTGAATTTCTATTTTTCCACACTCTAAACTTATGCGAGCTATTTTAGGCAAATATGACTGGAGTACAATGGTCTGATAATTTCGTTTAGGAATTCGTCGAAGCCAATGATATTCGCTGTGTGACAGGCGACGGCATTGTAGAGAGGTGTTTAAACAGATGTGACCAGTGCAACCTGTTGATTTCAGCTAACCTCGGAATGGGAATACGTTGACACCACTTAAATGAACATTTTCAGCAGCTTTGTTGTCCCAGATTTATCTAATAATCTTCCGACTATAATATTCAAAATAAATTGCGCAGATATTAACATACAAACATAAACATATACGCACACAAAATAGTTAGTACACGCTGCGTAGTGTTTAGTAAATATGATGCAATCCCAAATTAGTTACCTTAATTTCGTTTTAATCGGAGAATCATGTACATAAAACGGAAATGGCAACAATGTACGTACATACATAAAACATTGTTTTCATATTGATTGTATTGGCGGGGAATCATTAAAGAGCAAGCTAGGCACGTGAAATTTTTGCAATTTCTGGAGTCTATAAATGCCGGAGGGAATTATTTTATACGAATTATAATAATAATTGGAAAAAGTAAAGTCATATTGAGCAGCATATCTGCTCAATATTGAGGTGCAAGTTATATTTAGTATACCGACCATCATCAGTATAAATTTTAATGACCACCATCGCTAAAAAACCACCGTTGAAGAATCCCCTACGATTAGCATTTCTTTCTTATTTAAAGTTGTCCAGCATCGTTGCTTATTCGATAACTTTTCGACTTTATTTTAAGTTTGATCGTGACGTTATAGTTTAAGCTTGTTCTGAATTCAACGGATATTGATCAATGGTAGTACTATTTGTACTCTGTGTAAATTTTCTTTCAATAATAGAATGTTAATAATATACAAATAAAATTAAATATGTTAATAGGGTTTGTTTTTTGAATTATTAAATAAAACAGTTAAATCGCATTTGCCATATTTATGTAAAATCTAGAAATGTCGATGTCAAAGTCTTTTCTAAAAAGTATAAAAACGTACCTGAATGATCTGGCAGTCAGTGATCGATTCTGTGCGCAAACTTTCTATCTACATCGTAGTATAGTGCTGGTATCACTCAGAGCTAAGTCCGATTAACAAAAAAAAGATTTTTGCAAGAACTTTGTTTCCGAATTTTATAGTGTACGGAAAAGGTTCTCATAAAATTTCAGAACTCCTCAGCTAGGAAAAGAAGTGAAGTGACTTTATTATCACTAAAGATTAACCACATTCCTTAACTAAGAAAGCACCGTCATACGAAAGGGGGCAAGGTGAGATTGCTTCCCGTCTGATTTGTCAATATTTAAAAATTTTCCTACATATAATGTTCCATATAATTTTCCATATTCCATATAATAGTTCCATATAAAATTGTGATTTCAGGAGACAAATAATAAATATAATATGTAAATATTTTTTCTAAAACTGTAATCTGCTATTTAATCAAGGGCTATAAAGTGGCCAATTCCAAGCATATTGTATAAGTTTGTCATCTATAAAAGTTTAAATGACTCTCTGGTTTTGACTGATTAGAACAGCGCTTGATAGATCATTGCAACGTGCTTATCACAATCTGGTAAAATGATAGATACAAAAGCGACGCGACACATATGCTCTGTTTGTATTCGACATTGAAATTTTTTCGTCACAAAGTCAAATATGAAGATGGAAGTACGAAATTAAAAATTGACAGTTTATTATATGCATTTTTTAAGTATTATGTATTTATACAAAGAATTCAAACATGTCATCGAATTTCTATAATAAAAGTCGTTACTTTTGTATTTCTAAATTTTGATATTTTACAATGATTTTGAAGAAAATCGTATTTAATTAAAAAAAATTTTTCTATTTCTATTACATCTTTGTATATTATTTTAACACTTTTCTTTCTGGCTTGCAATACCATGCATTTTGCATTTAAGCCAACCTGAAAGATCGGTCTACTTTTATAACTCAGACATATACAACCATAATTTTATTCGGAATAATTTTTTTATTAAGTATAAATTTTATGAACGAGCATCAACTTCTCATTAGTGTGTGATGAAATAATTCGAAAATGGAAATTTTTATTTTAAATTATATATCTCTATAATTATATGAAATTGAGTAAATGGGCCGCGTAACCCCTCGTCTGTCGTTTATGGGCAAATATCGCCAGTTTCACTGCCGATGAGTTTCACTTGTGGACTGTATGTATAATATGTACATCTGTACATATGTGCGCACATCGAGATATCTTTAGAGCTATGAGTGGCAGGCCATAGTTAGTGTGTTTACTCTTTGATAAGCATTAATTTCGCCATTCAAGGTTGCGATGTACGTAGTTTCTTACGTTAATAGCTCATAGCGTGAATGCATGTAGATCTAACCTTTCCTCGTTTGCCAAACTTTTTTGTTACGAACTATGCGACTGTTTGTTTGCTCGCTACTATACACAGAGATTGTATTGGTTGTAAATTAGCTTTGTCTGGGTTAACGCTTAGGTAGATTAGGTAGATTAGATGACTAAAATATCACACTTTAAATAAGTTTAAATTATTCCAATTGTAGCGGTTTGAGTAAATGTGCAAGCATATACAACTTCTATGAAGTTTGGCGCGAAGCCGCTGAGCAAACTGAAAGCAATTCGAAAATTTCGACTATTTATAAGTATTTTGAAACTGTCAAATTTCACATAGTTTCTAATTACTTCACAATAGTTCCTATACCTATACATACATATTTGCTCCGAGTTTGCGATTTTCGCCATCGCAAAGAGTAACACACGACGAAGAAGAATTTGCATGTGTAGAATATGGAGGCACGTGTACATTTGATATTTAATTAAATAAATATAAATTAATACATATAAGATACTTAAATCTATTCATAAGAGCTGATGTGTACATACGTCACAATCAGTTGAATTTCCATTTGAAGTACTCCAACCTAATCTTCATTTGCAAATTCGCATATTTTTCAGATATTTTATTTTTAATCACTATGCATACACAAATGTATGCGTTAGAGTTGATCGGAAAAAGAAGGGCACATTTATTTTCTTAGTTTGAAAGTTAACTTTACGAGTCTTTTAAATTCCGATAAGACGATTTCAAAGTTTCCGCTCAAATCCGTCTACAATAAAAAGCCTCCTTAATCTACAAAACTCAAAATACTCAAGAAAATACTCAATCTAAAAACCTACAGTACTCTCAAATTGAAATATTTTTCCGATTGTCTTGAGATCAGTCCGAATTAATGTATAAATTATAATATATACACCATAGCCACGTTCATAGAAATCGTCTGAGGATAATTTTTTAAAAATGCCTGAACAAAGTTCCTTAATTAAAAAAGTTCAAAGAGTGAAAACGATAGAAGTGAGAGAACTTTTACTCGGTGGGTAGTTTCTTGCTCCTTTCATTGTCCGTGTATATTGCCGAAAAGGGTGGAGGGAAGACACTTTAAATTCACTTCATTTTTTTTTAGGTAAACGAGCGAACATCACGTGCTCTTCGTGTTAATTCGCTAAATATGATAAAGAATACTTTGCAAATATTCCACATACGTATATACACACGCATATATATATATATATATATATATACATATAGATCGCTATGTCTGTAGGTCATATTCTGTTATCGCAAATAAAAATGGCGTATAATCACTCGTGTTTAAAAGCACTATTGTATGATAATTTGTCTGTTGATTTAATAAATTCATATAAAAAATTTGTGGAATTCTATTAAGTAAATTCCATTAGGTGTCTGATGACTTCAGTTTCTGTCGCGGTTTGAAGCACTTTGCTATGTGATAAAAATTCCATTCCACCATTCCACCATTCGCATTTAATTGTTGATTGTTGCAATTGCTTGTATTCTTCAATTGTTATTATAACTTTTGTGGTTTTTAGTACTTCTCTAATTGATATTATTACGATTAATTTACCATTATTAATATACAAATTTTAATTCCATACATACAATTTGTTGTTGTCGCAAGAATTCATTCACACAATAGGTTGACACCATGTACATGTTGTCACCAGTTGTGTATGTGAGTAAATCTTTTTATATCACAAAAATGCATTCATAACTTCACGCTACCAAATATTTTTTATGTCGTCGATCTCCATTCATTCACACACTCGTACATACTTAAATGAATATTACATGACTACTTTGTCCAATTTGTCATATTTAGTCGTAAAAGCAATGTCTTTGACAGCGCAATGCCAACATTATTAATAACAACAATAACAAATCGCCAACAATTGCAGCCGACAAAAGTGACACGAACCACGACAGCTTCGACAAAAACACCGGTAACCTACAATCGTTATAATAGAAATGAACAACAATCATATTGAATTATTTATATATAAATATATGTATGTGTATTTGAAGCAATACATACAATATTATATTGTTGAATTCGAATTTCAGTTATTGCATGAGAAGTTCACGAAAAAAATATTTTGGACGTTTTATCCTTAATTCTTTAGTTCGTAGGCAGTAATAAATGAAAATATATTTTGATTAGGGAGGATTCAAAGAAGGTCGAGACGAGGTCAAGAGTTCACGGTGCCACAATCTTGGAGAATGTATATTTTTTATTACTAGATGGTTGGTCACGATTAAAAACGACGAAAAAGAAGATATTTGGAAGGAAACATGTTTACAAGATGGAAAACTTAATTTCGTTAGTTATTAAGGGACTATTTAGTCATATTTCGTGTATAGAGTCTCTCATTGTTATGGCAACATAAAATCACCTAGTAATTACATAATTCTAACCTCTTTGTCCGAACTTTATTTAATTATAACAGTCGTATCTCAAATCGAACCAACAGTTTTGCTACTCCCAAATTACCATATTCAAAAGAATTCGCAAATCGTAGTTGTTTTTTCTCGTAACTCACACTTAAATAAAAATTTTACATCCACAGAATTAAGAACCTACACATGCTTCGGCTTGAAGTCACTCATTCACGAGCTATCGGCAACTTAGAGCTTGATAGTGCAATGTCTCGAAAAAATTGCTTTTGTAAATTGATATAAGTGACAATATTGCTAAATTGCGATAAGAGTTGGGCGTAGCTTCGCTGCCTTGGGCAGGAACGTTCAGCCTATTAACCGCCAACAACAACACCAGCAACAATAGTCGGGCTGGCATACTGGGTTGATTGACTGACGGATGGCCTGGTATGCTATGCTATGAGAAAGCTGCATATATGTATATTTACATAAATATGTGAATACCTACTGTCTTGGCTCGCTAAGTTTTGATTGTCAACCGTTGATTGTCGTGAAATAAAACTCAGGCGTCTTCTTGCTAGTACTGAGTGCAACGACTCAAATTTTCCAACGCTCGAGAAGTGGTACCGATTGTTTACGTTTCATTCAGAAGGTGAACACCCAACGCTACATACATTCCGTTTAATTTAGATATTATTTATATTATATGTTGTTATTGTTTATTTCAAATGACTCGTTTTTTGCTGAGCATGCTCTAACTACTCCAAAGTTTCTGTGTGAACGTGAACTCCGTTAAATGCTTGCGGTCATTTCTTTTTGGTAATTCGAAGAGCGCTATACATAAATTATTAATTAAAGTAATATCGGTTACTCAAGTTAATGGCAGTCGAAATAGAACTCCGACTGTCTGCAAGGCTATTATTTCTAACGAGGTGGAAGAAAAGCTTGCAACATTAATTTAATACAAATGTGTGTGCAATGTGTACTAATGTTTCTTAAATATTGGAAATAAGGCTTTAATTACTCAGCATTAAAATTCATGAATTGCTTATTAATGCTACGTAGTCTTGTATGCATGGATATATTCTTGGCGCGAGTAAAATTAAGAGAGAAATGAGCTTAGTAGCAAAAATTAATCACTCCCCGTTCGCTTGTTTACTCTCATGTTACTGAAAATGTAAATAAACCAAAGTCCATGCAAACGAACAGAAATGAGCATACCCTGTAAGAAAGCCAACCAGCAAAACCCAAGGATGGAGAATTGCGCAAGAAAAAAATGAAATTAGCGGGAAAAATTATAGAACCCAATTTACTCGGACGTATTCGTCCAAAAGCTTACCTAAATATTTTTATAAGAACTTTGTCATTATTCAAGCCATCATAATCTTGTGTACAAACTTCACTTCAAATTATGGGTTTTAAACTAGAATATTTTGGGTGATATTTTTAAAAATTTACTGTAATAATTATAATGGAGCTGTATTCCTATCTTATATTTTATTAGATTCCTTAAATTAGAAATGTAGTGTTTCTACGACATTATTAGTAGTTCAGCTGAACATGACTAGCGATCAAACATTGCAATTTGTTCACAAAAGGCTCCAAAATATAATATCCGTAGATTTTAGATCTGCCCGCGAAAGAAGCGCTATAGTATTTTATACAAATATACAAGTTCCAAAACTTGAAAATTTATAATAACGACTATTTCTGTAGAGTTCAAGTTTTTCTGCAATTATTTTGCTTGAATTTCCTTGAGATATCACCATGTTTATACGTATTTGCCTCTGTGTAAATCCAAATACGCTAGAATTTATTCCACCAATATCCGCCGGAGAATTGTGAACCGAATTTCCTTAAGGACATACCAATTGAAATAATTTGGCATAGAGAGCTAGAGAACAGGTGGTTTATGATGTCAAACATACTTATAATATATATACATCAGTATATGACGTGCTTCGTATTTTCTTACATTTTTGCTGATTTTTGTTAGTGGTAGACTTGTGTTTCGCTGGCAATTCGGGCGCTACTAATTCGTCTATACCCAAATCTAATAAGGGAATTGTAGTCGGTGTCGATTATTAAATTAACGATGTCTGCGATGTTAATTCGCATAATCACAAAAGTTAATATATTTAGTACTTTATTTCATTGGTTTTCGTTTTAGCCATTGCTATGGGACATGAGGTGCACCTATCAAATTTCCGATTTAATATTTTAAATTGTTGAAACAAGCAGACACATCTTGTGGAACTATCTGTGCATACATATTTTTTTAATTTAAACTTAAACTTTTCATTTTCTTTTCAATGTTGGTTTCATTTTGCGAAAGATTAACTAAATTTCGGGCAAAATATTTGGTTTTTTTTTTATTTTGTGCAGTTCTGCTTTCACTTCCTTTCTTTAAACCACCCCTTTTCTATGTATGTGTGAATACATATATAAATATATTGGCATAAATTCGTGTATAGATATCGACAATGCCCACCGAAAAGCAAAATTTGTTTGCAAACTTGTTTGTTAGCCATTTCCAGCCGCAGTCTCTACGGCATGTTAATTATTATACCGTCATTATGTTATTAAGTATGTTCAAATATTATTAAGTATGTTCAAATATATATTCAAATATTATATATATATTATATAATAAATATACGCTTAAATTACACAAGCTTTCGCGAACAGTCCATTCTTGATACTTTGCACTAAATTTATAGTCTCGACATTCCCATGTACACACTCACATGTGCAGCTATTATCAATACATTGCCAATTTTGCTGTTTGTACCGTTGGACCGTTAGGCCAGTGTTGTTTGCCTTACTTCCTGACTTCCTTTCTCCCCAATCCGAATCATTACTGTGGCTAATACAGTGATTTGGTTTCTTTCCGGTTAGGAGCGGTTCACTTTCATTGTGGTTCTTAATTAGTTTTTGTTTGTTTGTTTTACTTTGCTCGTTTTTATGTAAATGCGCTTAATACTATTGTTAAATATTTGAATAAATTCATTTTTTTTGTTCGTTTATTGGTTGGAGTCGTTCATCGTAGTCATAACTAATTTTATAAATGTATTGATTTCCTAAACCACATTTATTCACAGTTAATCCATGCAGTCGACTCAAGTCACGTGATGTCAGAAATAGTTTGGTAAATGTAAGAGAAACAGAAAAGGCAGTATTTATTTTCTAGTTGCTCTTTAAAATAAGTTGCATGAATATAGCTTACAGAGATCATTTGAAACACCACATTTTTCGTTGTTACTCTGCAAATGATGCAATAAACAACATCGAAACATCCTGTCGATTTAAGAATTAGAAAAACCACCTTTTGGATTGGTTCGTTATTTGTTAATGTTGTCATTAAGTACATGAAGAAATTCACTGAAGGTGGTAATTGGTAACAAATCCGTTCAGATTGAAATCTTGAAAAGATATTAGATAGAATTAAGTAAATAGTT
This sequence comes from Bactrocera minax, assembly GCA_021498325.1. Classification (NCBI taxonomy): domain Eukaryota; kingdom Metazoa; phylum Arthropoda; class Insecta; order Diptera; family Tephritidae; genus Bactrocera; species Bactrocera minax. The sequence goes on along the minus strand of JAKEEE010000022.1, from coordinate 2,846,879 downwards.
ATTCAGATAAATATTCGTTAATGTGGCGTCAACACAATAGTGCTCCACGCAATGCTGGTTAATCTAGTTTAAATTCTTATTAGTTATAAATTTACCAGTTATAAGTACAGAGTATATAAATATAAGAGACATCTTAGTTTATAGTATAATCCAATCAATACAAAGTCCATCGCAATTGCTGTGCAAACATTGCTCCCTTCCTGACAATTCTGACAATTAACTTTTATTTAGACACTTCATTGAAGAAGGCATTGATAGTGTCTAATTTTGAATTGACTCGTCACAAGTGTTATAAGTCCTATAATTATAGTGATAGTACCGTTTAAAACGCTATTGTACGTATGCAACTTTGTAGATCTGGTTATTAACAAGGTATTATCTAACAAATAGCCGCTGGTTTAATATAATAAAATTAACTGTCTTCCACGTGTTGTCAATAGTTCATTCAACACACACATACATGCATATCGGCGTATGCATTCTATGTATGTTTGCATACATTTGCTTGTTTGAATACAACCGATACTGAAAATTTCTTTCTCAACTCCTCAGCTGCACCGGTGCAATGTGTAACAACAGCGGAAATAATAGTAAAATTCAATATTGGCTAGAATGATTGGTGGGTGATGAGCGTGCGCTCTCATAAACAACCCTATGTGCATACATAAGCGCCTGTGTATGTCTGTGTTGTGGAAATAGCAACTTGTTGCCAATCTATTGATAAATAAGTAAACGATTCTATGCATATATCAATACACACTGCACAGGTAAGTAGACTGTCTATGAATAAACATCACTGCCACCCACCAACCGCCCGACACCCACTATCTGACTAGCGGCATTATGAAAACAAAAGCGAAATAAATATGGAAGCTACAGCTGGCGCTTTTGTTGAGGTATAATGCAGAATTGAGAAAGGAATAGTGATCGGGGGGAGGGGGAGTTCAATGGGCAGTTAACTGCAGTGGTCAGTGCAGCGTACTTACATATATACATATATGTGATTGTGTCAGTTTGTGTTGTTATGGTATAATAATCGTGGATGGACTGCGTACTCGTATGTGTGTGTGTGTGTGTGTGTGTGTGTGTGTGTATGTATCTCGTTATTATATGGTGTGTCTTATTCTATTTCCTTAAGTGTAAATGACCACTGAGATCACAACAGTTGAACTTCCGCCATTTTAATTACTTGAATTGCGCGTGTCAGACGTCTAAACATGAATTGCGAAATTTCATTTGTACAAACACTGTGCGACAAGGTTACTAAAACGAAGACATTCCTTATAGGAAACGTCTGAATGAATTTTCTTTACAAATTATTATATACAATACATATAATTACATACTTTATAATAAATTTACTTTTGCTTGGCGATAGTTGTATAAGTCGTACATTTTCAAGTAAACCAAATCAAAAGTGAAATGTGATAAGAAAAGCATGAACTAGTAGTTTACATGGGCAGATAGTATCCAACGTTGCTTTGAATATTCAAATAATGAAAAATAAAAATATGTGAATTTCGAAAATTCGGTATATAATAATCATCATTTGAAATAGGTTATGGTCAATTAAACCCTTAAAGTACAGGGAGAGTTTTGCTGCCAATTTATTTGTACTAAAATACATCTACACTACCGTACACTATTTGAACCGCTGAGAAATTTTCAAATTGAGCTGTTTGCTCCTTCCAATATTTACTTTACCGATTTCGAATTTCCAACAACTTCAAAGTATTGAAAGTATTAATTCCTATGAAACACAAGTAATATTCTAATAGTTTTTGGAAATTTGGAAATTGTCACATGGTAGCATGTAAATATTCATATTATTTAAATAATGTATATTTTTTTAGTCTATTATAATCGGCTGAATTATATTAATTAAACTATTTCCTCATTTTCATTGAAAAATTTTTGAAATTAAAAAAAAAGATCTAATTTCATTATGCTCAACTTAATATCTGTAATTTATTTCGTTCTTTTGCTCCTTTCAATTACGACGTGCAGAAAGAAAGTTCAACGCATAAAACAACGGGAATAGTGCCTTTTTATACCGCTTGCTGGCGCAGAAAAAAGGTAGACATCATCTTCTACTTTCTCATTGTTCCCCAACGCTAAATGGCATTCGTTCTCTTTGCCACAATAAAAAACACTGACGGAATAAAACAGGAACGCTAATAACATTTTGCCAACAGCGAAATCCAACAGCAACCATAGGTCGCATACAGTGCATCCGCAAACAATCAAAAATTGGCAATTGGCATATTCAACTTGACGCCCACTTAAGATCGCTTAGTTGTACATCGCCCACCAGCTTAGTTTAACTACATTCACCTTTTGCTTAGACGCCCACATCAAACACGTTCATCTTTTCTTCTTCTTCAGCTTTTTCATATGTACGCTTCACTTTAATTTTGACTGCAGCAGCCGTCCAGTAATTACTCTGTGGCGAAAATGTTACACTCTTTTTCAATGCATTTAGTTTTAGTTTAACTCGAACCATTTAAAGGCTTTACTCCAGCTGCGCGATCAATGATTAGTCGCACAATTGCAAACTTAATTGGGCCTTTTTGATGTTCAATGGAAATTCTCATTGTCATTTTAATTCATTTTTCAGATCGTATTCTACGACAAAAGCGCATTGCAATTCATTGTTATTGATTTCCACAAATATTGATGCTACGCGATGAAACATTCTATTGATTATGTCGTCGGCTTCGACTTTGTTTTCATTAGTTCATTCGTTGTTTTTTTTATTTGAACTCTTTTATTGTAAAAATTCATTAGCGGCAATATCGAATAATATTCCATTTCCACTTTTCGCTTGTTTTGCTATAAATATTCCGCAAGATTCTCTGTGTAAAACATTGATGAACTTTTTTTTAATGCAAACGCCTAACTTATTACTATATAGCTTCTAGTCTGTTTATTACTTGTACATATACATAAGATACATATATGCCAATATATCGTTCGAAACTCTTATACCAATCATTAGCTGCCACAGAAAAAAATCAATTTCATCATTTCGAAATCTATAAATGCTTATTCATTCTTGCATAATTGCTTAGTATTGACCCGTAAAAGTCAACCGGTTTTTATACATAAACATTGCAAAAACCAATGCTAAATTTACTATTTCCAGTATATGGCATCAACATGTGCACAATTCATTCTTAAGTTTAGTTCTCTAAAAGCATTGAAAAATATCAATATCACTTAACTAATTGTATTTTCTTATTTCCTTCCTTCCTACATTCCTACATTCCTCTTCGAAATAGGCGAACAAAAATGCCGCCATGTCCATATCCACAACCGCCGATCGCGTGCCACCCATCGCCAACTACCAATGGCCGGCTGATCAGACACCTGGCGTCATGGGGCTCAAAAATCATGGCAACACATGTTTCATGAATGCAGTGCTGCAATGTCTCAGTCACACTGACATACTGGCGGAATATTTCGTTTTAGATCAGTACAAGGTGAGTAGTGTGCGGAGACGGCGTATTTGCATACCTGTTATATGTACAATCATTTATTATTTCTTGTTTATGTGTGTTTCTAAACTGAGTAATTTCATTTTTAAGGCCGATCTAAAGCGACGCAACAAAATCAATTCACGCAAATTTGGTACCAAAGGAGAATTAACCGAACAACTGGCTAATGTGCTGAAGGCGTTATGGACATGCAAGAATGAGAGCGATCACAGCACGAGTTTTAAGGTGAGTCCAATTGTGAAAACATCTCAGCGTATTTTCTTATGTAAATATTTTGCTTGCAGGCTGTTGTAGATCGCTATGGTTCGCAATTTCGTAGCTCAACGCAACATGATGCTCAAGAGTTTTTATTCTGGCTGCTGGATAAGGTGCATGAGGACCTCAATACGGCCACGAAACGGCGTTATAAAAGTGTAAAGGTGCTTATATTACCTATATTTAGTTTATTAATTAATTTCCTGCGAGATAGTACAAACATATTTCTTAAACTAGTTCTAAAAATTAAATGAAATGTTTATAAACTCGGTAAAACCGGTGGTTATGCTTTCCGCCAATCACTCCCGGCTAAAGCAGGATCACGTTCTCAGGACCTAAGGATCATCTTTTCTAAAACATTGATGTAGCAAGCATAAAATGTTTAATCTTATAATTTTCTATAAGCAAGCATTATCAACATTTAATCCTCTCTATTATTCTTTATTAATGAAAGTGATATGCTTTGTCAACAACTAATCCGGGTTTTCATTAAAACTAATTTAGACTTCACTATTGAAGTATCGCAAGATTTAAGATATTCCCTAGACATTGCTCCTTATCTTCTGAATTATATGTGTTTGTATGTAGTTGTAAAATATACAAAATATTCGCCTTCAATGATTTTCTCTACCTTCCTAGAAACTGTGCGTTGATAGACGAACGTATATATCTATGTACGTACATACAAACTCACGATATTTATAAGTCATTTTATTATCGGAGAAATTGCGACGTTATTATTGTTCGTCAAATGCACCAGTTAGGCAGTTAATTTTACAATTCTTATTTATGTACATTCATCCTAAATTGGGCATTTATAAAAAAGTCGACAAGTGGAAATGTAATGTGCACAGAAAAGAGAAATGATTTATGTAAAGATATCAAGAAACATCTTTTGGCGGCATATTGCGTTTTCTTTAAAAAAAAAAAGGTTTCTCTTTATGGTCAACAATTAGTAATTATGTATATAATTGTCTGCATAATATGTGCATAACTTCAGACTGTTCTTCAGTGAGAACTCAGACTGTGGGCAAAGGTTGTTAATAATTAAATGTATAAATATAAAATAGATTAATTTGGAAATATATACGGAATCGGTCCAGTTAAGCAAGCTCTAAAGTGGTCAGGTAAAATTAAATATAAATCGCATTTAATATGATAAAATACGAGGTATATACCATAGAAGAAAAGTCACCATCAGTAACACTAAATTCGGCAAAATGTGCAAATAATATATTCGCATCCAAATTTTGAATTATAATAATTAGGCTTTTTGTTTATTCATTCTTCCAGAACTCATACGGTCGCACGGATGAGGTTATTGCCGCAGAAACTTTAGCCAACCACATTCGCTGCAACAATTCGTTTGTACAAGCGGTATTCCAAGCACAATTCCGTTCGTCTCTCACATGCCCACGCTGTAAAAAGCAGTCAAACACATTCGATCCGTTCCATTGCATTTCGGTGCAGCTGCCGCAATTGATGCAGCAGACGATTTTCGTGACTGTGGTGTATTTGCAACGAGACCCGCGTCAAGTGAAGATCGGTATTAGTGTACCTACTGGTTCGCCAATTGTCGCTCTACGCGATCAATTGCAGGCTGACACTGGTATTCAAGGCAAACACATGGTATTAGTTGACATCAGCAAAGAGGGTTTTACGCGCGTTTTCTACGACTCACAACCGGTGGGAACTTTAAATGGCATCGAGTCAATTTACTGCATTGAAGTACCCGAAGTAAAGGCGGCATCAATAGCGGTAACAACATCAGCGGCAAAAGTGGACACCGAAAAGGATGACATAAGTAGTCGGAGCAACAACCCCAATCCCAATCAAAGTACAGAGAAAAATGCTGCATCAACGGAGGTCAATAAAAATAGTTTGACAGGCAACACTGCCAATGCAAGCTCGAATGGTGCTAAGACCATCAACATTTCGTCTACTGCCAACACAACAAATGAACTACTCTTGTTGGTAGCGAATGTGCGTAAACTCAAAACGGATCTTGAAAATAAAGAGGCACCGCATGGCGACAGCTCGCATACACATTCCGTGGAACGTTTCGGTATGCCATTCAGCTTGCTAACAACCCGAGATTGCTCTTATGTTGATTTACAAAAACGCCTATTACGCGAAATGACCCCATTATTGAAACCTGAAGCTTTCTCGAATGGAAAACCGAACAGCGATATATTTCAGATACGTCTACAAGATCCGTCCGCAGATCCAGACACATATTTACAGAATGTTGAACATCCACTGCTAACAGAGATGATCGACTTGGCATTATCAGTGCTTTCATCTGAGGCTGGACCACCGCATATAAAACTTTTACTAGAGTGGACTGAGCCGGAAGAATACTTTGTGGACCTCACTGATAAAGTGGTCGAAGATGAAAGTGTGGCACGTTTGCTCGATGTTGGAAAACTGAAAACCACGAAAGACACGTCAGTACTTACTTTAGAGCAATGCCTTGAGCACTATACCAAAGCGGAAACCTTGAGCGCCGAAGATGCTTGGCGCTGTCCACACTGTCAGCAATATTTGCCGGTTGTGAAGACACTCGGTCTGTGGTCGCTACCTGACATATTGGTCGTGCATTTCAAACGATTCCGACAGCATCACGAAAAGGGTGCCAATGCTGCTAAACTCACCACCATGGTGAAATTCCCACTAAATGCGTTCGATATGTCTCCACATTTGGTGCGAGGTGTAGAAGATGAGAACAGTGCGCGTACAACGCTTAGTGCTGCAGCTGCCATGGATAACGGACCGCTCTCTCGATCAAATCCATGGAAAAAGTCTCGACCAGGAGATTCGCGATCCTCAACACTTAGTTCACGCGATAACAGAGAAACCCGTTATGATTTGTACGCTGTATGCTATCATCAGGGAGACACTCTCGAAACTGGTCACTACACAGCCGCATGCAAAAATCCATACGACAGGCAATGGTACAAATTTGATGATCAGCGCGTCTCTAAAGTGCCTAACGCGTCAATCGAGGAGGAGATTATTAATAATGAGGCTTATATGTTATTTTATCAGCGTCGCATCGGAGATGCAGCTGAATGTTCCGGCTCTAGTTCAAATTCGGGCGATCATTGGGTTTCTCGAATCGCTCCACCACCAAATGTGACTGTAGAAAAGATTAGTACTGCGGAGAAAAAAGTTATCGAAGAAGATATGTCCGAGGATCGAAAGAACATTGATAAAATCGCAACCACTGCTATAATAGAGCCATTACCAGGAAGAATAGAAGAAATACCAATTGACTTCACTAAATTAAATAAAGCTGCGTATGAAAATGACGTCATTGCCGAAGGTAATACAATTTTGATAAAATATGCACTCTTATTCTAATGCTCTTCATTTACAGTGAAAATAGAGACATCCCCAATGGTTGTGAAGAATGAAAATATTTCTGTCAATATTGAAACTTTAGAATTTGCCGATTCAGAATCTGTTGCTCCTGATGGTGATAGCACTGCTGTGACCACAAATGCTGTCAGCACATTGAAAGCGCTTAATACACCAACACCAAATAAAACAATAGAAAAGGAGAACAACAGTGTAGGCGAAAATCAGATCTTTGCTATGGACGAAGACTGCCAAATTGAGAAAAGCCATTCGCAGGCAACAGTAGTACATTCCAGCAATGATGCAACGATACAGATCAAATCACGAAAATCGCCTTTAACACTATCGAAAACAGTGGCTGTGGCAGATGTAAAGACGAAGCCAGCAATTTCTTCCATAGCGCCAAATAAACCTATTGCAATCACAACCACTAAAGTATTAACTAATGGCTACGCTACAGATGACTCCAAATCGCCAGATCAAAAGTTGAACATTACGCAACCGATTGTAAATGGTAAACTGAAGAGTCCGGCAACATCTATCTTAGCAAAAAATCCAATTCCAGCCGGTATTAATGGCAGTCGCTTTAGAAATTCCTCAACATCTTCCTCCAGTTCTTCCTTGTCATCACACTCATCTCCACACTCACTGGCCGTGTCCATACATGGCGCCTCGACATTACAAAGCAAATTCAACGGCTTTACAACCACATCAGCCACAGCGAGTAGTAACTACAAGGAGGTATTGCTCTCAAGTAGTCTGAAAAGTAACAGTAGCAGTATTATTAGCGCTGCTGTGGCAGCGCACACAGCCCACGAATTCCACTTAACACGCCATCAGCCGTGGAATGGTAGTCGTTCGAGTGTTTCGGCGCTGGAGAGCGGAACACAGACAAACAATCATCAACATATGCATGGGCTCAATTTAAGGCATTCGTTCTCAACGAGCTCTAATTGCAAATTGCGCGAATGTAGTGAAACACTTTCATCGATGTTGCGCAATTCGAGCAATACCTGCAGTAAAGATACGCTGATATTTATTGATCAGCAGAATCATCATCATCACCACAGTTTAATCGAAGATGACGACGATTCGTTCATGGGCAGTCGATCACTTTGGGTATGTACACATTAGTTGTCATATTGAAATTTAATTGAACTTATTCATTTGCGTTGTTTATAGATTTCACCGGTAACACCACACAAACTAATAACGGTATCGCCCAAAAACTAAGGTGTCGCCGATCAGAGCACTTTGCGCCTGCAGATATCCGTATTTGAGTAGGATATTAGGCGGGACAAGCTGAAATTATCTTTATCATGTGTGCTGTTGAAACCATTTAAATCGCAATTGAAGGATTTAAGGATGTTTACAATTATTTTATAGTTAAGAGTATAGTGACCAAATTTATATAAATCATACACATTGTGGGTATGCATTTGATATGTCCAATGCATATGCATGTGCGGTTTAGATGACATTTAGTTATGTACAAACAAATGTCGCGTATGTATTCGACGCCTGAAAACCGCTTAGAGGCAAACAAATGCAAATTAAGTAGCAATAGAAAATTTACAAAACATTATTGATAAATAGCATAGGTTGCAATAGGTTGAAAGTACAGAGTTATAAAATTACTTTAAAAGATACTCGTATACGTTGACTCCGAGCTGAGACGAGTTGAAACTGTATGAAGTTGGCTTATTGATTGTTGCTACATTTTACACAAATTTATCGAAATGAAAGAGCTGTGCAAAAGTAATGACATTTTGCTGTATATGAATTAATCTTAAGTGGTGGGCAAGTAACTGATATATAGCTTTGTGTAAGCATGATAGATTGAATTTGAATTTGAAAATGAAAATGAAACACGATATATGTATATTAACGCGTGAACATGTTAATTATTAGAAAAGAAAAGCATTATATTATTTAGTGCTGTAAGCAAAATTTTATAAAATATGTTTATATTAATTATTATATAAAGCCGGGTACAAGACTATTGTAACAATATCATTACGACACAGTTCATAGATATAGAAATGCTTAGCCAAGTTTTGTGTTTTCATTTAACGAACGACCACTATTAGAAAATGAAATACCTTTTCTCCGACGATTTTCCGTGTTTTCGCAGTGATTCACAGCGTCATACCTAAAACATTTGAAATTCTGCTATATATATATATAAGCTCAATTATATCTGGATATAATTTTTATCTTAAAATGATGCACATGTAGTGATTTCTGATATTTCGTCAACTCTTCATGTCCATAAACCCCCCATTGCACTATTTTGGTTTAAACTGAAAAAAATAAACAAAAAAAAAAACTTGTACCCTTATATATCCAGATCCACATCATTCGGCAGTCAAATTCTGCAATCATAATTACCAAATCATTTTAAATTTTATTTTAAACTCTACAATTTCAAGTAGCATGATTTAATTTTGTTATGAATTTTACACAAAATGACGCAAAAAATGCAATACAACTGTATGTACGAACGAAAAGCGAAATGATATGTAATTATTACATAACATTATTATTGAAACTTGCATACATATATATCTATGTATACGTAACTTAGCACCTTGCAATAAGCTAAAAACCAAATGTAACACTTCAGAATAGATTTTAAATTAAAATCAAATATATAAATGAAGGATATAAGTATATTAATATAAAAATATTAAAGACTTTGACTAAACTTTGTTTATAAAAAGAGAAGAGTAATAATACAATAACAATGTATTCATATTATATATCTTTATTTATCAGAAATACAAGTAAAGTAAACGTTGTTAAAATGATGAAATCTATTTAAGGTGAGTTGAGATGAATTGGCAATAAAAGTGAAATTACAAGCCAAATTAGAACAATGTTTTTGAATATCTTTAATCGATATGCTTTAAATCTACGCCTAACACCTTTTTTGAACACCTTTACCTTTTCTCATTTTGCACTTGTTTCCATTTTAAGTATAAACCCGTTTCAGCAAAGTGGAGTAAGTACAGGAAGCATTAAGTAAGGACTGAAAACGCTCCAACGAAATTGGTTGAGTATTGCCCACCATTATCTGAAAAGTGCAAACACTAATTAATGTGCTCATGTGTAGGAAATGAAAATTCATAGCTACCGCTGGTGGCTTTTGAGCACGCAAAATAATTAGGAGAATATATTTTTACACTGGTGTCGGAAATGTGAACCATTCAGTGTCATAGGCAGCAGCTGCGATAGTGAGATTCTTCGAACATAAAGTTAAAAATAGAAAATAAACAGGCAAACAGGTAAACAAATACGATTGCGCAAGTACCTGTTCCCGCAGTTCGTTCGCATACCAATACAGCGATCAACTCTGTGCAAATATCATATTTATATATGCGCAAACTATAATCGCCTGAGCTGAGACAAAGAAAAATACTTTTTAAATAATATTTTCTGATTCTTTTTTATTAGTCTTTTATTTTGAAGAATTTTGGTAATCCTCTGGATACCTCTAAGACCTGCCAGTAGCCTGTTTCTTGAGTCAATTGGAATTCAACTCTTTTTTGTTATCGAACTACTACGTATGTCAAAAGAGATACGTTAATGTCCGGTTCGATTTAAGCAATGGCTCACGATATGGCGATAAGCCTATTGCTTTTAAAGCGCCATATTCATGTCTTGGTTATTAAGTATTACTGCACTCTACAATTTCTAAACTATCATTTCTGAGTTCCCAAAAGAATGTTATCCATATCCTCTCACCACTCAATTCATAGTAAAATTTTTCCAAATCGCTCAACAACTTTTCGTACTTCTCACGATCGTATAGCAATAGGTACGCTCGAAGTATAGTATTGAACCATAAAACCAACATGTAGGAGTTCCTTATTATTGGAGTCGATACCTTCGCTGGTGCAGAACATATAGTAAAGCTGTGTGAAAACCAAAAAACTCGTCATCGACAGGCAAACATAACGTCGCCAAGTGTGTTCATAGATCAGTGACAAAAAACGTAAAATTCGCACACTCATATGGATCAGTTCCAGATCGTCGAACATGCTGTTCATTTTGCTTCCTTCTTCCTTTAGGTAAGTGCTTAAAGTATGACTACTAGCAACTAGCCTTGTTCTTGTCAGTTATTTGCTTTTATACAAAAATATGTAATACATATGGTAATTTGACCTTCAATGGGTAATTTGGATTTAAACAAAATATAAATTGTTCGAAATATGGAGGGTGTACTACAATTAAACGATGTTGCGATTTGGAGTGGATTTTAATGCAGCACTGAGAGGAATTCTCTCAAGCATATAATAACATCTAGATCATAAAAATAATAGTTAATTAGTCATTGTAGTACACGAAGTGGAAGTAGTAAGAAATGTCAAAAGCTTCTACCCACTCTTAGGGGTATTTATGGTACCTTATAGAAGTAAAAATTGAAGATCCCTTACGGTACCAGTACTACACTGCATACCCTTACTGTTACTTACTTACTGTAACGAACACCATCTCATTTATAATATTCTGACATTTTTACAGCTCTTAAAGAGTTAATATTATTTTTCAGTTAATTTTTTTCAGTTTTTTTTTTAATTTTTTTTAGTTAGATTTTTAGTTTAAAATTTTAATGTTCCTTGGGGCTACAGATTTTCCTAACTAGTTTAATCGGGTTAAAAAACGAATTGGCAAAGCAAAATGTTACCATATGAAAGGGGGTATATGTATGAATGTATTTACATATGCGTTATAACGTAATATGCAATAGCAAAAAATTCAAAATCATGTAATTTAATCTAGCAAAAAAATCGGTTATTGGCAAATTATACTAGCTTAATATTATATGCTAACAGTTTCTCACAGACAGACAGGGTTCTCCCGCCTTAACCCACGCTACTTTGTTCACATTATCACTCCAAAGTTGTAAACACCGGCGACTTTGAAGTCAAACGTTGAATACAACAGGTACTGCTTTATAGCACACATTTCGAAGGGAAGGTACTGCCTTGATAAAAACAATGTTGCATGGTCGATAATAGCATAAGATAAGACGTTCGAGAAAAAAGCTCTGAAGAAGGTCGCATAAGGTAACTCTACGAAAAGCGTCTATTTTCACTACAACATATTTCCCGAATTGATATAGACTGCCCAGATCTGAAAGCATTCAGCTGGTGGCAGTAGAGATATGACAGGCTTTCTCTATTTTCAAAAAGCAAGTGGAGAAGGAGCTAGATTCACCTGATGCTTCGAATCATACCTTAACCGATTGCAGCATCATTCAAGAAGAAGAAGAAGAATTATTCCCAGTCATAAATATTTTTAAATGATATTTTTAGGAGTTCTAGCGGGAAGGGATCAGGAATAAGCCAAATTAGTTTTAGGAGGGTTTTCCTGGCTTGATAGTGTTTGGACGGATAGACCTATGTGTCTTATTCTTATAAGTGGTGATAGCAGTAAAAATAAACACTTTATATGACTCCATCGTCTCCATTATACTTAAGTCTATTAACTGATTTGATACATGCTTTTAAAATCTCTTATTTTAGTCAAAATAATCATTTGGAATATTTTCTTCCTGGATTTTATACTTGTTTGTTGTTGTTGTTTGTAACACCTACAACTAATCGAGATAGATATAGAGTTATATATATATATATATATATAGATGATCAGGATGACGAGACGAGTTGAATTCCGCCTGTTCCGTGGCTGTCTTACCGTCCGTTGGTCCATGCCAGCGTTAACTTAAGTAAAATCGATATATCTTTATAAAACTAGGCACACATGTTCCTTGGCGTTCTAAGGGGTTGGTATTGCAGATGAGGGGAATTGGACAAATGCCACGCCCACAAAATGCCGTTAAACGAAAATTTTAATTTTGCTATAACTAAGCAGCAAATTAAAATACAAAACTGTAATTTGGTATAGCAGGCATAGGGCATAGCAGAAGGGAAGGAAATCTGTTGATTGAAAATTTTTAAAAAGTGGGTATGGCCCCGCCCCTTAATAGGTTTAATGTACATATCTCACAAACGAATCAAGCTATCTCAATCAAACTTGCTCAGAAGAAGTTTTTCTGGTACCTCCTTGTAGGCTAGGGAAATGAGTCAAATCGGATGGTAAGCACGCCCACCTCCCCTACAAAGATGATGTTGAAAACTGCTAAAATTGCGTTAACTCGCTGAGGAAACACGTCAAAAACATCAAATCTTACAGAAAATACGGTACGGAAGGGCTACATAGGAATCCATGTAAAATTTGGATAGTGCGTGTGACAACGTCCATTTTTCGGTAAAATATCTATATCCATATCAAAAAATGAGTAAACAAATTTCAACCAAATTTGATGCACAGCGTTATGTTAGTATCTCTGTATCACAGTATAAAGTGGACCATATCGGACTATAACCACGCCTACTTATAACACCCATATAACACAATTTTAAACTCCTTATAATTCCTTCATTTTCCATTACATAACCCAAGCACCAGTTAAGATATCGGATTAAAAATATACACAAGTAGTGCCCTCAAAGTATGCCATTTCTGCGCAAAATAGCGGTCTATCTGTGAAATATATTCATAAAATTTAGAGAGCACCTTTCTCTGGCAGTAATGTGCCCTTGTTTAAAACATGAGTAAAATCGAGTTAATATTTCCCTTAGCTTTCATACACCTAACATAAAATTTTTTTAACATCCGGTTGACTTTATACCGTATATGTCCGTCGATATGTGAGTTATCTCAGTGGAATTCAAAGAACGGTCGTACTGGTAACAGTGTATCCTTGTGTCTAAAATGGGTAAAATTGAGTTAATATTTCCCTTAGTTCTCATATACCTAATTTAAGAATTTTCAAACGGCCGATTGACTTTATTCCGTATATATCGGTCAATCTGCGAGATATCTTAATGAAATTCATATAAAGTCTGTTCCTGATAATAGAGTGTCCTGATGCCAAAACTTGGTGAGATCGGGCATCCATATACCTAATATGAGAATTTTCTAAATTCCGGTTAACTTTATGTGGTATATATCGCTCAATATGTAAGATATCTTAATTAAATTAAATTAACGTTTAATCTTGTATATACTATAGTTTGGTGGCAAAAATTAGTGAAATCGATGTATGAATTAGCCAGCCCCCATATACTAATATGGGGGAAGAATATGCCTGCCAAATTCTTAGTTATCTTAATAAAATTTACTGGAAATATATTCTCTTACTGAACATACTTCAATTTAGTGAATGTTATATGAATAAAGTTAAATGAATAAATTAAAAGTTATCTGCTCAGAACTTCCCTTAGCCATAATGTACCCGATATAGTGATTTCCGACTTTCCAGCTGACCTTAAACCATTTATATATATATATAAGCCTTGGTATAAAGATTTACATCTTGCTGGTCGACTTTTTGATCATATAGACAACATATTAAACTCAACCAAAAGAGCCCAAATGGTTGAGTTTATATCGCAAATATCTCCATAGAAGATGTCTCAACAAAATTATATAAGAATGTTTCGATTAATGTTATGTTATTCGGTAATAAAAAGTATGGCTATTATGCTTTCCCACACCGCTAATATCATAAATATAAATAATTTGTCTTAGTTAGATTGACTTTATGAGTATATGACATAAAGTAAAAGTTAACATAATGCCAAATATGATTACAATCCATTCACGGTTTCGTTGAATAATGAATGTTTGAATTTTCGCAACATTTTTTGATAAAAGTTTTTGCGAACACCTAAAAGTATTTCCCCAGCTTTGAACCTTGCGAATTGCGAGTGTAAAATTTTCGGTCACACCCGAACTTAGCCCTTCCTTACTTGTTGTTATTTTATTTAAACGACTGTTTTTTAATTTTCAAAAGACGGACTGAAATTCAGTTGAAATGATAAACAGTGATGATATACTTTCAAACCCCACTGCCAGTAGAACGAAAACTCAACAGGCAACATGTTCACTTGGTAAAAGAAAATTTAATAGCCCCGTTTTGAGATACTACATAATACATATTCTCATACATGAATAAATATTCCAGCATAGTATGTAGGCATGTAGTTATTATATATGCGTACTAGTACGTAGCACCAACGAAGAAAGTTCACAAAGAAATAGAAGAATTTCTCTTCAAAGTCAAAAGAAATGAGCGCAAGAAAGAAAACTCCATCAGACCAACTAGAAGCGGTTCAGACCATGGCATTGGCATTGGCGAAGAGACATTGGAAGCCCAAACATTGGTTGATGAGATGGAATTCCATGGCCTCGCAAGCGTTGCGCTATTGTTGCGCTGTTACGCCACATCCAGAGGTTCAATGTTTAGGTTACTCATATTAATATTTCAGTTGAGTGGCAGCTTTTGACGGAACTTGTTCTACTTTCTGTAATAAAACGGAACTATAAACGCCGAAGTGCTTCTGAAATTCAAGGGAAAATGTTGAATTGAATAGTTGCAACTATAAGAGGTGCAACTGAAAACAAGTAAAATAACGAAGTAAATAAATAAATACAATTGGAATTGTTTTTGAAGTGCATATTTCGGAGAATTCGGAAAGTTCGTGTAATGGATTATCATTTGCTACTGGTAGGTTATTCAATTAATTCTCATTTATGATAGGGAATATAGGTAATTGTAATAGGTAAGATAGTAATTTTTAATTTTTTTACATTCTTATTGCTTTTGTCCGCGTAGAAGCACAGTAGCACATAGCATTTCAGCTGCCACATGTTATGCAGACCTGTGTGCAGGTATATGTAAATATATGTGTGTGCGTACTCAAGATTTCCCTAACATGTTCCAGATGTTTGTCCCGTTTTTCCGTAATTTAGCATAACAACAATGCAATAAATTGCAAGGTAATTAACTTTGCACTCTTTCTGCCTTTTCCACTTTCATGGGAGTCGAATTGTCGGTTGGAGTTTGTTGCTCAACTCTTTGGTTCTAAGGCTTAGTAAACAGCCTATGGTACTGCGCGCACGCAAATTACTTATGAGTCTATAAATGTGTACATAGGTATGTGGAGTTGATATCGTCGACACTTGATTGCTGTGGGCTCTTGTTGGTTTCGCAATGTTTTATTTAAATGTCCACATTTGAATTAATACAAACGGTTCATTGTTTTTAACAATGCTAAAAATTAAATTTCCGCGAAACTTTGCTAAGCGGTAAATTTTGCAGTTTCAATAATTGCTAAAGTATTAAAATGATAAATAGTTCAGAAATCTCGAAAGAATTTAGGAAGAATCGACCATTAACGCTATTGTAAATTCAAAAGGCAAATAGTAAAAAACGATCCGTTCGAGTTTACCATTATTTAGAAATGTACGTATTTAGACCGATTCTTCATACATTGTTGAGTACGAACCATTCATCATGGTTATGCTTGTATGACACAACCGCTTCGCTTTATCGATACACCAATAAACATACATATAAATTTACGTATGCATGCGAGTATTTAAATAACACAATATGTCTGTATGTATGTGCGGATATGTTGTTTAGTGGCAGCACTTCACATGCATGCCCGCGATATGGGTCCAGAAATGTTTGTAAGATTTTGTATGGAGATATTTGTATGAGCGCCACGTCTTTTTTCATCGCTAAAAAGTCGGTCACGACATGCCGTTGCTTTCTTTTTGTGTCTCCCCGCATTACCTGAATGCGTTCTTTCTGACATCTTGGCAGCCGCGCACCATTTTGAAGGCAAAAAAAGTAAACAAATTAATTACGAAATAAACAGTGGCTGGCATTCATTATGAACAAGTTTTGGCAAGTGATTAACCGTATTCTCATACACATACGTATATACCTATATTTGATTTGTATTAACTAAAACGCCGAATTCATAACAGTACTTCCATCTCCCGCTGTAACTCGTTCACTCGGTCAATTTATTTTCTAAACTTTTATTAATGCTTTTTATGAAATTCATTCGACTACCATTCTACTATTGAAGACGTGTTTATTTGAAAAGAGCTGCGCGCTCTTAGAGCATTTACATTTCCATGTTAGTTCAGCGGCAGCATGTGGATGAATGTTGAGAAAACCAACAACAGTTCAGCAATAAAGCGACAATGTATTAAGGTGCTAGTCATTGTGCCATGCTTGAACAGGCCGCACCGTATAATACGAGTGTTGACATCTGACCTAATTCAGCTGTTTTGGTATGCAAACCGAGAGTAGCATAGTTCGCTTAATGCCGTTCAAACTCACTCCCGCTCCAACTGCTGCCGCTACCGCTTTTGCTCCACTCCCAGAGCACTGGAGCGACACAAATGCCCTAGGTATCGCACGCTTTAATGAATTAAAAGAAATTTTCATTTACAAAAATCCCGTCATCTTCATCACAGCAACGCCTACTAAAGCAACAATAATAACAACGGTAAAACTAACTCTGTTGATAGGAAATGAAAGGGCAGAAATCGGTTTCGGTGGCGGTGTAATTATGTGTAGCCTCGAAGAAAGTAACAAATCAACCGTGATCATTTGCCTGGCCATGCACTTGAAAGGTCAAAGAAACCCACAAGCATTCTTTGTCAGCAACTACTGTGTACATATGTATGTAAAGAGGAAAGAGGGGGCTTTTAGGTAGAAGCCGCTGAAATACTCGAGAGTCACTTTTGATTTCACTCACCCATTGAAATCTTTAATGGATACTAGGTAATAAGCTGCAGTGAAATTAAAAAAAAATTTTTTGTAATTATGTATGAAAAAGTGCATTCCTTGGAAAAGTAGTACTGGTATAGATATTACAAAATGTTTGCTTTAGAAGCAAATAGGAATACAAAATAGTAAATAGTTGAGTGGCTTAGATTTGTTATATGTTTTAGTTGTTATTAAAATAGGAATTTGATTATTCTATGGCAAATATTTCAAAACCATAAATCATAAACCTTGGCGAACGAAATTGTACGAATTATAATGTATTGTAAGAATTATATAATTTTATTGTTTGATATTAATTTAAATTTCTCTACAAATTAATAGTTAATTTTATTTTATTTTCTTTCATTTTTTAATTAATTATTGTATGATATTGCTTAGTTAGTTTGGTAAATAATTAATTATCAGCATTTTCCATTAATGTTTTGCCAATATCATGTTTGGTCCATGACTTTAAATTGATGTAAACAAATCGATTGTGAATAAAAGAAAAAGTTAATTTGAGTTAATGATTCTTCTGAAAATATCCAAAGAACTGGAGATATGTGAAAGTAAAAATTTCAAGAAAAAGTATATTTTACGAAAATGGTGAGATCACATAAATTAACAACAATAAAAAAAGCAAAAATATAATGTGATGGCAAAAAAAGAAACCATAAACGAATGCAAAAGAAAAGGCATAAAAATTACAAATTTTTCGATTA
Organism: Bactrocera minax; assembly: GCA_021498325.1. Lineage (NCBI taxonomy): Eukaryota > Metazoa > Arthropoda > Insecta > Diptera > Tephritidae > Bactrocera > Bactrocera minax. Next base: position 2,828,400 of record JAKEEE010000022.1, on the reverse strand, counting down.
GGTATATGCTTGTATAAATAGTTCCTTCTTCATCGAAAAACAAAAAAGTGCAAGTAAAAGTATTAATTACTTGTTACAGCAAAAAGCCTTTTCTATTTATTATTAGTTACATTTTTTTTAATTTTTCATTTTGACAAAAGTCTCCAACATAAATGGAAATAATACACACGTATATATGTAGTTGTATATACAACATAAAGAGTATTGCTGTCGACATTGGCAACTGAGTAATAATAGTTAATGTGAAATAAAATAACACACGAACAGACGAACATACATATATAATCAACAATAAATGTCATTTATCTCATAAAATAAACAGCCAACAATTAATTTTTGGCGAAAGTTAGTTTTTGTGTTTGTTTTCGTCCGACAGAAACGACAATATCATGAAAAACAGTTCCATTGCAAAGCATAGCACTTCGAGTCTTCACGAAACTGAACTCTTTAGATGACTTCAGACACTTTCATTGACATTGTTATTGTATTTTTTACTTTTTTTCCTGTTTTGTTTGTTTTTTTGTTGCTTTTTGTTGTTTTTTGTTGCTTTTGACCTAACTTCTGTTTTTGTTCTTCTCAAACGAGAGTCGTCTAAAGTGGAATTGGAAGTAAAAGTGCACGCCTTCATTAATGAAAGCATTCATACATATTCCTACAAGTATACATATGCATATATGGTTATTTATATTTCTAAACAATTTACTAGTAATCCAAACGTAATTTTACTCATTATATTCGCTTACCATTCCACATTGGGAGGAAACGTGCAGATTTGTCCAATAAGGTCTTTTTATCTACGTATCATAACTGTTTGTGAACTTTCCGTTAACATCTTTTAATTTAAGAGCAACAAAACAATATCATAAATCTAAATCATTATATAGAAATTTACATACATACTCTTCATCGTTATATCGATAATGTTTCAAAGTTTAAATTCAAATAAAATTGATTAAAGAACACGAAAAGGTTTCTAATTGTCCTAATTTCAACATATAGTAAATATTTCGGTGGTTATATGAAAAATAGCTTAAGTCGACTTAAGTTAATGGGAACTATTTGACTTACTTGTATTTTGACCAATTTTTCTTATCCTTACGATGTATGTAGTTGTATCTTAAACAGTACTATAGAACTGTAAACTTTAAATGACGATATTAGGTATAAGAATATAACTAAGTTTTCACAGGAACTCTAAATATTTGCTTCAGCTTAAGTTGAGTTAAATTATTTTAACTTATTGATCCATATTGACCATAGATACGAACATATATGAATGTAATTTCTTTTTTTGGATATACTCATATAGAGTACTACCTGTTCGCTTGCAATTTTTTTATTATTTTCAAGTCAGTTGATTGCTTACCGTGCTGTCCGAGTACTACTCCATGAAACAGTTTTTATTTACTTTTTATTCTATCGATTGAAGAAAGGAGCGAAAAATATGTTCATGTTAAAAGCATGTACAAACTCTATGGTTATATACATTCAGCGACTGTTCGCAAATAACTTTACTGAAACTCCAATTTAGTTAATATGCACACTATATACTATATAATAATAAGGGGGCTTATGTTCTTTATTTTTTAGAAGATTTTCTGTGTCTCGCTACTCGCCGTTGACACTTCTGCGCAAACACCAAATGAATATGGCGAGGAACCGCCCGAGGGATACTATGCCTTTGTTGAGTCGCCAAATTCCGTGCCGCCAAAAGTGCGTCCACCGCCCTACACGCACGTCACTGTGGACTGTAAGAATGTAGGGGGCAACAAAAAGGCAGCTGTTTCGGTTAACAATATTTGCGGCGATCTAAACAAAGGACAAATTCCACAAAACCCAATGAGACAAAATGTTCTCGGCGAGCCATATCCATTGTAAGTTATCAATACATTATATAGGCGTGTAGATGGTGTAGAATATTAAAATCTAAATTTTGTTATAAATATAGTGAATTGATACGTAACCAGACGCTCAAGTTTTTATCGAAAACACTACCGGTGCTTAAAGCCGACGATACTTTGCCCAAGGTGACACAAATTATACGCGATGAACCAATCGATTCGGTAGACAACAACAATATCGATCGTCACCATAATGCTCGCGCAAAACGTGCCACGCCCCCGCAGTCGCAAAGCCAGCCGCGAATTGAGGGCCACGAATTCAGTTATTTCGACCCTGCTCTGGACGAAGAACAGCGTACAAATAGTCGTGTAACCGAAGAGCGAAAACCACGCAAGTTCTGTGATGGCGGTGGAGTGTGAGTACATCCTGACATATTTCGATTAAATTAATGAAATAATGGCAATTCCTTGTAGCTTTTGTACTTTATACCGGGCCATCCAAGGCGATACCTCGGCAGCACCACAAGCCACAGCAGAACGTCGTGAGGAAATCGGTCCAATACGTTATGAGGGTCCACCCACTCCCTGTCCAGCCAAGGTTGAATACGCTACACCAGTGTTTGCGAAAAACTATCAGGGCTTCTGGCGTTACGTGGTGCAAATTCCATACGAGGGCTATTTCACGCAAACCGTCGAAGTAACTCGCTGCATACAAGCACGCTGCCATTACTTAGATGGCGGTTGTCTATCCTCACCGCGTTGGGTGAGCCTACTTGTTGCTGAAATTTTCTATCCGAATGCAGAGGAGGCCGTGCCAACGACTTCAACGACCACACAAGCACCATCCGTACAGGACTTCCAAGCTTACCAGCAATATCTGCAGAAACGTGCCGGCGTAGCCACCGCCTCTGATGGCACCAGTCCTAACAACGTCAATGCGCCCGAATACAATCAACACTGCGATGGGCACGATGAAATCGGTTGTTTCCAAGTGCGCTTGTACTACGATTGGTTTCTGATTCCCGGCTCATGCAAGTGCTGGCGTCCGGACTACTTTGCCAAATATGTGCGCAGAAAGTCTGTAGCGGATTTGTAAAGGGATTAGCAAAAACGCTGTACTTGTATTGACAAAAATATTACGTCTGCATTATCTATTTGAAAGAAAAGATATTCTCAAAATATCCACAATTAGACTTACTTTTACTTTCCTGCTTGATAGTTTAATTTTTAAGCATAAATGCTCATCACTCCGTTGCATTTATGAGTTAGTTTAATATTAAGAATCGATTGGTGAAGCTTTCATTCTAAAATTCCTGCTCAATACTATCTGACTACAAAGCTTATATTTTCCAGATACTAGGAATTTTCAGAATTTTACCTTCGCAGATACTAACATATATTCAATACCTATAGACAGACTAATTAGTTTAAGCTCTTATTTTAAACTCTGTAAGCTAGCGCTAGCAAATACACATTGTTCGTAACCCTTTAGGTCAATAAACGGAAAATCGCGAAGCTCAGTTTCACGTGACTTCCACTTACTTCCACTGATATTTTTCATTTTAACCTGAGTATTTGAAAAAGTACACCGTTTTACTGGTAGTACTTTGAAATTATTCTAAGAATTATTATTATAATTATTAAATAACTGTATCTTTATCTGATATACATATTAATTATAGAGTTATAAATACAACTAGTATAAATAAAAACAGGTTTTTATTTAAAATCACAAACCTTTCTCCATAAATCATAAACGTCGTGTGAATTTAAGATGTATATTCGAAAAGTAAGGTGACTTTTCGAAATTCGTGTGTTTCGCTTATGTTCCGAATTACCAACGGCGAAGTCGCTGAGCACGCAAGGTATTTATCAATTGTTTTGGGCACGGGACGTGTATCTCCGATTATCAAAGTTTTTACTTAAGTTCAGTAAAATTATCGTATCGAATGACAGCAATGATGATGGTATTTGCTCAATCCATTTATAATACACGAAGAAAAGGTCGAAATAAATAAATGTCTTAATGGAAGCGTTAAGAAGACAAAAAAAAACCAAGTATATTCGGTCAAAAGCCAAGGTGTTTTTCGGATACCTGCACATAGTGCGTAAATAATTATTATAACGAGGTCCTTCGCTGATCATGCTTCTGCCACTGCATTCAACGGAATAAGCTCTTTACGACTTTTTTCTTTTCAAAGCTGAAGATACCCATGAACATAAGGAAATTTGTTGTCACAAAGTACCTGTCAGAAGTACTTCAAGAATTGGAAGAATCGCCTTATATCTAAAACAATTAAAACTTTTTCAATTGAAATGAAAATTCGATTTACTTTTTGAATGAAACCCGTAGTTTGCTTTGAGTCACCTGGTACAACCTTAATGGCTGACACTCGGTAACTAATCACTAATCTCGTAGCTTTTAAAAATACCATTATACTGAAGGAGGGTAAGACTCTCACCAGGTTTACCCTTTGTATGATTGAATGTTAGTATAAAGTTTCTTTGGGATCAAACAAAAGGCTTCATAGCCATGTATATTTTCTCTAAAAATAGACGTGGCCCAACTATTTTCCATTTATAAAGATAAAGATTTAATCTTTCTATGACATTATTACCGTCTAGGAATTTAACTATCCTTTAACTTTAATTCAATTTCACCAATTTTAGAAACTAGTCCAACCAATGAGCTGAACTAGCTGAGAGTAAGTAAGTTTACATAAAATGCATACCAGCAAATATGAGATACAGATTTCTTTAATGATGCAAAATTATAAAAACAATTACAGAAAAACTCTTCAAAAAACATATGTCAGACATAATCCGAAACACCTAAGCTCACATCTAATTAATCTGCACTTCCATATATTTTCAAAAAGTGGCGATACGTGTAGAGTACTTTCGTACTCTTTTTATATCAGTTATATTAGTACCATTTAGTATAGTAGTATAGTATAGTAGTTATAGAGTACCATTATATTAATGCAGGTAAATTCAGTTTATTAGACAAATTTCTCACTTTATTTTGATTTGTTATAGGTGCTGTTAGAAACAGTTTAAAGTTATTTTCATCCTTAGCCTAAGAGCATTACAGTCAACATTGACTACTAACGTGAGATACAGCCTGCATGTAAATAGAAAATAATGTTGAATCCGAATATTTTGTAGGGAATGTGCCTTTTTCAGCACATTCAGCAGGTGAGTATGTCAAACTGAGTTTTGGAAAGTAAATAAATGTAATGTTGAAATTACTGTTATAAATAAAGCTGCAAGTAGGCATCAAAGCATATAAGTATATGTGTACTAGTGCATTTAATATGATCATGACGAGGAGCATTAAGATAATGACTTATATTAAAATTGTTCAAATAACTGTGAAACTAGATGAGCCGTTCCCAGTATACAGTTGCACATAAATATCAAATTTTTACACCACTTGCTTAGTTCCCAGAGTGCTGCACCAGGTTGAGCACGATGCGCAAGAAACAATAAAAAAATATGTAAAATGTAAATATGTAAATATGCGCCGCTCGATGCACCATACTTGATGTAGATACAATGTAAGAGTATATGTGAGGAAGGGAAAAACAAAATCATAGCAGCGATGACAACTAGGAAGAGGGAAAAACTAGATTCGCTTGCGCTCACAGGTAGCCTTAGCAGCAGCGCAACCGCAATACCAACAATTTGCCGCCAATTGTATGCAGTCACCAACAAACCAACTCAATAATGAATTCCACTAGAGCGGCTTAGACATACACTGTGCTACGAGCTGTGCAGACATGCACCATGCCAAATTGAAGCGTAGCTTTTATGGACGCGTGCGCGCGCATTTATTGCATGCCAACTGTGTTGTAGCGACGCATCGTCGGCTATCTGCCACAGTCTACCTTTTCTGTCTACTATTTTTTGCACGTTTTTGAGGAGATTTGCTTTATTGACTGCTTCTAAGCAGCCAACCAGCCAAGAACTGTTTAAAAATAGATTAGAAGGCTAAAGAACCTTTCAGGCGCGCTCACTGCGAGCGCCAATGGCACAGACAGGGCCAGCAACTAGTCTTGGCGGGCAAAGTGGTATACCAAATAAAAATAAGTCGCAGCGCGTCGATACTCTGAGTTGGTTGTTTATGACGGCGGCGGCAGCAGTCAGAGAAGTCAGAGCAGCAGCGGCAGCAGCGGCATGAACATCAACATTAACAAGTCTGGACGAGTTCATAGTGTATAGTGAATTTGACTACTCGGCGCGTACGGAGTGCATTCCATTGCAAATAATGCAATGCTCGTGAATTCTGATTGTCAACAAAAGCCTTAAATAATTTAATTCTGAATTTCCGCAATAACAAAATGAAATGTATGTATATACTTATTATAAATAGTAATATCAAATATTATAAAATTTCTTTAAAATTGTGCACGTGGAGCTGGGAGACACTTTATGTGGTATTGCGCGCAACTTGTTACATATGTAGCTTGCAAGTGGCAACAAAAAAGCGGTTTGACGAGACAAGTTCGTATGTTCAATCTTTTGTTTTGTTTTCATTTCAAAATATGTACACACTTCTTTTCGGCTACATTGTTTATGTGGCGATGATAACCGTGGCATCTTGCATCCTATGTGTCACACGCTATTTTATTTATTATAATAATAATCTGAGCTGAAAATCGGGATTCCGTTCTGTTGCAAAAACTTTTTGTCAGAAATTTGTTAGAAATTAACGTTAGTGAGATATAAAATTACGAATTATTAAATTTTTTACAAAAAACATATAATCTCATTTGTCCATTAAAATCAAGGTGTACAGATCAGGAAAGAAATGGAGATCAGCCAAGTATCAGTAGAGGTGTAAACACCAAATATGCGTACGTATATATATATATATATTACAGTAGTCGTCTATGTATATATACATGTATATGATAAGACGAATATTCAAGATATTTGGTCACAAAAAGAAAAATATACATTAATCCCTTAGTGTAATATCTCAAATGTTAAGGACGTCGGGAAGGCCTAAAAACTATATTTTGTGATGGTATGGTGGCATACTCTTCCGCTAAACAGGGACAGTACAAATATGTAGGGATTCCTTGAGTAATCTTAAGGAAAATCCGAAACAAAAACCTATTAAAATCCAACAGTTATTTATTTAAACAGGGTACTACGGCACGGTAGGACGGTGCTACGGCAAAAATATTGGGTGTATATTAGTCGAAACATAACTTCAATAATTTTGTTGAAACATATATTTACAAGAACATACATATATACAGATGTATTAATTTCAATTGAGTTCCTCTTATGTTACGACACAATGGACCAGATATGATGAACACACCGAATAACACCAAACTCAATGTAATGAACACTAACAGCTGTGTTTCAACATCGGGAAGCCCAATGGACGCATTGCCCAAACAGTTTGTTGCTTCAATGAAGACACTCTTCGATATATTAGACGACCAGCACACAGGCTTTGTAAGATTTTTAGACATTGAGAAAGGTTGGCAAGATGACGGCTGCAAAGGATTGCCACATGGTGTCATTGACTCGCTTCGTAAGGTTACTCCTACAAGTGGTCTTTTGTCGTTTGATCGTTTCTGTGCTGGTTTAAAATTATGTCTGTTACGTAATCAAAGTACTGCGATTAGCAATGCATCTTCAAGCGGAAACGATGTAACGGTTCATAATGTCGTCTCACCAATCAAACCGCCCCGACCACCCTCTGCGCCACTTCTAGATGTTGATAATAATGTGCGTGGCCCTACAACCTGGGGTGGGAGCGCAACAACTGTCACTGTACGCCCACATAAAATTGTCACAGCGCATCGGGCACTCAGTTTACCACAGCTGAGTCCAGACTGCGAAATGGAAGGGGAATTGATAAGCAATGATGTTGATGTTTACAATTCACCAACGCCACCACCGAAACCACCACGCGCATCCGCTGCTGCTCAGATTGGAGTCCCAAATTCGACGGTTACACCGCTGGACAAGGCGGAGATACGACATGCTTTACAAAATTGGCAAATGGGTATACTATTGAACGAAATGGGAACAAATGAGAAACGTAATTCAGGATATATGTACAATCAATTTCCATATAGAGGTTGTGCCGATGGTGGATCCTCATCAACAACTGATAGTGTTACAGGAAATGTAGGAAACATACATCCAAAAAAGAGCAACTCGAAGCGAAGAGAACCACGCCGCCATACACTGCAGAATGGCATTGACTATAATATGCTAAAACGCTTAAAACAATTCGAGGAGGAACGGGAAGTTCTCTTAACGGGTTTGGATGCTGTAGAGAAGGCGCGTGACTGGTACCTCCAACAAGTAAACAATGTCCAGGAAAAGATTAAATACTTGGGACGAATGGGACACGTTGTGAGTAATTTCAGTAAATTCCGTAAATTCAGTAATTTCATAGACAATGCAGGCATTATTTTGTTAATTTCTATAATATACATATTATATACTTTCGTAGGAACAATGGTCAGAAGTGCAGCAGGAACGATTGGAATTCCAACGCGCACGTGTATACGAAGTGAACCGAAATTTAACAGCTCTTGTCGATTGCTGGGAACGTGGAGGATTTCCCTTACATTTTAACCTTGCTATTAGGCCTCCTGGTAAAACATCGAGTCAACGAAATCTTAATAGTGGGGGACTATTTCAACCAGTAGATCGTCTGCGTCAACAAAATCATAGTCTTACAAATGAGGTTAACTTAAAAAGTGACAGAATAGCATTCCTAGAGCGTGAAAAACAATCGCTTATGAGGGAGTTGTACGAATTAAGGCAAAGAGTTGGTTTAGTTGGAAGAGGTTCTGGATTTGTTACTGTCCTAGGCCAGTCGTCACCTTCATCGTCTGGAGGGCTTGGAGAGGCGGATGTTGTTTTTTAATTTAAGAATAAAATTACTTATTTTGATCTTAAAAGTTATTGATCACATAAATAAATAAACGGTCATATAGACACAATGTACATACACTTAATATAAAAAGCTCATATTCATTTTAAACATCAATGTTACTTGCATCATATGTTGTATTAAATCACCTCATTATTTATTACATATAACAAAACCACGGTTATTGAGGATTAGGAAATCGTCTCATATACTTGTTGAGTTGTTTGTAGTTGAGGTTTTTCCCAGGTGTTATTATTCCCTGGTTTACAGATTGCTTTGTTTCGAATTTCGAATCTGCAAAGAATTTATAACATTTTTGGAACTGTTGTATTTCCTTATTGCAGTACTTCTCCACGAACTCATTATCTTTGAGACACGCAAACAGGACACCCATTTCCTGTAAGCACGCTACATCAGATGAAGAATCTGCCTTACCGCTCACTCTATTTTTTAGCCGCAAAGGTAGAATCTCTTGAAAGGGTACTGTGTGTTCTTTCTGCGGCGCACGAGCATCACGATTTTTGTAAGCGAAGACAGCGGATGGTACACGCATTTCTAAAAACTAAAATAATAAATATTATTAATTTAATATATAAAATAACAAATACCAAAATTACATTTAGAATCATGTATTTATATCTTTAAACTTATCAAATATATATACCTTCTCGTTTTTATTATACCTACATCCAGTATTTGTCAAAAATTTTCAATTTATTATTTTTTGGTTACATGAACACAACAATGATGCCAATACAATATAGAGAACAGCTGATATCAGCTTAAATACAGTGAAGTAAGATAAAAAAGAAATGATCATTGCGGAACAACTTTAAAATATTTGGGCTGTATTCGAGTTGACAATGATGATAAGGATATGAATATGAAATTATGCATGCACTGACCCACTCTATTCGTCTTGTGTTTATATTTATGTTATTAATTTGGTAGGACATCCATTGAGGTTGTACCATAGACAAGTAAATAAACATCATATATTTTTACAATTTTTTTATTCGATTAAATTTTCTTTACTTTTACTTATTTTTTTATTCTTTGTGTTTGCGAAAACAAATTGATCCACAGTGTTCTCTTGAGAATTTAAATATTCGGAAGTCCATTGCCCACCGAAATACTGCCAAAGCGTTTCCATTAAGAGACTGTTACACGTTCAATATTTGCTGAGCGATCCATTACCGCGACTTTTATTGAACGATTAGCATACAATATCGATGGATCGCGACCATACACATTAAATATTGATCGTTTAGCGCATTTTGTAATGTAAATTCGCGACACGAAGAAACGAAGTATTGAAAAAATTAAAAAACAATGAATTTTTATTAAAATTTATTATTTATTTATATGCATAAGTAAATGTACTTATTTTCAAAGATTTTGCGAATTTTTCACTATCTAGGAAACATTTAATGTTCCAATACTTTCTTTAAAGTTTTTTCTTCGAAACCAAACACGCTTTCCTTCGGTTTTTCCACATTTTGTAGAAAAACGTATGAAAATTTGAAGAAATATTAATAATAAAGCGATATATTAATATTAATGCGAGACTTATTTTTTTCCTCTTTCAAAAGTATCCACCCGCAATCCAAATATCACCATAAATATTGAACGTGTAGCAGCCCCTTAGTACTGATTGGCAGAACAAAGAAAAGCGTAACAATAGTTATCACCTCCACTGTATTTCACGTGTTACCAAAACAAACCGCCATTTAAGATATGGCAGGACTTCACTCATTCAATAAAACTGTCTTCGATGGTTTAACGCTATGTCAACGAAAGCGCAGCTTTAAACGTATTTGTTTTCATTCTGCAGATATGAAAAAGTCGTGGAAAGGGTTTTAAATAGTGGGAAAATACTAAATATTAAAAGCTGGTATCAAGTCAACATGATGAGTAGCGAAACTATAACACCGCGACAAATTTCACCTGTGCCAGATGCTTCCCAACTGGAAGTAGCCTCATCTTCCTCCGTGCCAGCAGTTTCATGCGCTTCACCGGGGTCTAGCACAGTACCGTCAACGGAAAATCTAACTACCGGTAATGCCAATAACAAACGGCAATTAACCCGATTCCATCCATACCACGGCGCCAACATTATTTTATGTGAAGATAATACAGTTGCCTACCGCAAAGCTAGTTTTGCAGATGCAGTTACGTTTTCGGAAAAACCACTTCAACCTGGCGAAATTTTTCTTGTTGAAATTGAGAAAAACGAACGTGGTTGGTCTGGTCATATAAGATTAGGTTTAACACAGTTGCTCCCCGATGTGATCGGATCAATGTCAGAAGGCTTGCCACAGTTTGCTTTACCTGATTTGGCTAACTTAGGAACTAGTTGGATTTACCCCATTTCAAAATTTGAAGGCCACAATCGAAGTGCTGCCGCCGGTGGTGTCACCGAAACGAATTCGCTATTTCAAACTGATACGGAGCCTGTGTGGGCACTAGATAATTCATCTGGCGCTATTATAGAAGACGAGTCAATATCTCGCTGTAGGTTTTGATTAAAAATAAGTATATTAAAAATTTAAGATATTTACATCTTTAACAGGTAATATATTAGGAGATTCTATTTATGTACACACTTCACGTGGCATGGTTCCAAAGCGTTTATTGCGCCCAACTGTTGATAGTAGCGATGGCAATAGAGGTATTTTGCCAACTGATAAGGGTTCACGGATAGGGGTCGTATATGTGCCTACTGAAGCTGATAAAGACAAAGGCGAGATGCACTTTATTATAAATGGAGTTGATCAGGGTCCATGCACAAAAGAAATACCTATGGACAAATCTCCACTTCATGTAGTCATTGATGTTTATGGCACAACGAAGCAAATACGAATCGTACATCTTTATGGAAGTAAGCATTTATTATTCAAAGAAATTAACAGTTAGAACTAACAGCTTAATTTCCTATTTATTTCATGTAATTAATCAGTCGTATCCCTTCAAAATGCTTGTCGAGATGCAATACTATTACACACAAAACTACAAAATATTGAAAAGTTGCCGCTGCCGGAAAGACTCAAAAACTTTCTTCGCCGTAACGACTAGATGTAAAATTAGCATATTTTTGCATAGAATGATTTCGTTTTAATGATGATCTAAAAACGACAAATGAAAAAAAGATTAGTGGATGTGTTGTTAAGAAGTTTTTGTTACGCCACTCTTTAAATGTTATGACAGAATTATTTTCACGAATTAGAAATGAAGAAGATTGGTATACTTTAGTAGGATCGCTCCCAAATTCATATATTTTTTGGTGTGTTGCGAGATTGCAGTGTGAAGATAGGAAGGATGTTGAACATAATGAAAAATTGTATTTGTTGTTACCAATGATAGGACTATATATAGGACCTATAACTTTCGCCCATATATAAAATGGGTTTAGTTTTAATAAAAATTATTAACCAACTATACTATTTATACACAATTACTAATTATCAATTAAAGTAAATAACTAATATTAAAACAAATATTTTTCATTTACAACCTTTGCATACATAAAAATTCACATTCTATCGCAAATGAATAAATGATTAAAATCATATTTTGCTGATTTGTAGGACAGCATGTTACTTATGTATATACAACTGTACTCACATAAATATGAATTTATATATAGCATCAAAATTAATCACAACGCACTAATTAAAAAATTGTCGCTTTTTAATTTTCTGTGTAAAAGAACCATTTATAAGATTTCGCTTTGTATTTGTATTATTTAAGTATCAAACAATTTTCCCTGGAGTATTCACTAATTTCTGTTCACAACGCCGTGAAAGCCTATCTTTGTAAAAATCATTATTTGTTGTTACGACTGTACAATACACTCGTCAAAGAGTGCAAAAAAACAGATAAATTTTTTATATATATGTGTATGAATGTCATTGTAGATATTTGTGCATTAATATTTCATGTTAGGAAATCAACGCGAATGATGTTAAATGGATGTGGATATTAAACAAAGGTCATTTAAGCATCAACATTTACAATTTATTGTACAAATATTAATCTGTTATTCTAAAGCTAACCTTATATCATGTTATCAAACGATTTTGAGTTTTGAAAAAAGAATAGTATTTAAAACGATATAATTACAAAAACCGCAATTACTTTTGTTTTGTGCGATTGTTAGCTAGAATTTCTTTAAAGACTTTCTTCAGTTCATCAGCACCGTCTTGATTGATTTTCTGGTAATTAGGTAGATCCGATAAACGTTTCAACCAAGCTAACAATTTTGGAAACTTGAACTCATCAATAGGAGCCACTTCGTCAACAGAAGTTATCGTTGCTACACAACAAAGATCGGCAATTGTCAAATCCTCGCCACATACATAGGGATGTTCCTTCAACATTTCCTCCATGATTTCATATGTTTTCTGAATATAAGCGATCTTATCCATAGAGCAATCGGTTGAACCGTAATATAGAATTGGTTCATAAAGAAAACGCAAACGTGCGAATAAATATCCAGAATCAAAATGTAGACGTGCATTCACTTGAGCACGTTTTACCATATCCTTTGGGTACAATTTATCATCCTCCCCATACTTATCCACTAAGTAGCCACAAATCGCATGAGAATCATATACTACTATGCCATCTTCATCTATCAAAGTGGGAATGGTATGTTGAGGATTCATTTTAATGAAATCGGCTGTTAGTTGTTCGCCTTTCAGTAGGTTAATTGGGCTGTTGAAAAAATTAAAGATTTAATTCTTTTATTTAATAAAAGAACACTTATTATTAAATTTATTCCTCAAAATTCATACCGTAAATCCAAATCAAGGCCAAGTAAATTTGCTGTCAATAAAACAGCACGCGATGGTGGACTAAGTGTAGCATAGTACAAAACAGGTTTTCCCATTTTTAATTTGCTAAAAATTATAGAGAATATAATTAATTTTATTTTAGAAATAATATTATTGTTCTGAATACTTTAATGTTTGCTATTTACAAATAATAGGTAAATTTATTGTAATAAAATAAAGTCTACGTTTAAAAATTACGCTTGAATTCGACATTTATTTAAATTTACAAAGGATGACCGTTATTAAAGGGTACTTTTGTGGTTAATGATTAACGGCACACTAACACATTATTGAACTACATTTGAAACCATGTGAAAACCAGTCAATCTAATTCATCCAAAAGCTCTCGTGCATGCAAACTTTTTTATATGTATATACAAACGTGAACTTTTTAGAATGCATACATATATGTGTATATGCAGTTACATTACATCAATGATAAACACATAAACAGTTTATGTGTTTATGAGTGTATACTTTTTACAGATATATAGGAATAAGTACTATATATCGAACGAAGTATTTACTTCGGCTGATGTATCGTATTTGAATTTAATTCACAATAAATATGATAATTAATATGCATATATAACAAAATACATAATTAATTTCATAAAATACATAAGTAAATTTCAATCACCAATGCACTTTCATTTCTTCTAAAATAATAAACCGAATTCAAAGATTGGTTGAAAGACAAAAATTCATTGGAAAATTTTTGTTAATTTATAGTTTAAGTACTTAGTCTCCGCCTGAACAAATTACTTAGCTAACTACGTTTTCTGATGATCTTCACTAAATGAGCGCACCGAAGAGACTGAACTTCCATAAACTCAGTTGTCTGTTTTTCTGCTACGGCTAAATCCAACCATACTATATGATATCGCTGAGAGTGAGCAATTTACTATTACTGATATACATTCATTCATGTCACATATAGGTGCATATATACGAATAGGTGCTGATAGAAACTCAACCGGCGTAGAACGTTAACGTTATGCCATAGAAAAAAGAACAATAATAAAAGCTATGCAATTTACATTTCATATTCGAATTAGATTTATATTATAAAACGCACATGTTTATGCTTATAAATGTAGAATAGTTGGAATATTACTGATTATCTATTCCATTTGTTATCACTAAACTCTCAATTTAAAATACATATCTAGTTGTGTATATGAATTTTTAGTAGATATATTTGTTATTATGTTCTACATCGAGAGAGTATGTATAATTTTTTCACAGGAAGAAAAATAATATTCTTATACAATATTTAAATATTATTTCATAATTACGTGTATAAGAGATTTGTGCATTCAATCATTTTATGCTCTGCAATAGATTTTAATTAAATTTTTAAGATCTTATAATGTCAGTTTTGTTGCTTGCACAATTTTTTTTTTTTATTTTAGAGTACGTTATTTAGAGTATTCATCAATCAGCCTGAGATATGTTTTGCGCCGCACTAATTAAAGTATCGTGGATATCTTTAGCTGATTGCACATGTACGCGTACAATGTTCAGATACGTAGAGTATGTCATAGGACCACCAGAACTGTCTTGCATATATGGTTCCATACGAGCCGGCGTCACTGCACTCGGCAAATAGTGTTGTGCAGATGATAACTGTTGCATACATTGAATAGCTGTTTTTAAATGTAACTCGATTTGATCACAATATGCATAAAAGTCTTCGAGATGTTTTTCAAATCGTCCAGCATGCGAAGCTGCATCGCGCTTAAGATTGTCTGCCAAATTATGTTCTTGCAACGAGAAAGCTCCAGTACGCAATGTAAGAAAAAGAGATTCGCGTAATGGTGAGAGTAAACTTTTGACTTTTAGGATATTATCCATTTTCTCAGCTTGCTGTTGCTGTTGTTGTTGTTGCTGCTGCTGTTGTTGTGAAGCATTCGATACTTGGGCTTGCATCTGCTGCTGAGGAGAGGCTTGCATCATAGAAACTGGCGAAACCCCAGGTTGCATCATTTGATTTGGTCCTCCGACTTGTGAAATGTTCATCTGTTGCATGTTATGCATATTCATGTTGGTATTCATATTTTACTTCCGGAACTTATTTTGCTTTAAAGAAAATTGCACGCAACAACATTTAGTCACAGACTTTAATATATTTATAGTTTATATATCATCTGTTTCATGAGCTTGAAGTACTAAAGATGGTAAAAAAAAGTCGAAACAGAAATCGTAATCAAATCGTAACCAGTGTTGCAACTCGAGAAAATCACATTTGTAAAGTATGTACATTTAAATAGACCCTGGTGATCAATTAAATACTTAAAATTCACTTAGTATAGACACATATGTATATATGTTTCTAAAATTTTTGTTTCAAACAAATAACATATACGGGTACAAATTTCATATTTTTGAATACATTTTTAACATATTACGTATAAAACGCATGTATACATATTATGGGTCTAAGAGCTCAATTTTTACTGACCACACATAAAGTGCATTGACTCTTTGTACTATTTCTTTGCATAATACCATTTACAATGCTTATAATTAATTTTTACAAGTGCAAATGCGGAGAAAAAAATAGATTAAACCGAATATTGGATAAATCAATGAAAAAAATTACATTTTACATTTTGAAATTTTTTTTCCAAACGAATATTACTTGCCGTTATAATATTTAAAATGCACTTCGTTAATAATCTAATATCCGTTTGATTTCGTCCAAAAGAATTGCAAATTTCGAAAATGTTAGTTTTTATCTCACTTATTCTCCTATTGCTCAGTTTACTTCAAATAAAATTTTCATTGTTGGTTAAAATAAAGATTTTCAATACGACGATATGGTTTTTTGAATCTTTATAATTAATGAATATATTGTTAAAAAATGTTTGATCAACGAAATTATTTAAAATAAGAAGGATATTTGACAAATTTCCGACTGAAATTCCTCACTCAAATTTTTAATAATGGGATTTCTTAAGTTAAAAACGAAAAATAGGTTTTAATTTTTGAGTTCATAGTGTTCACTAACTCTACAGATCGAATTCCATTGTCTTTGAGAAAATGTGAGATAAAATATAATCTCACACTTTCCCATTATTCAACAAGTCTCTAAAATTTCAGAATAAGCCATCTTATTTGGGAAATATCGAGAATTTTATGCGGTTTCTCTTAATTCATAGATATGTTTGGGGCTACGCAAAAGAAAGTATTAATATTTCTGTATAAAACTTTAATCCTGCTTGGTAGTATTTTTCAAACATAACAAATGTTATTTAGTAAGAATTATTAGCAAGCAAGAATGCAATACAATTTTATAAGGGGGCTGCTACACGTTCAATATTTACCAACCGTGGATATGAAAATATTTATTGAACATTTAGCATACAATATTGATGGATCGCGATCCATATTACGTTATACATTGAACGTTAGTACATTTTGTGATATGAATTCCCGTTACGAAAGTACAAAGTATTGAAATAATTAAAAATCGCTAAATTTTTATAAAGAAATTTTTATTTATTTATATGTATATAAAAATTTTCTCATTTTTAATTTTTAAAGGTATGATGAATTCTTCACTATCTAGGAATTATTGTACGTTCCAGTACTTACTTTGAAAACTTTACTTCGAAACCAAACACGCATTCCTCGTGTTTTTCCATAAACAAATATTATAGCAAAACCTATTATTTATCTTTCTTTCCAAAGCACCATTTACCACAAGTAAATGTTTGCTGTAAATATTGCACAAATGCTGTAAATATTGTACGTGTAGCATCCATCAATCATCGCAGTCCAAATGACACGATCAACAGTGAACGTGTAGCAGGCCCCTTAATCTAACTTTTGTTGTATACACAAATGTATGTATAAATGTAACGGGGCATTGCGGCAGGCAAAAGACGTTTCCTAGACAACATCATTATTGCTATCAATATTGCTAACGCAGTATCTGCTCAAGCAATAACTATTGCCAACATCAGTCAAATCTATTGTTTTTGAGGTTAGCTATATTTTTATGTGAACATTTGTTATCTAATAAAGTCATTAGCGAAATGGCGTCGGACATGTATGTTCGAGGTAACGATGGGAATGTTTGAGCCAGTGAGAAGGATGACACAAGACAGAACTATAATTTTTTTCTGAAACGCGTTCCCTTGTTAAGTTGGTATCGATGGAAATCAGGGAACTTTGAAATGCTGATATAAAAAAAGGAGCGATGCCAGAAATAAACCCGCTAAAAGTAACTGACAAAATCAGCGTGAAATAAAATTTGAAGGAGGCACATAGATTATATAGAGTTTTGAGCAATTAAAGGTTTTTAGCTCTTCTTTGCTATAAATGAGAAATAATTGTATTTAATACGTTTCTCATAACATTTTATTATGAATTGCTTCTTCGTGATGTTTTTTTATGTCTATATATTATATTAAATGTTTTTTTTTATTGAATTTGAATGAATTTGGAATTTTGAAAAATTTTGTGTTATATATCTACGTACGCAGTGACATCATTGGCAAAGGTTAAAAGAAAATGTGAGTTTTGACAGCTCCCTCACGAATCAAAGGGTCTCGAATCATGTCAATGATAAAGGGATTTTCAACTCTCCAGTGACATAAAATTGAGAGAGTACATCACCTACTCGAATTTAACAGTTGACTGGATCGTGTAGGTATGATATTTATCAAGTAGAAAGACTGGAACGACGAAATTGGAATTGTGCAAAAAAAATTTCTACAGATACATTTGTAATTGCCGTGCAATAGTAAAAAGAAAAGGAAACGCGAAATTTAAATGTAATTGAAGCAATTTTCTGTGATTTGCACCTTAGGTGAAAATGAGGTTTGAAATGAGGAGGTTGAAAATGATACGAACCATGTATTAATTGGCAGTAGACAAGATTAGTTCACTCAATTTATTATTGAAAGCTTAAAAACGTGTTGTTTTAATATACTATGAAACCACAGAAAATATATTTAAATATTTACTTTATACATTAAAAGGTCAATATACAACAATTTTTAATCGTGATTAATGCTGGGTGTTTTAATTTAATAATTTAATGTGTATGTTGTATGATCTGGCAACAATGCAAAATGTTATAAAAAACGCTAATTTTGAGGCGCTCTCACACTGGAATTAATTGGGTATCTCTTTATCACTGGTTTGTGATAAAGAATTCTTGAATCGTTTTGGGATTTTACGAGGATGACTGAAATTTATGAGGAGAGTGCGAAATAAGAATTCATATGTTGTATGGTTCAAGACTTCAATAATTTTGATCGAGTGTCCTTTACCTTTTAGTTGAGCATTTTTTTTTGCTTAGTTTGCAAAATACGTAGATATGGTAATTCTTATTATTTGTTATCATGCAACGCTTTTGTTATTATGTGAATAAATCGAATTGAATATTGAATTGAAATGTTGAATTAAAACTGTTTTTATGTTGAAACAACTAAGTGGTGTGTTAAGGTTTGAAAATTGCACAGCATAAGTGGAAATTCATTATAAACCGAAAAATTACGTATTTCAAATTATTAAATTTGTGAAGTTTAAATACAAATACCTTAAAAACTATAAGTTTGCAGCGGCTATTTATATATATATATATTCTTAATCTGGAGAACCTCTTCAATTCGTCCATACCCATTTTAACTCCGAATTCGGGGGATACTATTCCAAAGTTTTCCCACAAAAAATAAGCAATAATTCCTATGTACCTATATTCTGACGGATAAACAATACGCAAGTTGTAAAATTTCTCTCGCAATTTATTGCTTTCTTTAAGATGAAGAGACCGTGTAAACAGTCAATAATGCTATCTAATTATTAGTTTGTGTGGCGATTTGAAATTGTGATTTAGTTAAAATATATTTAACAGCTTGTGGGACAGATATAATTAATAAACATTCAGAAAACAAAATGTGTGACTATCTTCGGTCCGAATTGGAAAAGGCTCAACAATGCCTTTTGGAAACTTATGAATTAGCTGTATCATATGGATATAATGGTAATTTAAACAACTAGTCTTGAAAAATACATTGAATATGATAGCGTATTTCATAGAGGAAAAAGATACAAGCAAATATTTTCAACTGATGGAGCAGATATGTCAAATTAGCGCAGACGCCATTCGTAATGAAGAAGCCTTGAAAGTGGCTATGAAAGAACGTACGGTTGTTGATTTTGAGTCCGCTTTTCAAAGGGCAATAAACCGAGCTGGGAAAAAATTTCAAGCTAAAAGTACTCGAGAATATAAAACTTTTACTGATCGTTTGGGGGAAATATCCAAAAATGCAAGTGGCGATACTTTACCGTCATCCACAACTAAAGACGGGGCTTTAATAGAAATGGATATGCAAGTGAATTTAAATGATCCCATAACAAAAAAACGAATGGTAGATCCTGTAAAAAATATAATCTGTGGACATATCTATGAAAGGAGCAGTATACAAGACGCAATACAAATTAAACCCACACTTCGGTATAAAATATAATTTTTTTATGATACAATACATATGAACATTACATTTTTTTTCAGTTGTCCTGTTGCTGGTTGTGGAAACAATCAGTATATTAATATGGCGCATTTAAAGTTAGATAATGTACTAAAATTACATCTACAACGCATAGCTGAGAGTGAAAATTACAACAATACTGATGACTAGTTTGATTTCCCGTTTACAAGACAGCCGGGTCTACTAACCGGAACCAACCCGGATTTTTATCCGACCAAGGACTGTCAGCACGGCAGCATTCCTCAAAATAAATTGGAGAATGTTTTTGCCGCCACAATAACAACAACTAATTTGATTTACTTTTTTAGTTATCATTGCCAAATAGATTAAGAAAAATTATCAAGAAATTCGTACATATTTGTTTTATTTCTCCACATAAACAAAATTAAAACTTAAATTATGCTTTCATTTTTATAGTAGACGCAAGCGACAATTTGGTGCACCACATTGACAGTATAATACTTTTCCGGGTACAACACCAACTTCATAATTATAATTCCAAGTTAGTTCCGTACCAGCCCGAATATTAGTAGAAGAAAAGAATGCTACCCAAGGGAATCTCAAGTCATGTGTATCGACAAAAACGTTTTGTACGAAGAGATTGGGGGAACACGAGTGCTGCAAATAGAGGACCATAGGTCACATAAAGTGATTAACATAAGTTTGACAAAATTGTAATTACGTTAAAATAGCGTCCAAGATTTCCTATGGTTTTTGCGTCCATTACATAACAAGCTTCATCCTTTCCAAATAGTGCACGTATAGATCTGAAAATATTACACATTATTAAGGTGAAAATACTAGAAACCACATTCAAACTGAGATCTTACGATTCTCGCGTGGAGTCTTCGTTCATGTCCGCGTTAGGATTAAAATTAATTACTTGACGTTCCTGTGAGTCTTCATCAGTGTTTTGAGTTGAACTGCTACGTGTAAGTTTCTGTGCTTTATTTTTGGCTCGTGTTAAAAACGACTTACTTGGTGTGAACTCATCATCATCTTCTGGATCTGGTGCATATGTATCCTAATTATACATGCATGAAAAATAGTGTCATTTAATGTGCAAACATTATTTTTATTTTCAAACCTCCTCTTCCTCAATTTCTGGAGGTTCAACGTCTGATTCGTATCCTTCCTTTATTTGTTCGGCTACTTCTATGTAATCTAATTCTGCGAAATATTCGTCCCCAGCATCTAGCCCACCCTAGCGAGACAAATTTTAACCAAGAGTTTCGAGTAATACCAACGAGTAAGTTCTTACTTCATTTGCTTTTGCTTCGGTTAGCAAATGACCAGCATATATGCAAACAAAGCTGCCTCTGGGCACATCGTTTATGCAACGCAAGCCCCATCCACGATTCGATGTTTTAAATACTTGAAGTTTCATAGCTAAATTCTGCTGTGCTACTCGATTTAAACAGTTCGATTTACATTTACACCTACATATAATTTGTATACATAAATATGGTATATGAACGTTCATATGTACAAAAAATTGAGAGAACTGACCTTGAGTTACATTCATAAATTCCTGTTGGAACGTGCTCATACAAACGCTTATATTGATAACCGATTTCTGCCACTGGTGTATTTGGGTTTCCATACTTTGCGCCTGCATAAGTGAGTTGCCAACATGAACACTTTTCTTTATCCTAGAAAGAAAAGCGTTTTTTAACAAATGTCTTAGGAATTACATACAAATTCTTAGCTAACTACCGAGCAGTCTCCTTCGCAATCGCAGCCAACCAAAAATTCTGGATCAAGATTTAGATTTACTCCATCCGTTGGTATACGTTGTGCAGCGTATTTACACTCAGGTGGCAATGTATTATCATAATAGTTTACTAAGGGTATCGCCATTTTCTCTTGGCCGCCAGATATATCGCGCTTTTGCACAATAGCTGATTCGATTACATATTCTGCCAAACAACTGGTTTCATGGTGAAAGTCAAAATTATCAACATTAAGTATGTTATCTGTTGCACGAAGGTAACGACGAACTTCCTCCATATTGCGCATTATTTTTCCACACGGTCCACGGTAGGCCACTAGTTTTTTGTTCTTTAAGCGCATTATAGGTCGTTCCCAACCAGAAAGCAAAGGTTTAGATAGTGGGCTGTAGGCGCTAAGATTGTGCGGAATTTTAAATAAACATGATGATGAACATTTATGAGGGCGATATGTTAATGGTGGTAAATCTCGTTTAGCAGTATAATAGACAACCTAAAAATATTCAAAATTATCTTAGAATATAATTCTTCCAAAAATACAACAGTAGAGCTTACTTTGCCTTTCGGCTTGTTTTCATCTTCAAGATAAATAGTAGAGTTGTTCAAATGACGAACTGTGGGAAATGACGACGTATGAGATTGCATATTACTTATTGTTGAATCTGTTGATAAGCGGCTCACGCTCTTTTTAGCAACTGCTCGTGGCTCAGTAGATGACACACGTTCACGTTCACGCTCCTTTACTTGTTCTTGTTGCGCTGTAGTTGCCTCCTCATCAGCGGTGTAACGAATAAATGGTTCAGTACGCTAATAAAAAAAAAACATTTAATCAATCTATAAAGTACTGCATATCTTTTATCTTATATCTTTACCCTGGCCAGTCGTGGTAAAGGTAGTGTATCCTTTTGTAATGTTTTCTGGTACTCCTTAAAAACTGGTCCCAAACGAAGCGATCCTCTATAAATCCACTCCGTATGACTTTTTGGCCCCTCGAATTGCATTTGTATTAAGCTGCAATCAATATCTACAACTCGTGCATAAATCCATTTGCCATTTGACTCCGTAGTCATACTTTGCCCCTTCTGTGTCTGCACCATTGGCCGATTGATGGAGTATTGTGTAAGGTATTTTTGAATAAATTCTCGAGATGCAGGATGTACGTCCTCCCACACATGTTCGGAAACGTTGCACACCAAACGAACATCTTTATGAGAAACATATTGAGTGTAACCATCATCATAGAATATTAAATATCTAAAAAAAAATTTTTTCTAGACCAATAAATAAATTACATAAATATTGGTGAAAAATACCGGTATTTGTTGTTCGGTTTCAAAGGTTCTGCAATAATTCCTGGGTAAAAAGCACTCTGTATCATCATCTTTTCTTTACCTCGAGACAAAGAAGTGGCATCGAAGTAAGCAATTACACGTGACCCTTTAGAAAATAAGTTCAAATGTAAAACAAATATAGCAAGTGTTTACCTAGGGTAAGATTTACCAATGGGAAGCCGGAATTTGGGGGGATCGTAGTAGGCTAAATGTTTCGCCGAAACCGTTTTCACCATCTGATACTGCAACTTTAAGAATTTCACTTTATAATTCGGCACTTTTGAATGCGAACCTAAAACTGAGCTAGATTCCACTTGCTCAATCACTCTACAGGGAACCCAACTAGCTATTGCCTTATTCTTCACTGCGTAATAAATTTGATTAATTTCGATAGGTGGCCGAAATATTTCCCCTACTGGCGGACAAGGCTAAGAAATAAGAACAATTATTACGATTAGTCAGAAATATATTGCATAAATTAAAACTTACTGTAACTTCAGGAAACGAATAAGGTAAGTTGGTATTCAAATCCAATGGTTGGAACTGACGCAATCTTATTTTTGGACATTGGTAAAGTGAACTGTACATCCGATCAGCTTTCTTCTGTAATGATCGCAGTAATTCATCATTTAAGTTCGATTCCTCTTCCAGTCTACGGGCACGAGTCTCTAAAATTGTTTTTGACCAAGTCAACTGGTTTTGTATTTCCAAATTTTCAAGAACATTTTTAATGGAACTTTCAAGTTCAGCCTCTATTAGTTCCAAATTTGCTTGAGAAAATGATCCTTTCGCTAAAAAAAAAAAAAGACAACAATCCGCAGTAAATGCACCATTAAACTTATTGCTGTGAGTTATTTCTTTATTCCAATTCCGTATACATTTGTATCCCAGTAGTTACCTGAGAGTTTTTATATATACCTGTTTGAATTTGTTGCGTTGTAGACGTTTCCTCATCTTCGTCACTGCTGTCTGTGATTTCTACAAACTCAGGTCTTTGGATATTAATATTTTTTAAAAGTAAAGGCTGTTTAGCTTTTAATAAACCGCAGTATTCCTAGAAAATATTTTGGGTAATTTAATATTTTCACTACAAACAAATAATTTACTTACCTCGTATGCGTCAAGAGCACAGTCATAACATTCTGCGCAAACATATTGCTTTTGGCTGCGTCTCTTCTTTACTTTAAAGTGGCTTAAAGCAAATTGGGGTACTAAGAAAAATTGTTTGTGGTTCCGGAGACAATCGTGATTGATACATTCCTGGTTGTAAAATACTTCAATTTGTTCCATATCGGCCGATTCGTGTGCCTCTGGTGGTAATGAAGTTTTCATTAATAAATCTGGTTCCGTAACAGATTCTTTATTAGATGAATCCTTTAATATGTTATCTAAACTTGTGCTCGCCTCAACTTGATCTTTATGCATACTGTTATCACTATTTTCGTAAGATAAAGGAGCTTTATTTTTAGTAAGCGTTGGGGAAGTGGATTTTACATCAGTTACTTTTTCCTTCAACACAATATCTTCTTGCGGATTTTCATCTTCATCATCATCGTCTATTTCAATTACTGGAATATAGGAAGCGCTCCTTGTATCAGTTATTTCCACATCTGGGTCCTCCTCTGTTTTTGTTTCTTCATTGTCATCATCTATTTCAATGATATTTCCATGCGCACACTGTGTGCGATCTATTTTACTAATTGGCAAATTTTCATTTACGGTTGATTGGCTGTTACTATTATCTACATTTGCCTCATTGGAATTAGAGTTATTAACTTGGAGAGACGTTAGAGGAGCTTCCGTGTTTGCTTCATTAGGAGAAGATGGTTTTTCGTCAATTACGAGTGGTAATGATTCTTGACTATCCTCGTTTCCTTCAAGTGCATCACTAAGATATCCAGAAATTGGTAAAATTGGTAATCTATGAATATCTATTTCCATAGGTTCCATTTTGTCATCACTTCTTTGTTCAAACGATTCACTTAGCAAATCTCCTAATCCTTTTTCTGAACTTAACTGTATATCATTTGTCTCGATAGAAGGCGAAAAATCAATTATATGATCAGTTACCCTATTTTCATTATTTTTTGATGCTATGTCTGTTTCTTCCGTTAATTCTGCTACATCCATTTCTTCACCCTTCTCAGGATTTGTAGTACAATTTTCGCTTGATCCTCCAATTTCCATTTCAGGTATGTTTTTGTTTTGTGTATTATATTCGGTAGTTTTATCACTAACTCCTTCACATAGTGCATTAACATCTTCAATTGTGATACATGGCCTTTTGTCATTTTTATGAATGATTTCGTCTACATCCACATTTAGGTTCACTCTTTCGCAATTTATTTCATTAACTATTTTATCTTTAGTCAAATTTCCCGATTGGGTGACATCCATTTCAGATTCTACATGTTCTGTGTTTCTTTCTTCAGACATTTTTAACGTCCCAAACTAGAGTAATTAACTCTTGCAATATTTATATATATATATTTATTTATTAATGGAACAACCAAGTTTAGAGAAACATAAAAAGCGGTATAAACAAATTTTAATAAAGAGTTGCCACATTTCTTTGTAATACAGGTAATGTTAAGAAGAAGGGTGGCGCTCAAGGCGATAGTCTTAATTTTTTTTTAGTTTGCTAAGAAAATATAAGTAAATTGATTTTACTGCATAGAGAACATTAGGTAATAAATGAAAATATAATGTTATATATAATCTTAATGAAATTAAGATTTATGCATGGACATGAATAAATTAAATTTTTATAATAAGAAAACTATTTTTATTATTAATTTAAGTGAAAACAAGCAAAAGGAATAGAGTGAAACTTTAAATTGCTTGCAAACGCCATCAAATCCGAAACAGACTGCATGTAGTTCAACTTTATTGATATTTATATTATGGTTAAGACTATTTACAATTCTGTATTTGTATAAACTTCAAGAAAGCAGGTGAAAGCTAATGTTTAATTTTCAATGGGAATCATCATTATTTAATCAATAGTGCTAATAGTAATAATTTGAAAGGGCAGAATATTAATTGTGCGAATGTCATCCCAATAATTTCGATAACGTCAGAGAAAATTATGAAACGAAATACCTCAACCTGCGCCAAGGAGCTGCCATCTCTATGAAAATATATTGGAAAATGTTTTCGTAAAGTAAAGAGCCAATTATAAAATCGAAATTTGAAAAAAAGTGAATATTCCCAAAGGTGAAGTTAAGGCAAGGTTCCGTTGAAGTGAGGATTTAAATTACTATGAAGAATCCAATTAGCTCAAGCTAGAAGAGTAGAATAAACTTAAAAATTTAATACATGTAAAAATATAACGAAGGGTAGAATAGAGGTGTGATGTCAGAGTTGCAATGCTAGTTTCGGATTAATGTGCAAAAAGTTTTTGAAGATAAATAGCTCTATATCTGATCTGATATCTGATGAATAAAATTTCACTTAAGCGTTATTGACGATAGTGTTTGTATTGGGAATACTTGCCAGTTGTATGAAGATTTTTATTAAACTTTCTTTGCTGTTCAAATATGTAGTAATACATTAACACTCCATTTAGACTTTATCTCGCATTCCAATTAAAATTAGACAATTTAAGCAACTCTACAGAAGTATTAAGGTATAGAAATGCGTTATGTGGGTTAGGACAAAATCGATTTAGAACTGTCAGAATTTTTCTGTTTATCGATTTTGTGATAAGAGAATTTTGGAAAAGTTTTCTTCTTGAATGAACAGAAGTATCACCGTATCTTCATAGTCCTGATTAATTTGCCGTTAAAGTTGTGTTGGATTGAGAAGGAATACACTGGATTTAAATAATGAATTTGGACTTCGCGAAATTGTGCGGCAAACACGCTGCCATTTATGAGGCCTATTACAAACAGGTACGGAGGAGGGTTGACATGGAATAATTCAGTTGCGTACAACTTGTGTGCAGCGGATACGCCTATTGATTTTTACTTATACTTTTGTCGTGTTAAAGGCTAATTTGTGCTTGTATTCTTGTTTTCGATCTTCGTAATTGTATAGATTGATCCAAAGGGTTCTGGTGCTATAGAAGCGATGACAGCTGCGAAATTTTTAAAAAAATCAGGTCTTAGTGATGTTGTGCTTAGCCGAGTTTGGGATTTATCTGATCCTAACGGAAAGGGATTTTTGGATAAAGCTGGTTTCTTTGTTGCGTTAAAACTCGTGTCACTGGCTCAGGCAGGTCAAGTGATAAATATGAGTAATATATATACAGAAACAGCTAATCCACCAAAAGTTGTAAGTACAACATTTTTAAATAATATATGAAATAGAACATGTAATATTATTTAATGCTAGAGTACACAACTACATGTATAGTTTGATAGTACCTAAGAGTCTGATATCCATGAGTGATAATATATTTCATTTTACTGAACTAGTTACCACATAAAATACATATATTGAAAAACTAACAGAAAATTGTTCCAAATGACTTGTATTTTCTTGAGTTTTTTCGTTCATTAGGGTGATATCCCCAAAAATTTACCACCTCGCATACAAACAGTTGCAGTGGCGAGCGGAGGGATTATAAGTGGCGATTGGTCTATTAGTGTTATGGATCGTTTGAAATATGAGCAACTTTTCGAGACCTTAAAGCCCACTAATGGAATGTTGCCGGGCAATAAAGTCAAGGGTGTGCTCATGGACTCAAAGCTGCCTATGGATACTTTGGGAAAAATTTGGGATTTAGCTGATCAGGACAAAGACGGTAATCTGGAT
This sequence comes from Bactrocera minax, assembly GCA_021498325.1. Taxonomy (NCBI): domain Eukaryota; kingdom Metazoa; phylum Arthropoda; class Insecta; order Diptera; family Tephritidae; genus Bactrocera; species Bactrocera minax. The sequence continues at coordinate 2,800,486 of JAKEEE010000022.1, read as the reverse complement.
AAGCACGAATTTATCGTAGCAATGCATCTAGTTTATCAAACATTGGAAAAACGCACTGTACCAGATGTGCTACCACCAGAGTTGCGCAAGCCTAATTCCGGTGGTGGGCCACCCCCAAAGCCCGCTCCGCCAGTTATGTCAAGCAATTCCGCAACAATGCCACGTGCACCAAGTGGTGAAGGATTTGGGGATGGTGGTTTTGTGGCCAACTTTCCCAAAGATATAGCACCTCCACCAGCTATACCACCACTGCCTGTCGCGATACCAACAATGACACGTGTTCCACCCGTCGGTGCAAGTGGTGTGCAGTCACAACCGCTTATATCAACCGATCCGCTTATACCCATCGGCGCACCACCTTCCGTAACTGCTAGTGCTGATTGGGTTGTTAGTCCAGGCGAGCTGAAACGTTTTGAAATAACATTTAAAGATTCCGACAGAGATAAGGATGGACTTGTATCGGGGCTAGAAGTGAAGAATGTGTTCATACAATCTGGCGTACCACAAAATTGTTTAGCGCACATTTGGTGAGTATAAAACGAAATAAAAATAAGCAAACCTATACGAGTAATACACAAACAGGTTAACTGTTTCGTAATGCATTTTATGCAAGTTCTAAAATAATTACATTTTCACAGGGCTCTTTGTGACACAAATCAATCGGGCAAATTAACGCTTGAACAATTCGCTTTGGCTATGTGGATGGTGGAACGTAAACAGAAGGGCATTGAGCCACCTCAAGTACTGACAGCCAACATGGTACCACCGTCTATGCGTAGCATCGTATCTGGAGTAGATTTGCAACCACAAGTAAACCAAATACACGCATTTATTTTTACGTCTATTAATATTCTCATACTCATTTCTTCTCATTTCATAAACAGGAACCTAAACCGACTTATTCAAATCCTGAGCTAGAGATGATTTCCAAGGAAATCGAAGAGCTTGCCAAGGAGCGCCGTGCTTTGGAAACAGAAATTGCGCAGAAAGAAGCAGATATACGCATAAAATCGGGAGAAGTTCGTAGCCTACAGGTTATTTATACTTGCGTGCATATTAATAAATGATAAAATTGAAGAATATTTATGTTTTCAGAGCGAATTGGATACATTGTCAGCTACTCTAAAACAGTTGGAAAATCAACGTGGTGAGGCACAGAAACGATTGGATGACTTGAAAGCACAGGTAAATGCTGAGTGCCTAATTTCCATGTAAATCATTTACTGCATTTACACTTTTAAGTTTGCTTGCTCGAAAAAGACCAATACATAATTATAAAATTTTTATTGAAATTGGAATTTATTATTTTTTATTTCTTTCATATGTGAATACGTAAAAATTGCTGCACATATATTTCCTATTTTTCTTCACCGTACGTGTGTGCTTTCCATTATGCTCCTCATTTCTTTGCACCCTCCAATCACTTTTACTACCCAAACATTTGCATCATTGCTCAAAATCGGTTGAAAATTTAACAAAAATAAAAAATAAAATAAAATAAAACAACTCATTAGCGCATTGGCTACCAGATGGTATTAAAAAATATGACTTTAAATATATCTCAGTTAAGAATTCAGGTTTGTTTGATTTACGATTTTGCTATGATTAGTTTTGTTATTGTTTCGTTCTTTTCGTATTGTTGCCTATAAATTTAGTCATACATTAAACGATCCGTGCTTTTTATAACCATGTTATTAATTAAAAAGGATATATGTCAGCACAAAAACAAGAGTGCCAAAACTTATAATTGGCTCTTGTGTTTGTTCGCATTCCATATTTTTTAATATGTAATTGGACTACATAACATTTATATGTTGGATTAAATTGTTTGTTTATGGCACCACTGTATATAGAAAGAAGTATACGTGTAGTTTGTAGTGTTTTTAACGTCTCAACTTATGTAATAAATAATCACTTTATTCTAGGTTACCAAAATACGCGATCAATGTCAAAAACAAGAGGAAACTATAAATGAGCAAGAAGGTGAATTAAATGCGAAGCGATTTGAGTTACAAAAATTAAAAGACGAGGAAGCAACGTTGCAAAAAGAGTATGATCAGAATAATCGAGAGCTGCAGAAGCTAACACAACATTTACAAAATACCCAATTACAAATAAGTTCGGTATGACTTTATGGTTATATTATTATTTGAAATATAAAATATGCGTATGCTAGCGATTTCCTTTTGCCTTCACCGCAGGTACGCTCCATGGTAACACAGTTAATGGAAACTGAACGTCAAATGACTGATGCATTGTTGATGTGTCGTGCGGCCATCTCAAATCAAGACGCAGAGTTGGTATCCGAGTATCAATTAAAAATCGAATCGGACTTCAATGAAGCGCGCCAAATACTTGAAAAGAAAATTGAGCAACGGAAAGCGGACGATCCATTTGGGGAAAACAGTACTATAGAATCGGCAATGAAAGCTACAAACGGGTTCGCCAGTAATGGCTTTGGCAATGATCCGTTCACAGCTAATAGCGGAAGTGCAACGATTGGTCGTAGTGGATTCGATGACAGCTTTACGGCTACAAGTGGATTCGGTGAAAGCGGATTCGATGGATTTGGTAGCAATAGCGGCTTCAGTCAACCATCAAAAGATCCGTTTGGCGGAGACGCTTTCGCAAATAAACCTAGTAATGCAATAACGCCTGAGGTATAATCGACGGCTAATCTTTTTCAAATTTGCTCTTATAAAATAGCTTAATTGTTAACATTATAGCAATCGGGCAAAGATGACTTCGGAAGTGATCCATTTGCCGCGTTACATGCACCTACCGGTCAGGGTCAAGTGTTGAGTCCAAATGCCCAAAAATCTGGACCACCACCAAGGCCTGAGTCGCCAAGTCCAGCATTGCCACCAAAGAAATCGAAGGTGCCACCACCGCGTCCAGCACCACCTCGCCCAATGCAGGTGAGTTAATTGAAAATGTGAATGATACAATGAAAAGTTACGATAGTAATATTGCTTACTTAATAGAATTTGCAAATATGTTCGGTTTCTTTTCGTGTCGTTTAAAAATATTATATTTTACTTTTCGAAGTAGTTGTCAAGCGCACTAAAACACGTTTAACTTCTAAATGTGTTAAAATGTGATTGAAATGATATATTTTTTAACGAACGTAATGCAGTAGTAGTCGTAGTGCTATTTTGTCGCTATACAGAATTGCAATTGATTTAAAAGTTTCTGCATTGAATTCGTAATTATACGTAGGTTTTTTCTATTACAGGGACCAGCACGACCCGTTCCACCAGCCACCGACGCATTCGGTTCTAATACATCTAGCGGAGGTGGTGGTTTTGCTGACTTTGCAGATTTCGACAATAAGGTTGGTAATAATTTTACAGTACGTTGGGATCGTTGGTAATGCATGCATGCCTCACTGGCACTAACATATTGCTTAGGCATAAACCCTAAGATATTTTTCGTTTTTAGACCTAACATTAACAACACCATATTTTAATATTTATCGAAATTAACTTTTGATTTATTTTAAGTAGTTGGTATTGTTATTATTTATTTTTTGTTTACAACACCATTTGTTAACTAATAAAATTTGAAGCATTGTTTTAAGTTAATAAAACAAAGAGGTAATACATATATTATTTTGATTCACACGCCACAACTATTTATTTATTTTTTAATCGTAGTGAAGCAGTTTTTTTTATTACATATTTATGTACAAGTAATATAAATTCTAAAGTTGAAATAATCGTTTTTAATTTGATTTTTCGCTTGCAAAGTTCTTAGTTATTACAGCCTTCCTAGTTCATTTTTGTAATCACTTTTCCATCATTGTAATCAACTTACCGAAAAAACTAACAGTGCGCTTCCATTTTCTGAAACTCTATTTGCAGTGAACATCATATTATCAATCACGTTTATATAAATATTAAGTAAAAGTTATGTAACTATAAGTGTTTTTTCTTTTCTTATCAAAACAAAGAAGACAAAAGATAAACCATGACATACGAATACATACCCATTAATCCATATATCTATGTACAAAATTAAGGAAATCAATGAGACATAAGATAAAGAGTCGTTAATATTTTTAGTTAATTTAAAATAGAAGTTATAAAAATGCATAAAATCGAATGCAATTCAAAAACAATTATAGCTAAATTATATTATAAAATGAATAATGAAAATAGAATTCAATATTATCATATTCCCACTAATACTTAATATATTACATTCGTTCACGTATCTATCCAAATATACTATTGCTATTCCTTTCGAAAAAAGAAAGCTTTGTTTGAGTGTTGTAAGGACTTATACATATTTTTTTTTAGCAATCTTATGCCGAATAGTTATTAAAAAATTGAGTATACATATACGTTTATCAATATGATAAAATCGCTTTCCTTAACCATGTACTGAAAAGAAGGACAGATGTCAAAATACTAACGATAATCAAACATTCCAACTTTAAAACGAAAATCAATAAGTAAAGATATGAGCTATGAAAAAGTTTAAAGTTGTTTAAAACTATACATTTATAATACTTAAGTTTATTATTTTGTGCTGTATTTTGGTGAAATGCTTCACTACATGGTTAAAAATATAATATTTATGACGTTCATTGTTCATATTGTTCATTAATTAATTGAAAATTAACAAATAAATTATTAGTATGATTTTAACTACTTAACTTTAACCGTTAAATACTAGTATTGTGAAAATTGTTATACTACAATATCGAATCGAAATAATAACTATAAAAGTTTTGAGTCCTCATTAATACTATATCATCAAAAGTATACACGTATACCGTTATACCGTTAAAATAGTTATACCGTTATTATTTTGATTTTAAGATGGTTGCAAAACATACAAAGTGAAATTAAAATTTTCCATTATTAATAATACACATTAAGTTCAACTTGTATTAACTATTTTATTTGTGCCAGATTTAGGTGATTATTTTTATATAAAAATTTTTATTTATGATAATTCGACGAGAGATGGAAGCTAGGCATGATGTTTATTTTGACTCATTCTGTGGGTTTCAGTTGAATGTTTTAAGACCGGTTTACTTCCGGAAGAATGTTCTGGATTGGATTTTCATCCGGCCAAAGATTGTCAACTCCGCAGCATTCCTTAAAATAATTTGGGGAGTAGTTTTTGTCGTTACAACAACAAAAACACATTTTTTTTCTACTTGCTTTAAGAGTTGCAACCACTACTACTACTTGCTTCCAGTTTTTGAATAGAGCTGATGACCTAATCTTATTTATTTGGTTGTGTGTTTCAAATTAACTTTCATTCAATATTCACATATAAAATTTTTCCCTCAAGGAGGGGTGTCAATAGTTAAACGACACTATTTGACTATTGGCTTTGTTAATCGTACTGAGACCACTTATATATTATGTGTTCATGGTCGCACTTCATTTGTATTGTTTGATATTAAAGTGTTTTTACTTTGAGTTCTTCTAGGAGTGGAATAACTTATAAAAATAAATAAAGTATTAACGATTTTCGAAAACTCAATTTTCTGCAGAAATTATGCAGATGTTCATAGGCATGAACTCCGCATCTTCACCAAAATGTATTTGTATATACTCGTGTTTTCAATAAAATTGTACAAACTAATACTCATAAAAAATAAAAACATAAAAAATGACATTCAATAATCATTTCGCATATTCGCATATTCGTAAATGTTAAATATTCAAATAAGTCTATATGTATGTATATCCTTAAATCATATTGGTCACACATATGGAGGAGCACATGGTAATTTTCATTGCATCTGCACTATACCTTGAGTGTGTCAGCAAGGATTTATCTAAACGTTGAAGGCGTTCACTAACTTACTATTGTATTGTATTGTATTGTGTGTTACAAAACGAATTATAGCCGCATATAAAAAAATCTGAAAGAACAATAAAATGCCTACATAAACATATAAAAACTAAAATATAGAATTATCAAAAGAAATAGCTTATAACTATTACAATGGCATAAAACTGAAATTGATGATATCATTTCACCAAATATTGAAAGAAATAAAAGTAATTGATGCAAAGTTCTGATTCTCCTGTTTCTTCTTATTCAATCACAAATTTGATCAACGAAGTTTAATTTTGAAGAACTTTACAGCTTTAATTTACACATTAAATATTTTAGTAATCATTTGAAAACTTATATAAATATGGAAATAACTTAAGTAGGCCTGTCCACAAGTAAGTAAATACAGAAATAATTGCATATGTTGTGGTTTTGGAGTATTAACTAAACTTCAGTTTTTTTTGTTTCTTTTTATTTAAGTTTACTTTGAATGCACCTTGGATTATTTGCTATCTTCTAATTTTGTAATGTAAATTTGTATGCACATTATTAAAAAATGTATAATTTAATTTAATCTATTTTTTCTTTGTTTTGAATTGGTTTTGTATCCTTTATTTCTTTTGTTGGCATTTCATCTTCTCGAATGCACCCGCGCTCTACCACATGCACATCCAATGGCAATTGAACATCAATTTGTTAATCAAATTTGAATATGGCTACAGGTCTCGAGCATTCCACCGCCTATAGCATTCCCTCCACAATTAACATCTGCACTTGTGTCACATAACAGTAAAAGTACAAACAGCAACAGCAGTAGCTCATTCGACATGCCCATAATTACAAAGATTATCACACCAGTCACCACTACATTCGCATCGGTTTCAAGCTCATCACCATCAACGTCAGTGTCTACATTAACGGCAATTGCAAACAATTCCAACAACTCATCTACATCGTTTTCGTCCATAAATGATAACTTAACGCGTTCCATCACACCGCTGCAACAGGCGTCCGCTGTAACGTCTTTGTTCGTGAGTAAATCGAGCGAAACAGTACCAGATGCATCCGTAGAGAATGTGCGGGAAAGCCGAGCATCTATTATTAGTGGTCCGACAGATTTTTCAGATGATCCCTTCAAGGATTATCGCTATGAGGATCCATTTAGTATTAAAGACCCATTCGCGGATGATGAAGATATAGATACGGATCCAGAGAGGATTTTCAAGGACGATTTTTCAGGTGATATATAATTTTGTTATTTTCTTATAAATAGCTGTAATTATTAATAATTATTAAATAATAATTTCTTTTTAATTCATATGTTTTACTTGCTAATTATTTTATTAATTATTTTTTTGTTTTAGACGATGATAAGGGCAAGACTTCATCTACTGGTTTTACGGTAAACAGCACGAATACACAAGCCTTTGTAGTTAGCAATAAGTCTGCAACTCCGTTAAGTGCTGATTTTCTTGATCAGTTCGATGCCTTCAATTTGAATCCTAGTCCTGTACCTTCACAGCAGTCTTCAACATCGGGCGGTTTAATGGGCATGGGTTTCGGCAGTGGGGGACAGAGTAGTATTAGTAGCTCAAATAAGAAATCGAATAGCATTACACCCATTCCGTTTACACATATAACGGGAGGCGTCGCTAGTAGTGATGGCGGCTGTTTATTTGATGACTTTGCCAATTTTGACGCATTTGGTGCTACGAAATCCAAAACGACAGTTACGCTGTCCTCTTTGGGTCAACTGGAAGCTACTTTGAAAAACAGCAGCTCTCAAGAGCCCATAACCGAGGCAAATGATTCCTTCTTCGACGCATTTAATGATAATTTTGATAACAATTTTAATCGTGATGTGATGACAAGTACGATCACTGGCAAATCAAAGACAAGCATTTTCGATCCATTTGGCGATAGCAAGGCAAATTTGGATGCATTTGATGCTTTTAGCACTTCAAAACGTAGTGATCCAGCAGTTGTAGATGCTAAAGGAAATTCGGCAATTACTAAATCATCCAAAGTGTTTGATGACTTCAATGACAATACATTCGAAGATGATTTTTTTAAGATAAAAGACAACAATGCAAATACTAATATTGGTGTAAAGTTGGCAACAACGCCGGGAAATAATGCTCAGACTATAGACGATAACTTCGCAAAGTTCGATTCATTCAGTGAAAGTCATAATTTTACAAACGATTTTGATACTGCTTTAAACAACTCAAAAAATGTAACTGATAATGAAGAGGTAAACTCTTTATCAGTGTTTCCCAAAGATGCACTTGAACCCACTGCGTTGACGAAAGTACAAAATGTCACAACCCTAAGTAAAGTGTCAAATCCTGATGTAGCCCTTGCTGCAGGAGGCGTAGGCGGTGAAAATGGCGACAAAGTTGCACAGAAATTTGCTGCCGATTACTCTAAAGCGGATACATTTGAGTTGGATTTGCAGGAGGCGCTTAAACGCAGTATGCTGGAAAATTAAGAATTGATATTAAATCTCAACATACCATCTTGTATAATTATTATTAATTGCGATGTATTTATAACTCAATATATTCCGCTGTTATATATATATTGTAAAGTAGTAATATATCTCGCCATAATAAAACGGAAAATAGACATAACTAGGAATATGGGCGCTGTCCGTTCAACGATTCACTCCATGGTGTTAAAAATCTTATTTAGATGTCATTTATTATCGGTTTTGCTCAGATTTTGTACTCATAATTTTAATTACATCATCAATAGTTATTATAAACTTTAAAAATACCTATTAAATAACTTTATTATGCATAGAATTGTATTTGTGTTGAGTATCATATACCTAGTTTTGTGAAATTTGTCTTTGGAAATTGTTTTTCATGCATATAAAAATGGTATTTTGGATTTTGGATTGTTGGATATCTACAAATAATTCAATGTTTGTTTTCAAAATGCGGAAATCACGTTGTACAATCCTAAATATATGCAAAAATGTACGTTTTAACAAAGAAAGTAATACCTTACCAACAAAGGATTGTAAATTTAAAGATCCATTTCTTACCATCCTTAGTAAGCATAATTTGATTTCCAACCAAAAATTACCTAAAAATTTCATAATTAAAATTTTGTATTATTTACCTTATACATTATTTTTGTTTAGCTATACGAAAAACGTATCAATTAGATGAATATGTGTAATAAAATGCAAAGCATGCTTATACATACAAAAACACACTAGAACAAAATGTTTTAAATTTATGAAAAAGAATTTTAATGAGTACTAAAAAGAGGCGATTGGGAAAGTATAAAAAGTTTCAATAACTTGTTTTGAAAAGTAAGGATTTGAATGAGGTCTGGTAAATAGACCAGCATCGTCTTTAAATCTACTAATAACTTTTTGTACAATACAATCTCAACTGTAGTATATATCCATTCCGTTATTTAAAAATTTATTTAGTTTCTTTGGTATTTCAAAATTGTCTGTTTTATACCAATAATTGGAAGCAAACTAGCATCCGGTTCTAAATCCTGATCGTAAAAAGTTGCATCACTAGTTTAAGTTGTTTATTTTGGAAGGAGATCAGCTGATTGAATGAATGAACGAATGAATTGTGATAAAAGTTAAAGGGTGAAAAATATTTTTAAAATTTCAATTCTTGCTCTAAAGAGCCACATTTTATTTGAATAAAACAACATAAACTTTGTGTTATCATCGTAAAAAATTTATGCTATCATATAATTAAATGGTTTCAATATATGAATGGTCTGATACCAAATCGAACTGTTTACAAAAATTGCAGTCGCCCTGCTGCCAGCGTAACCCATAAAATGTTGGGAACTCATTCGCCGATACCCAGCTGAAAATTTTGCAAATCGTCAACATTTTAATTTTAACCAAATTGTGAAATTATCTTAAAAATATTGCAGAAAAACTCGAAATTGCCAAAAATTTAACTTGTTACGAAAATTTACAGTGCGTTTTGCAGGAGCGTTGGGAGAAGCTCTTGTCTTATTTAACTTGTCTGAACGCAATAAAAAGGAATTGGACATGACGACTGCCAAAATATCCACATTTACACCTAAAAACTATGAATATGATTGTACTCGTAAATGTCGTTATGCTGAGCATGGAAATCGAATTACTACAGCGTTAACCAAACGTTCAATTGGAGACGAACACATTGGTGCATATATTGCAAAGACTTGTGCTAACTATATTGATATAGTAGATGATCTGGTAATTTCAAATTTTAAATTATGTACATTTAATTCTATTAAATAATTAAAATTAAATTAATCTTCTAGGGACGAACTGCAGTGCATTTGGCCGCATCGGTTAATCGTTATGCCATACTCGAGTGGTTGCTTAATCATGTATGTTTGACATTTTCTTTGATATGTGTGTAATATCGAAACTATATTTTGAATATTAAGGGAGCCATTATAAACAGCCGTGATTTCGAATCCGGAAGTAGTGCACTCCATCGTGCAATCTATTATGGCTGCATTGATTGTGCTGTTCTTCTGTTCCGTTATGGTGCCAGTCCGGAACTTTTAGATGATGATACTCGTTGTGCTTTACAGAATGTTTGTAGGGCGCGAGATTTTCCTATATTTGCGACTGTGTAAGTAATAACACCATTGTTGTTTGCGCCATCGAAACTTACAATTATTCATATACATATTCTTCAATTATAGACCAAGCAGTAATGAAATTTTAGTTTGGGGTACCAATAAAAATTATAATTTGGGAACAGGGAATTCGGAACCGACAAATACTCCCCAGTCGGTTGACTTCTTTCGCAAGGAACACATTTCAATTGATAATGTAGCCCTCGGTGCATACCATAGTTTGTTTTTGGATAAAAAAGGAATGCTTTACGCGGTGGGGCACGGAGAAGGCGGACGTTTAGGTAGATGTATATGCTGAGATATGTGAGATTGTATTTTAATTAAAAATTGCCTTATACCTATACAGGAATTGGTGGTGAACATAGCCTAGCTACACCTAAAAAGGTGAAAATTCCAAAAAAGAACTATGGGGATCATATAATATGCATAAGCACTTCTCGAAAGCATTCATTATTGCTAACAGATAATTCTGTGGTATATTCTTGTGGTTTAAACGACGATAAACAATTGGGAGTTCGTGATGCTGGCGATAAATTATCAATTTTTCGAGAAGTAGTAACATTGCGAGACCTAAATGTTTCTGGCCTGGTGCGTGTAATTGCTAGGGACTTTCACTCAATCGCCTACTCAGAACAATATATTTATATATGGGGCACAAATCACGGCCAAATGGGTATAGACGTTGATGTGAAAACTGTACCCTTACCAAAACAAGTAAATGTCAATGATTTAAAACGAATGATTTTAATAATATTTAAATTATTTTCAGTTTAAATTACCATTAAAAACGAATATTGATTTTGTTGAAGCCAATAACTCGGCAACTGTGGTTTACACTAAGGATACGAATATTTTATTATACTTCAATGGCAAAATGCGTACAATTAAACCACCGAAGTAAGAATGTTTAGATATTTATATAAACATCAGATTTAAACAATCTATCCTTAAAACTTTTTTGTAGTTTCGAAGCTTTGAAAAGCATTTCCGTTGTTGGTGGTGACATCTTAAAGTCTGGTAAAGGTACTGCTACCGCTCTGAAATTGCTTATGCTTACTCAAACAAATGTCATATTTCTTTGGTATGAAATGACTCAGCAATTTTACAGGTTTGTACAAATACATATCTGTTTTTTAGAATATTTTCATTACATCACACTAACGTCTTTATTACTTTCTGAATACCTTCTAGATGTAGTTTTTCGCAAATACGAATATCGCAAATCGATAAAATCTTTTACAAAGCCAATCAAGTGTTCATACTATCGCAAGGAGATGTCTATAAAGGCAAATGTCAGCAGGTTCCAATACCGTCTTATATGGTAAGAAGCAATGATCAAAAGCATCCCTCATCAACGGCTAATATTTGGAGCAACTGGGGTCAGAATCGAACAGAGATCTCCAAAGAACACTTTATACGCATTGAGCTTCAGCGCTATTCAAGTGTTGATCGGGCCGTCGATATATTCTGTGATGACGATTTCACATCGTTTGCTGTTTTACAGGAATCACATTTGAAATATTTTACATTACCCAATTTAACACATGAGGAATACAGCTTGAAGAAACTGTATACTGAAACAGACGAATTCGACGCAGTGCATGACGTTTTGTTTCATGTTGATAGTGAAACGTATGCTGCTCATAAATTTATTGTGTACGCTCGAGCACCTGGCCTGCGTGATATACTCCAGTCTTATGAAGATGAACATATATACTTAAATTTCAAATTAATGACTGGCAAGATGTTCGAATTGATGTTAAATCATATATACACAAATCAATTTCCAAATGAGGATGGTGAGATAATAATTTTTATTTTGCTTTTACTTTGTATATTTTTGTTTGTTATATAATACATTCGTTCTCTTACTGTAGACTTAGATAGCATTCAACATAGCTTAGGTCCGGATTGTGCAAATGAACGTGTCGATATTTGCAAATTGTTTTTGCAATTCGCTGAGAAATTCAAAATACAAAATTTAGTAAATTTTTTGCAAAGGTTCGTTGTTAATCACATAATTTTGTCTATAATAAGAAAATATTTATTTTGCAGTTTTATACAGCAGTCTCCATTCTATTTACCGCAAATAGCGGATAAATCAAAATACAGTTTCAATCGTCTTTACCATGGCGATTTTCCAGAACTTTATGATGTGCGCATTATTTGCGGTGACGACGTTGTCCTACCTGCACATAAATGCATTCTAGTTGCCCGCCTTGAATACTTTAACATGATGTTCGCACACACCTGGGCTGAGCAGAGCACCGTCAATTTGAGCACTATACCACCGGAGTATATGCGCCCTATTATAGAGTTTTTATACAGCTCTGACGTGGGGAACTTTCGCAAGCAGAATTTCTCAGAAACATTTTTATTCAATATGATTGTATACTGTGATCAATTCTTTATAGAAAGTTTGCGTAAGGTGTGCGAAATATTAATATTGGAGAAGATAACTATACGGAAATGTGGAGAATTTTTAGATTTTGCTTGTATGTATAATTGTGAAATTTTGAAGGAGGGGTGCTTGGAGTTCATTTGCCAGAATTTAGCACGAGTATTGAACTATAAAAGTTTGGATATGTGTGAACCTGAAGCCCTTAAGAATATAAATGAACATTATAGGAAAATGTTTAAAGACGTATTTGACTATCGGATGATAACACCTGATTCAGATGCGGTCGATGATGAATTGTTATTAAGTTTTGTTGACGATTTTCGAATCGATCTAAATTACCGTATGGACGAAAACGAAGTGAGTAATGTATTATTTGTAAAAGCTAAGAAGCTTCTTGAGATCTTAAGAAAGGTACAACTTTTCTAAAATCACACGTTAAAGAATAAATAGTTTTTACTACTCTATTTTATTATTTATTTAACTTAGGACAATATGAATAAATCGACCAAACAAAAGTCTAAAGAAAGCAAAAATAACATAAATGCTAAGCGTCAATATGAACTTGAAGCTATATCTACTATGCTTGAAACAATAAATGTGAATGAAAAAAATTTTAAAGTAGCTCAAGAGACTCAATCGAAGGTGACGAAAGAAGCTTCAGAGGTTGCGGAAAAACTTCAAGCCGAAGCACGAACTTGGATGAAGGTGACTGATAAAAAAGATCAAAAGAAACGTCAACTGGCCGATCATTCCCATAAAGTTAACGACATATTGAAAAAGGAAGATACACCAAAAGTTGAATACGTTCCCCTAACTAAGGTTAGTGGTGAGAGCACAGTTTCAAAAACTTCCGAAAAATTCTTAGCTCAGGAGCTCCCTAAAGTGACACCTAAGAAGGGATACAGCTTAAATTTAGCTGAGTTTACAACACCTCCATCGCGTGAAAAGCTCTCCCAAAAACAACGCAAGCGACTCTCTTCGGAACCAACTACTTCATGGCGAGCGTCGGCAACACCGGACAGTAAACCAGTTAACGTATCAGTTCTACCGCAAAATGCTTGGGGTGTTGTCACACAGGCTTCTCCAAGTGCATATTCCGTTTCCCCGCCCACTGGCAGTATTGCTGATCCGAGCTCGTTTGCGAATATGATGCGAGGTGGTGTCAGCACTGTGAGTAATAGTAACCCGAGTAATGTGGACAACAGTTTTTCACGTATTTTAGCCGATGAACGAAAGCAACGCGATTACTACGAGCGCATGCGTAACAAATCGTTGGCACTGACACAAATAGAAGAACTGGCAATAGCTGAGTTACGTGAGTTTTACAATGTTGATAATGTAACGGATGAGGAGATAACAATCGAAAGAAAGTCACTGCCTACAACTATGAATTTCGCTGTCTGGCAACGTCATTAAACAGGTAACGGACCGGATAAATTTATAAAAGAATGCCGTATAAGTTAAGAGGCGAACATATATATTCATAAAATTATATATGTATTGGATAGTTTTTAGTTTTATTAGCTTTACTATTAAAGCTATTCATATCCTTAGTTTTATTTTATTTAAATCAGTTATGGACAAACAGTGTAAATATAAAAACATGTGTAAGGACTGCATAGTTTATAAATATTTCAATCAAACGTTTTTTAAGTTAAATATATTTTTGAGCATACATCAAATTCTTAAACACACAACAAAGTGCCATTATGAGGCATTTAAGGCTACTTAACTTTACAGTAAAGTTCATTTTGAAACCAAAACCACCTTAGTTGTTTATAAAATAACTAAAAAGTTTTAAATAATAATAAGAAAAGAACAATAACACAATATAAAAAATGATATGTTTTTCTTATAAATTAAAAACATTCTTTGCGGAATGCAAAGCCATACTGATCGCATTTATACCGTAGTGTTTTGCCAAGTTGCGGTGGACCACAGTAGAACACCGTCACTTTGCCCTTCTTTTGCGCCTGCAGCTGTTTAAAAACTTTATCCCAGTTTGGACGACCGGCATTTGTGCGTGTCTTTAGGCCAGTAATGAGATCTCGCTTGCCCTGAAACCAAGTAAATTCAGTCATAAAAGTAGCAAGTTAAAGTATATTAGAAACAAGTAGTCACAAAATATATTCTACTAATCACAAACCTTTTCATGTAGTAAATCTAAAGCCAATTGGAGTCCCACTGCCTTCATATCAGTGCGCTGAAGGGCACTGGTTATGTACATATGCATATCGAGGAATCTGAGGAATCGAGGAATCAAAACTCCAGTGAGCACATTTTTATCTTTAATTTTAAACACAATAACAAAATAAATTGTTACCTCTCCATTGGTCCACCCAACTCTGCTTGTTCGATTTCGAGCTGTGACAATAAATTAACAAACCACTCGAATGAGCGCTGATCGCGGTTGATCCAAAAGAAATCCACCTTTCGCAAATTCATCACCGTTTTCGGTATATCACTTGCCCACTCAAAATGACAACGTGGACAGGTGTGTCGAGCTTTCCAGTAACGATGCATTATAGACTGCAAAATAGATGCGAATGGCGTGACACCGATACCAGTGCCGATGAGCACAGCGTGTTGAGCACCAAATATATGACTTGACGGCGCCCCATATGGACCATCGATGAAGATCTTTGCACAAGAATAAAATGTAATAAGCTATTAATATCTTTGACGGATATACATATATGCGTTAAGCATATTTGTAAACGAGTGTTCGAATCCCAAACCTCTAATACGCCAGCGTCTAATGTAACCTTGCTCCCCGAGTTATGGTTGCCCTGTGGAGGTAGACTGCCATTGCTACCGCGATTTTTGATGGATGTCGACAGGGAACGCAAAAAGGTCGGTCTGCGAAAACGACCAACTTTAGTTCGCACTGTTGGATCCTTGGGATGGTAATTCGAAACACGATTTTGAACTTTAGTAAGTGTATAGTGTAACAATTCATAGCCAATTGGAAATTTAGAGTGATTGCTTAAATATCCATATGAACATATGCCTTATATGTACGTACGTGAAGCATTTATTAAAATTAGTAAAAATTATTAAATCGTATGAAGAAGTGGAAATATCGAAAATACTATACTTCTAGCCTTAATATATCTAGAAGAAGTCATTAGTTGTTAGTAAATATTACGTGCGTATATAAATATTCAGTCGCATTATAATATTATTCCATATGATAAGTATGTAAGTATATTTGTCGCTAAATATGTAATTAATTACTTACTTCCAACGGCTTGGATACGCTAGCTTCGGATATTACAATCGTTGTGCTGGTGGTCTTGTCAACTCCATTTCCTAAAGTAAAGTTAACAATTTCAAACGAAGACACAGTTTTTCAATGATTTTTAAATGCTCGGCAAATGAACAAACAAGATTTTTCGGGTCGAAATAATTATAGATATATCTAATTATAATTACCTTTTCCTTCTTCTAGTTCTCTGTATGTATCCATGTTGCCTGGAATGTATTAAAATTACCTCCTTTATTATATATGTAGAGATTTGTAATGGTTGAGTCTTTACCTCTTGGGGTTGCCGTAAAATCAGGTTCGGTTTCCTCAAGGCTTGGTGTTTTAAAGGCAATTATTGTCGGTTTATTTCGCATGTAACGAAAGCTCTGTGCAAGCGATTTATTTTGAGGGCTTAAATAAGCTAAACCTATACTCTGAAGTTGCCCACGCCTGACACGTAACTCATCGAAAGATCTTTCCGATTCCGAACGACCGAGTTCTCGTAAACTAGAATAGTATAAATGAGAAAATATTTACTTAATTTTGCTTTGGAATAATATTCAACATACATATGTATATTGATATAGATAAATTATTTTCGAAACTGTTTTCAGTGACCATTTTTTACTTCCTTTTCATTTGAAACTTAGTACTTGAATACTTAGTATTGTTGTGACACTTACGCTTTGAGGCGTTCCTTCTTTTTAGTCTTGATGGCTATATCTGGTAGTGAGATGCTCTTTTCGAGCTGTGGCTTACGTGAATTTAGCTTTTGTAAGCGCTTGTTCAACGGCTTTTGAACAGAATCCACTTGATCAGCCACAAAACCGTCATTCCAGAGGCCATCGGTTTCATTTTTTCCAGGCTCATCTTTGCGAGAGAAAGTACGTTGCAGTGTCTTCTTAAGATTTCGTATACGATCTGCGTGTTTCGTTGTCCCAATATCGCTCTCATTACGAGCATTTATGTTTTCAATGGCCAATTTCGAAGGTTGTTGCGTGTTTCGAGCGGGTTTGAGGGGAACATTTTGCATTTGATTTATGTCTTTACTAGTTAGTATTTCCGAATCATTTGCTCCGGGTTTGCCCTGTAAGCGTGCTAGATTTTGAGCAAGGAAATCGATTTGTGGCGTTGCGGATGTTTTTGACTCGGTTTTGGTGGTAATACGCACCAAGTCGGTGGGAATCGCATGTCGGTGGTGTATGATTTCGCCATTTTGGAGTTTTTGCTGCTCTTTCTCAAAATACTGGTACAATTGATTGGTCCATTCGCCTACAGTGCGTATGTGTAGCCACATATAATCCTCTTGTTCTGGTGCTGAACTAATTGTGAAGGGATGCCATTCATAGTTGGCAATAGCCGGTATATTAACGAAGACATAATCACCAGGACGGAAATTGAAGTTAAATGGACGTTTGATGACCAAATGTATAACCTTGGAGGGTAAAAGTAAACCGGAGCTGATGTATGTTTTTCCGTGTTCGCTTTTCATCCAGACAAATCGCAATATTCGCTCCACTATGTACACCAGCCCTGGCACCAAAAACCACTTCCAGAAATTCGGACCATGAAACAATAGTAGAATCCAAAATGGTATATACAATAGATGGGTCCAATAGAAGACTTCGAAGGAACCCTTGCGGCGGACAAATGGCTGTGAGCAAATGAACATTATTAATAGGATGATTAGAAGTGCTAAACCAGTGGGATTGGCACAGCCCGGAATGAGACCGAACAGTCCTGGACGATCGGTTAGCAGCCATTCGCCGATTGTGTAGTGGCCAGCATTGATTTTCGGATCGTTCACCACAATTATAGAGAAATTGAAAAGATGTGCGATGGTATGAAGCAAACTCAGGATTGACACGACAATGCCCGTAAGTTTGTGAAGATAGATGTGGTTATCCAGAGGCAGGTACGAAGAAAGGCCCTGTGAACGCAGATATGTGAGGGAATGTCGCAACATTAACACTAATATCCAGGCACAATTGAAATTCAGACATTGTCCTGCGGAGGTGAAAATTACAATTATTGAATATTTAGACAATACTATTAAGATCAACTTAAGAATTTAAACTAACCACACGCACGCGCAACAATCACAAACCCATTGCTCGCTCGATATTGAATGGCTCGTGAGATGAAAAGGCACATATTTATGGCAATGTATATATATAGATACGAAACAAAAGCTTGATTATTTTTCATGTAGGCCAAAGTGAGTTGATGTGGCTTGCCAAAGCGCAGTCGAGGACATTTAGATTTCGATTTAGGATTCTCCTGTGTTATAGGCACAAGCCAACGATCTATGCTGCGCGTCAACAGAATTTCGTAAATTTTTGTGTAAATATTACTAGATGTGAATTTCAGTCTTACGTTATACTGAGATTTTCTAATAATCCGCCGTGCTTGCATATTTGATTTTTTAAAGCTTCATAAGTGATTTCACCACGATTACACGGATCCGCATCTTCAAACATGGCTGTTGTTAGATCTTCAATCTAAATGGTACGTATCGTCAATAATCATTAATTTAAGACAGTTTTAAATCCTTACTTGTTCTTCGGAGAATTCCATACCGTTTTCTTCCATGCAGGCGCGTATAACATCATGCAATTCTTTATGCTGTATCAGACCGTCACCTTAGGACAATATAGAATTCGGTATAGTTATTATAAGATTTCAAAATCAAATTTGATTTTGTTAATAATATTGGCTCAAATAAAGTTTCTATTTATGATATGTTTTAGTAGAGCTAGAGTAGAGTTAGAGCTAATCTATATATGATGTCTAGCTAATATAATCTGTCACTATATGCTGGAATATTGACTTATTGAAGAATGCATTTTCGTTCGCCGAAAGTATTTGCTTTCCATATTCATGTTTAGGAAAATTATTTATGTAAAACCAATTGAAAAGACAAAATAAGGCGCTCGTTGTTATGAGAGACGACCAAACATAATAATGATTTACTTTTAATTTCTGCTAATTGCTTGGCCGAACTACTTCTAATTGTGGTATGCGTCTTGATGTTATTTGACAAATGGATGACTTTACAATGGATTTTGTTATAATGTTTTTCAAATCAGAAATATGTTCAGGGGTTTAATATTTTCTAAAAGAATTTTTAGGCTAAGATTTTAACGTATGACCAGTTGAGTGGTAAACACGCGCTTACTGCGGTCGATCACGACCGCCCATTTTGTACTAAAGTGCATTGTTTTCACACTGTGCCACACTAGAGCTGCTTTTGAATACCCACCAAATAAGGTGATTACTCGAGCAATGTGCTTACCATCGATGTCATATACTTTGAATAGGAAACGTATTTTATCATCCGCTGATTGCCCGGAGAATTGATGTATGGCATCAATGAACTCTTGCAAAGATATCGAACCGGAGTTATCCTTGTCGAATATTTGAAAGACACGATCGGTAAAGAATGGCTGCGAGTGACATATATGTACAACCAACGAACCAACCAACCGCATCAGCAAGATGAAAGGAGAGAAAAAACAAATAAATTCAAGATGTAGAATAATAAAGCGCAAATTGTTGTTGGTAGTTTCTCACATTTTTCGATGTCACTATTTTCTGGAATTCTTCACGTCGAATCTCCTGTTCATTGCCGACAGTACTGCGAAAGAGTTGCTCCAGACGCACCAGGGAACTCTTATCAAAACCGGTGCGTGGCCTAAGAACGAAATTGAAAAATAAAATACGAAACGGCAAGGTAATTTGTTGATGAGTTGGTGGACTCACACCGGTATATTCAAGTGCTATATGTAAATATTTGTATTCAGTCAGGCAGACAGACGTGAGTGGCGGTCAGTAAAGGTGAAGAAAACATTTTCGGTTAGTTGAGCTCGTGTAATAAATTATAGATTAATTAAAGATTGCGGGTATTGGACGCTGACTGATTAATGGAGCAGCGAATCGAGTGCTTATTGCACTCACGGTCTAATCGGCCTCAGTTGCTAGAGTTACACATTGGCACACACATGTATTCACATATGCACGTGGTGCACCTACCACGATCACGCAAGAGTGCAACTCTTTTTATTTGACACTGTGGAAATGAAAGCTGAAAGCGAGCTTCTGCACTAGCTTTTGCATTCGCATCCGCTCTTGTGGCGTGTTAATCGATTTGTTTGCAATTTGTAAGTGTTCAGCACGTACAACGTTCTCACACTCGTACATTAATTTTAATGGCGTCAATATATGTTGCACATTGCCAAATGTTGTGCTAAATATTTGCTTCATTTGCATTGAAAACGGGTCTGTCTGTGCCAGCGGCTTCGCCCAGTTCGGTCGTGGGATACTTACCGTGAATTAGTCAGGTGTGAAATGAATTCCATTATTTGATTTGTGGATATCAGATTCGTGCCATCAACATCGATCAGACGGTATAATTTATCTAGAATCTGTATGCGGAAGAAACGGGTAATTTTTATAGATTTTCCAATGTCCTCGAACTCTTAAACAGATGTGTATGGTTTATAGGCTATATAAATGTATGTATGTGTGATTCACGCAATAAAATTTACGTGAACACTAAAATAATAAGAACATTACTTACACCACGCGCTTGCCAAATTTCTGTAAAATTTTTCGGGGTGATCTTACTGTTTTCCCCACAAATCACATATGCCACAGACTCCAGTTGTTCGGCGAAATCCATTTGTCTATCATCGCTGTGAATTTAAGCAAAATAATGTGTGTTTAGAGTAGGTGGTTGTTTGTAAATAATTTATTTCTTTTAATGACTCAATTTAATTTTAACACAATATTTAACAAATGAGTAAGCAGCAGACATCATACTTATTAGTAGTTGCAAAACTTGATTTATAAAAAAAAACATATTACATTATTATATTTAAAGTATTTATATATGCTTCTTAGAAAATTGTTTGTAAATATTTTTTTGTTTTTAAAATATATTATGCGTATGTAGTAGTATCTGATCAAATTTGACCAGAATTCTAACGTTTGATTTGGATCGTGCAACATATTTTTCTTAGGGTGGTTCAATAGCCTCCATTGTGTTAATTATTATTATTCTTATTGAAATTGTTGTAAATGAGTTTTGGAGAATATATGCTATGAGGGCGCAATTATTCGAATGCCATAAAGCTTTCAGTGATGGTTTGAGATATTAGAAAGCATGTCTCATTCAGGACGTCAGTGCATCTAAAGACGTCAATAGCGGTACGAAGTAGTACAAAAGTCCGTTTTGGTATGAGGCAGTTAGCAGAGACACTCCACATTTCTTAAAGATCAACTCAACATATTTCTGATCGACGTCAGACTCGTACAAAATGCCAGAGTTGCTTGTCAGCAGAACTAATCACAAAATATATGGTTACCAAAAAATTGCCTTAAACTTGCTTGGCTCCTTGAGACTTTTTCTATTTCCGAAACTTAAGCATCTACACTGGAGGATGCACTATGACAACTATGGCAACTTAAATTTTACCACAACATACATCAAAGCAGTTGCGATGTCTGGAGCGTATGTACTGGTCACGGAAATATATGCTTGTGATGTAAGCATTAGAAAGAAGCTGTGCGGCACGGAGCATTGTTACACCACGAATATCTGGCCAATTCCAGAAATAGTGTACAAGCTCGTTTAGAAATGACCCTGCAGTAAATTGTCTGACATTGAGTATTGAGTTTTATACAATTTTAAAATTACTTTTCAAAAAACATCCATTTTAACGTCTATCAAGTTACCAAAAATTAATATAAAATCACTAGTATATCTAAATAAGAATAATAAATAGGCATATGTCTGACTGTTCAAAAAAGTATAATTACGAGCCAGTCTGAAGGCAGTTAAATTTACTGCAGGGTGTTTTTTTATTACAAAGTTTACAAGCGCGTTAAAATTTTACAGCAAACATATGTAAATAAAAAGCAGAACTTGTACAACAAATAATCTATGACACAAACGACGACGTATACATAAATGTATATATTTACCAGGGCTCTATGTATGTTGAGTTCAAAGGACTGCTTGAAAAAACATTTTTGAGTTCAAATTTATTTATAACAATGTATAATTGAAAATATTAAAAAGATGGAAGAAATTCTTATACTTACGTTAGACGACCTTTTAAATGTTCAATCCAACGATCCTGCACCAAATAACCATTGCATTCGAGATCGAAGAGATGGAAAAATTTTTGTTGGAATTCCTATTGGGAAAATTAAAAGCAATTCATAAATAAATTGTTTATCAGTAGTTTTTTTGTTAACAATATAGATAGCATCATATATATTTTCGGGCCTAATAGTGAACTAAATAAAAGAAAGTTTATGAGATACTGCAAAGAAGTCCCGAGAATGCGTTATTGAGTTCTAAGAAAGTGGGTTATATACATATCTTTGCAGCCGTGACATCAATTGGTGTTTTTAAATTATATTCCATGTTTTATCCATATTCGTATGCCTTCGCAACATGTTGCCACAGAGTATAAATTTTCTGTTCAGTTACCATTTGTTTGCAACACCTAAAACTAATCGAGATAGATATAGAGTTATATATATCAAAATGATCTGATTGACGAGACGAGTAGAATTTTGGATGTCTGTCTGTCCGACTGTCTGTCCGTAAAAATTGAGATATTTTGATGAAACTTGGTACACGTACTTCTTGGCCCTCAGAAGAGGTTGATGTTGCAGATGGGCGGAATCGGAAAATTGCCACATCTACAGAATGTCGTTAATCCAGAAATTGTAAAAGGCAATAACTAAGCCACATATTAATATACAAAACTGATGTTCGGTACATCGAAGTATGGAGGGTCATCTGTAGTTTAAAAGTTTTTAAAAAGTGGGAGTGGGTTCACCTATTATTCCATTTAATGTACATATCTCACAACCCACTAAAGCTATATCAACAAACGTGTTGAAAACAAGTCTTTGTAATCTTTCACCTCCTTATACACTGTGAAAAAGAATGAAATCGGATTATAAACACATCCACTCCCCATATTGCAGTTATGTTGAAAACTACTAAAAGTGCTGTAACTCTCTAAATAAATACGTCAGCAGGATTAAATTTCAGAGCCAGGATAATACTTAAAGGCTTCATGGGATTCGGTGCAAAAATTGGACAATGAGTATGGCATCGCCCACCTTTAGGTGGAATCCTATATCGCAGGAACTAATCTAACAATTTCAATAAAATTTGGTGCATAACGTTACCCCAACATTCTTATATTACATTGGGAAAATATGCGATAGAATATTGGAGTTGTATCATCTCATTTCCAGAAATGGTCGAAATTGGACTACATTTTCAACCCCCCCGATACCGGAGGTCCACATAACCTCAGTGCATATGGCTGACTTTTTACCGAAAATATCGATAAATATGTGAGATGTGAGATGTGAGAATTAAATTCAGAGAGTAACTTTCTCTGATAATATGGTACCCTTGGTACCATTGGACACCATATTATCGGTAAAATCGGGTAAATACTTCTCCCAGCCCCCATATATCTAATATAATAATTTTCAAACTTCCGGTTGACTTAATACCGTACACATCGGTCAATCTGTAAGGTGTCTTAATGAAATTCAGAGAACATCTTTCTTTGATAGTAATGCGTCCTGATGCCGAAAATTGGTGATCGGTAAAATATATATTTTTGGTGGCGAAAAGGAGTGAAATTGATATACGAATTACACGCATATCAAGCCATAAGTCCCCATATCCAAGTATGCTTTAGTTTAATGCCAAAAGTAAATGTTATCTGCTTATTAGACCTTCCCTAGTGATTTCCGACTTTCCATATGGCTTCAAACAGGTTATATAGGTTAATGTGTGTGATATTTTAGAGGAATTAAGTATTTGCTTAACCACAATGTCTTTTAGCGCTGAAGATGAATGAACGATCTAAATCTTTTTCTAAATTCCATATCCTTAATTTAATGGCACCATTGCGATAAATATAGTGATTTATGTTAGTCAGATTGATTTTAAATAAATATCTGGGATATCTTGCAAAATTAGTAAGGAAACTAAGTGAGTATATGAACTATAGTCTAAGTTAATAACATGCCAAATATGATTGTAGTCCTGTTGCAATTTAGTCGAATAATGAATGTTTTGCCAACATCTGAAAGTATTGCACCGGCTTTGATCCTTGCAAATTGCGAGAGCATAATATTTTTGGTTACACGCGAATTTGGCCGTTCCTTCCGTTTTAAACTTATGATCTTATGATTCCAATGCATTCATTGATTTCGATGCGTTTTCTACTCACTTTGAATAATAAGAAGTTATAATTAAATTATAAAAAAACGATTATTCAAGATTTTTCTAAACGCCGACTCCGATATCGATATTACTATAAATAGTCGAAGGTACATTGATACCGAATGGAAAATTTAATTTTTAGCCTTCATGGAGGAAGTAATATTCGACCCCGTGTTACACGTCTTAATCGTTCATCATCGGGACTTTAATTTATAAATGCCACAACCGCACACCACATTAAACAAATTTGTCTCTTTGATTCTTTTAGAACCACACTAATATGTATACATATAAATATGTAAACTCTTAATTTAGCCACGCACTAAGTAATTATGCAATTTTCTTTTATCATTTTATAACCGGACTTGAAATTTATACTTCAACTATTTATAAACGAATAAAATTATATTTTATAAGTTTCGTTAAAAGTAATCAATAAATTACTGAATGATATTTGTAGGAATAATGTATAGGTAAATGCATTCTCCTCATTATGTCTATTTGTTTGTCTCATTACAAGATATTAAAATATGCTTAAAGCAATAAAAGCCGGTTGTTAATGCGTTTTTCACTTTATTAACTCCAAGATATATTATATATGATTGTATGCAAATGAAAAATTAAGCTATAGTGAAATTAATATGTTATAAACTGTATATAACTAGTGTGATTGCCATGCCCGTTTGGCCTGTCTAGAATGTATTTTTCCATATATTCAGTATTTTAGTGTATACACTAGTATACCAGTCTTTTTTAATTGTAATTATCCTTCAACATGTCCAGTTCACAATATCCAGAAGCCAGTCAGAAGTAAAGCTTGTTAAAAAATGCTAGTTTTACTGTAGAGTACGCATGCTATACTAGTATGAAGAAAAGTTCGTATCGTTACTAAGAGAGGAAGCGATTACAATTGGATGTATACGTTTTGTGGTTAGATTTATTCTTCAAAAACACGTAATAATGTTACACTTGTTGGAGAATTGAGATATGAGATATAGCAAGTAGGGTTTTGGTATTTTGAAAAAAACTGGTTAAAACGAAATTTCGTGTATCAACGAAGCGCTATTTTTTGGAGAAAAAATGTTGCTGATACCAAAAAGTGGATTAATGAGTATGCTCTGTACTAGGCGAAACAACCATTCGTAAGTGGTCTGCTAAATTATGTACAAGCTACATGAGCAACAATAACCGTGAACGCAGTGGGCGTCGAAAAGAGGCCGCTACGGAAGAAAACATCAAAAATACATTAAATCATTTGAGATGACCAAAAAATGGGAAAAATAAGAGAATAAGTTGGCGCTAAAAATATTAAATATCGCCTAGGCTTAGGCCTTAGTTGAACAACGAATCGAACTATCTAATTTTGGCAAAAAAATGTGATTTTCTTTGAAACTCTAAGAACTTTTCGATCTGAAATTAGACAGACGTAGCAAATTTTTTTTCTTTTAGCATCTGTTAACTTTATCATACTTCTACATATTTGTTAATAAAATGATTACATGTGAATGCAAATAATGATTAATGCAAATATTTGCAATAATTTACATACTGGATGTGATATATGTATGTAAATCGTGAAGACACTATCTAATCAATCGAATAATTTTATTGACTGGTTTTTCTTTGGCGGAAATAGTTTTTATTTTAAGGACTGTTAGCTTTGGAGAAATAAAATAATATTGCTAGTAAGTTATAGACCTTGAGGATTTCGACCATTAATATATATAGTTGTCTAAACTTTTATAACTTATCTTAGTGGTCAAAGTTCCACATTTCAACAAATTTTTGTACCAAAATTTCTTTCTTTTTAGACCTACATTGAATATTTTTGTCATTCTGGACATTTCAATAAAAAATTGGGTGAAAATATCTTCATTTCAATTCGCTATTACAGCTTGATGATTGCTATTCTCATTGTCATTGCATATATTGTGATTAAAAAATGTGAAAAACCAAAAAAAAAATAAAAGGTGGTCACAATAAGAAACCTGTTTTAAAATATTCAGCCACTGCTTAGCGTAGCCCAAAAATATTTAGTAACTGGCTTTACTTTTTGGAATCCCTTGCTGATTTCTTTCATTGTTGTTTTGTGACACATATCATTCCACAAATTTACATTATTAATGTATACACATGTCCATATGTATTTTTAATTTGACCGATTACATTCCTAAATATATGTTTATACATATGTTTATGTATAAATACATATGTTTATTTATCGTAATGTTTGAGAGAAACTTGGCGCACGGAGCCTAAGTGACATAATTTAGTAAAACAATAAAAATCTAAATCAAATGAAGAAGTCTTTGGGAGAGTATATATTTTTTTCTTTTTAACTATATTAAGATCAAGTTGTATAAAGTCCACCTATCATCAGCCATGAAACTCACCTTCTCCAGAACAAATTTCCGGAATGCTTCACGAGTGTGCTTGCCCTCGGCGAGTAGTGCGCTACACTCGGATATGAGTAACCAGCGAAGCTTTTCACGTTTCGCCTCCACTTCCATCGCACTGAAATTCTTATCTAAATTGAGGTTGTAGCGGTCAATGTATCTGTCCACGTGAGATTGCTCTACGCTTATCTCTTCTAATTGTGCCGAGGTAGTTGGTTCCGCCAGCTGCACGTTGCTGAGGGAGGTGGTAAATGTTTTCCTCGTAGCTGCCGCAGAGGTTGGTGTGGTATTTGTAGAATCTATTGACTGTGATTTGGTTAGTTGGTTTTGGTTTTGTTGTTGTTGTTGTGCCATCGGTGTTGTCATTTGATTGATGTTGTTGTCTAATTCAAGCACAGCAGGTGACACGCTAACAATGTTAGCTGTTGTTGTTGCTGAAGTTACCGCTGTTGTTGGTGTAGTTGTGTTGACGTTGGGTAATATACGCACTTGTACGTTATCAGATACATCGCTGATATTTATTTCTTGCGCTCTCACATTTGACACTGCACCTGCTCCACCACAGACTCTATCGAGGCGCTTTACTTTCTGTGGTGGCTGCTTAAGATTTATTTGCTTGCTGCTTGTGCTGATTTCATTGTGGCTCGTTGGTGGTGGCTTATATGGCTCTGATTGGCGATCTCGAGCGCCGTGCAATTGTTCCAGATACTGTGCCGCCTGCAGCAGCACGTGATTTACGGCGGTTAGTTCCTCTTCGGTGACGGAGTTTGGCGCTGTTGGTTCACTGTTGTGATTGTAGGCCTCGCTGCTGTCATTACTCGCAGCGGTTGTGGTGGCGCTAATTGTTTGCACCATGACGGGTGCTTCACTGAAAGGCAAATCATCCGAGAATGACACCTTTTTCGGTGATCGCGTAGGTGTGGGTGGCACCTCTAGCGATTTAATGGAGGACACAGAGCCGCGGGGGTTCTCATTAGAATTATGATTCTTAGTATTAAAGGCCATTTCTGAGACTTCGAAGTTTATTTTGGTTTAGGAATGAATTATTTATTATTTTATAAACACATTTGCGCCAGAATAATCGTGTTGGCTGTATTTCCGTAGTATCAGGAAGAGCTCATCGGTGTAATACTGTAAATTGTGAATGTAATTTGTTTTTGTTTTATATTTGAATTCTACTGATTTTGAAATATACTATTTATTTATTTCGAATGTGAACACTTAGATTTAAAAATTAAAAAATTAAAATTCGTTTAAATATGTTGATTATTTAGTAATTAACTATATTTAATCTTCGTTTGTAACTTGATTTTAAAATATATTTGTTTTCTATTTCACTTTTTTTGTATTCCCTCTCTTCCAAAATATGTAATTATACATTTCACAGAAATTTGATTCTTCTGGATACACAGCACTGAATTTAATACGAAGTATTGGCGGGTTACTGGCACATATTATTTCATTGTAAATATATGTACGCGTAAATACACTTCGATAAAACGTCGCATACATTGCATAACATTGTATTTACTAACAAATTCAACACATAATTAACATTCATATAAGTGGCACTAGTAAAAATTAAGCCATGACGAACGTGACTTTTTGTGAATACCGTAAATTTGTGCAATTATGAGGATATTTTACTTGCATTTTTTTCACAAATTTGTAATGCATTTTGGCTTTAAGCGATTTTCCGCAACTGTGAAAAATTTATATTTGAATATTATTATATATTTATTATTACATATTATTTATTATTACATATTATTTATTATTATTATATTTTGCATTATTATTTACAGTTAAAGTTTCTTAATTTCTTAATATACGAGAAATTGGCAGTTCATTGCGCGTCGCAAACCAAATCTTTTTCAGATCGTATAGTGATACGCCTAATGCAATTTTTTGTCAAACTTTCTAATCACTTTGCTTAAAAACAAAATTAAAATACATAATTGATTATGTAGATTCCACAACAGCTACACTGATTTTATATTGGACATAGTATTATACGTAGATGAAACTGTTCAGTATATATTGTCAGATGTAAAATTACCCGATTTTAGTATTTTGATAGCCCACATCTTACCAACTTATTCTAAGCTCATTTTTGTACGCAAGCAAAAGCAATATTCTGTTTAAAAAAAATTTTCTTGAATGCCAGTGCGAAGAAGTTGATCGTAAACCCTATAGTCCATTTTTTCAAGTTTCAATACCGCGATTGAAGTTCCTACTATCATTTTCCAACCAATCACACTTGTTGAACTTGGAAGAGTAGAAGGGTTTCTTTCATTGTTTTACACTTCCTTATTTTAGTGTATTATTAAAGTGTATTTTCCTTATTTACTTTTACTTCCTTATTTCAGTGAGAATTCTTTTGTAGTTCGCTTACAAGAGATCTGTGTGCTATTATTATTTATGCAATTTCGAGAAACTTGAAATATTAAAAAAATAAAAACCAAAAAAATTTTAGGTATTCAGGAAAAACCATAATGTTTCAGTTTTTAAATTCTTTATAATTTTTGTGGCGTGGCCTCAATTAAAAATGTCACACATTTTATTCCACGTTATTGATAAATCGATACGAGGTACAGCCTCTTCTTTCCAAAGTTTTTCTTTAATTAAAACTTAATTGATTTAAAGTCGAACATAAAAAGGTTTTCTTCATCAAAGTATGAGAATTGTATTCATGAAATGAAAAAGAAAATATAAAACTGCACATTATTTATTAAATACGTTATGAAAGATTAGGATCCTGTATACATTCTCAACGGTTGCCATCGTCCTCACTGCTAGTCAAGACATAAGTTATTGGCAACACAAATTTTTTATAATTCAATCGTGAAAATTATACTTCGTTATATACTAATATCGCAAATTAAAAAGAAATGTAATGTAATGTGTATCGTTCGTCGAAAGCAAATTAAAAAGAAATGTAAAGGCTTCATTCATAGCAAAATCTTTTTAAGATGCTGAACATCTTTTATTATCATTAACAAAATAAGAACACAAATTGCATAAAAAAATTAATGTTTTAATTTTGAGTTTTTATTATTCCACAATAATTATCTTTCAACGTACGAAATTTCTTTTCAAAATTTTGAGCTTAGTTTTATTTCAAAATCTTTAACAATTATGCAACATTTTTGCAATATTTTTCACAATTCACTTCGCGCAGTTAAATTTTTTTGTACGCACTTGTATGTAATTGCTGCCGTCCTTGGGCAGGATGCCTAGGAACAGGTTTTCACGCGCTACTTTGGCAATATTGAACGTACGCACATCATCTAATTAACTTATACACGGGCTTAATAAAAGCCAAAAAGTTAAAAAGCGAAAATTGAAGAAACGGAACCGCGAACGTATTCAGCGCAGCTTGCGAACTCGTACTGAAAGTGAAAACGAACTCACAATTCCGCACCACGGTGGTGGCTGGGGTGGCAACGGCGATTCCGGCCCCTCAGTAATGCAGACAACACACAATACTCAACGTTCAGTTTGAGTGAACATCGCACTTGAGTTTGAGTGAAAATGCACTTCGCATGCAAGTTGCAACTTCTTGCGTTCCACACGAATGCAACCCTAACTACCGAACACACTGGATACTGATTGTTAGCCGATTCGATACCAACACGACTCGACGAGAGACTCCAAGGAGCCAATCGTTTGTTGATTCACTAATGGTGCGCGTCGTTGCCCCGTGTTCGTTAGTAATCGCATGATATTGGTGCGCATGCGCCTTCGCCGTTCGTATTAACTCTGCCGTGCAAGGAGAATTTGTACACACATTCAAAACAAAAGTTACTTGTTGTTGTTGCGTTGTGTTCTTATTTATTTCTTAAATAATATTATTAAAGCAAATATTCGAACCGAAATAAATTGCTGCGCTGGATCCGGCGCGTACTAACAATTAAAACGTACTGAACGTCCGGTTGTTGGTCAACTGCTACTTGCCTGCCAGATTGATAGAGCAACGAAATACGAGCTGTGCAATTGTATTTTCGTTTAACGTTTAACTGTTTAACATTATACATAAACATTTCGAAGTTCTCGTATTGATTTGGGTTTTTAATACTTTTATTTACTTATTATTCTTATTTTTTCCAAATTTACTGTTTTTTCCCACTGTGTATGATTTTTGATGGTTTTGTTTCTTATTAAATTTTAGCGCTTTCAAAAGCGATTGCATTTGCAAATATATTGAAGGGTCAAGCATGAAAATATGTATGTGTAAGCCATTGCGACTCAATAAAGGGGAGTGGAAATAAGAAAAAAACGGAAAATACTTAAATAATAAAAGGCAAACTAATGCAATATTATAAAATTGAACTCGTTTATTGAGACTCAATTATTTATTTTATTACGTTTTTTCCATATTAATATTGAATATTACACGACTTTCATGAATGATATTGTGGCTTAAATTAGCTTGTATAAAGAAATAATATTTTTTAAAATTACAACCACTGATTTGGGGCTATTTAAGATAAAGAAGATTTTTTAAAAATAGATGTCTCCGAGTATATAAGCTCTTTTACCAGTATGGCAACTTTCAAAGAATTTTTCTCCTTTCATGTGTCTTAAATTTACTTGTCCATCCGTTGTAAAAGTCAATAATTTTTAAAAATCTAGTTTTATAAACTAATTTTTAAAATA
Source organism: Bactrocera minax (assembly GCA_021498325.1). Classification (NCBI taxonomy): domain Eukaryota; kingdom Metazoa; phylum Arthropoda; class Insecta; order Diptera; family Tephritidae; genus Bactrocera; species Bactrocera minax. The sequence goes on along the minus strand of JAKEEE010000022.1, from coordinate 2,769,089 downwards.
ATATTTGAAAAGAAATTCGATTCAAAACTATTTTTCTATACAAAACGTGGTTTGTTATAAATGTTTTAACGGCATATATCTGTATCTGCGAAGGCTCTTTAAAATTGAAGCCAGAAGTGTTCCCTGCCTTGAAAGTCTTGTGCTCGTGCGAACGTACTTATGTATGTATGTTTGTGTATAATGAGGTAATATTTCTCGGCAAGATTGATTCATAAATCGAAAGTTTAACCTACACATTCATTATGTGTATTATTAATTTGTTTCTTTGCTTGCTCCATATGCATGTATGTATGTATGAATATCTGCTGACTTCCGAGTAATGAATGCTACTACGTGCACATGCTTGTTTTTGAAATTGTTAACAACCGACACATTCGAAACAGTACGTACAGAAGTCGCTTTCAATAATTCTTATTGCTGAATTTTTTTTTGCGTAATTAATAACAATTTTATAAATAGTCTTGTACAGCAAATTAAACATCTGCTGTCCAATAATTTAGTTGTTATGAAAATATTTGTATCAGTTACGAGTTGCGTTTTTTTTACAAATTCCTTCGATAACTATTTTTGAATTTCAGATGAAAAAAAATGTTCTTATACGTGTTAAGTTTTTTTTTGTTTTCCTATGTTTTCGCTTACTTATTTGCTGAGGTGCTTCGGTAAGGCATTTTTTGATTGTTTTTGGCTATGCTAAAATTAACATTTGGTAATTTGTTGGCTTTGACGTTGTGTAATTTCAAATTTGTTTATACCTCGACACGCTCATTTACTTTGCTATTGGCAGTCGGTGTTTCTGCTTCGTATTTCTACCTTAATAAAAATTAGTAAATTGTGTGCAACGTATTGGAGGGTGCGAAAGTGTTTAGAGAACGCTACGAGTTTTGGTTTTATATGGAATATAATTCAATTCGTTTAAGCGTCCAGAAGTCAGATTTAGAATATTGAATATTGAAATAAAAACAAATTAGCTCATTTCATAATTGCCATTGCATTTACTTTTTGACTTCCTATGTTAAATTTATCATACTTAGTGTGTATAAGTCTTTTCAAGATTCTAAAATTCCTACCAAATATCCACAAGGAGCTTTTTTTAATTTTCTCATATTGCTTCCAACGGAGTTGCTTCGTTTAAAGGTAAATTACCAGATTGCGATAAATTTTGGCCAAAAAGTCTTATTTGTATTGGGTTGTTCGGAAAGTCATTTCGTTTTTTTTTGGGGAACATGAAAGACAGTTTTCGTATAATGAATAAATATTTGTTATACATATTTATAATCATTCAATTTGTCCAGCTGATGACAATAGACTTCTGAATTAATCGTTGCATTGTCCGGCAAAAGCTCAAAAAAAACGATTCCTTTGACATTTTGTGAATGTTGGCTTTTGACACGCTTTGAGCCGGTTCATCTTTTCTGCTCCATGACCTCTTGCGTTTAACATTGTTGTATACAACCCATTTTTCGTCCCCAGTAATAATCCGCTTCAAAAATGGATCATTTTCTAGACGTTTGAGGAGCGAATCACACGCGTCAACACGACGACACAAATTTCGCTCGGTAAGGACATGGGGCACCCACACATCGAGCTTCGAGGTTAAGTCCATGCCTTTCAAATGGCCATAAACAGTTGAATTCGACAAATTTAACCTCTCACCGATCTCTCGTGTGGTGATTCGCCGATTTGCATCAACTAATGCCTTTATCGCATCTTTGTCAGCTTCGACCGGCCTTCCAGACCGTGGTGCATCTTCGACATCAAAATTGCCGGATCGAAATTTTGCAAACCAGTTCTGGCACTGGCGTACTGTTAACACGCCTTCTCCATACACATCCGTCAATTTTTTTCTCGCTTGGACAGCATTTTTACCTTTTCTGAAGTTAAAAAGTAAAATATGACGAAAATGCTGCTTATTGCTCTCCATATTTAAAAAGGCACCAACCAAAAACTACTGGGTAGAATTAATAGAACTTTTTCACACACAAGCCTTGCAATATCAGCTCTCATGACATATAATGGTTATGGGGCTTAAGTGTGAAGTTAGTTTCGAAAAAACGTAATTAAGTCCTCTGGCGGGAAAAAACGAAATGACTTTCCGAACAACCCAATAGAATATTATGTCTTTAATTCAGAAAATTTGGGAACTATTGCGCATCCGTTGAATTATGCCGTTAACAGTGGAATGTACAGACCTTTTATATACTATTTTCGTTTTCGCATTGAACTTTTTTGTTTTTATATGAAACCCTATATTGGCAAAAAGAAAAAAAATTATATTCGAACTCATAAAAAGGTCGCATTAAAGTTGTTATGTAGATTTTAGTATGTACTGGGTGCTGGTATAAACAAATTAAATAATATAAAAAAATAGAAAATATAAACAATTAAGTTAACTGAACGTTTTTTCCTTATGGAAGAATAAACTGTATTCAGCATAGAGTAAACATTTTTATCAGCAGAAAGAATAAACTTATAAATCAGTGCTTAAAGTCGCAAACAGTCTATGGGGCAGCAACATCGATATATATATAAACCGTATACAAAGCAAGTATAAATTAAAATACGAATTACATACAACAAAGCGAAAGGTATAATAATTTAGACGGAGCCAACTAATGGAAAATCTGACAGCGCGTCCAAATTGGAAATGAAATCCTCCTCAGCATAGGTAGCAGTAAATTTATGTAGTATTCAAATCGAGAGGAAGAAACACATTGAGAAAAAAATTAAAATACAGAAATAAATAACATATTTTTCTACGCCCATTCATATATTTGTTATGGATAAATTTTTTGGATAAATTTTTAGCACCAGACCACAGTAATAAACTGTTGTCAGGAAAATATAAACCCTTAATAAATACGTAATATGTTAAATATAAAGTCTACTAAAGACGCGGAGATCCTCACATTTGGTACATTTTAGATAAAAGTTGCCACATGTTAGAGGTAGTATTTGTGGTATTGTGACTCGGTATCATGACTTATATTGTGACTTATATTGGTATCGATATCTTAATTAATGCTTGAATTATAAATTGAGAAGTAAAAAATACAAAATAACCTTCTACGACAAGTTGCTTTTGCCTTTACGAACCAAATGTGACTCAAAAGTGATCCATATGTGAGCGTCATCTTTTAATATTTAATCCTTATTCGTTAGACATTTTTCGCTCTTTTATCCGCCGATAGACATCTTGAAACCAATCCCTATGAACACTCTATAACTCTTTCTTTCATAGTCTACCGAGGCTATATCGATTAGTTTTAGATGTTAAAACACTTTTGGGCAAACAAAATTGTTATATTCTGTGTAACATGTTGAGATTTTAAAAATAGACAAACCTAACCCATACTTATGAATATTTTCACTTGACAGTGCTGCCAACCACACAGACTTTGTTACCAAATTAATAACATAAGAACCAAGTGAACAGAATGGATCAGCAATTTATCTAAATAATTTAAACAACTTGAAAAGAAAACAGTAAAATGCGATCTAGAATTCAAGTACGATCGGAAACAATTGAGTCCGACGACGATATGCGTGTATGATTGCGTTCGTATTGGCGTACGTCAAAGAGTTTGCGTGTGGATTTCCGGTATGATCTGGTGGGCAGTGTTAACGAAAGGTGGCACATTTACACTTTCGCTTTTAGTTTTTATGCTGAAAAAACTCCTACAACACTGTTTATTCATCTGCTGGATCTCGAATCACGCACCAGCATGAGCTAAATCTCCATTAATTTTGTAGCTCTATACTTAGCCATTCCAGCAGAGCGATATGTAGAAATAAAAATCAGAAAAATTACATCAAAATATTCAGAAAACAATGTAAAAAGGCTTAATTAATAAACAGCAAAAAAGATAAACAAACAAAGTACAAAAGAGGAAACCAGAAATGCCTGTGTTGAGTTATCGAATGAAGGTCAGCGTGCCTCAGCCCTGCTCTTAGCATCTCACGCTCACCCAATGCAACCAAGCGGTGTTGAAGCGCACACAAACATACATACGTGTACACTGGTTCGTGTAACAGACAGCATCTGACTGTGTCTGGTACGCTTGGGCCGTGGCCGTCGCTTCTAACCGAGCGAAATCAAATGTCGTTGAACTTTTTTTTCAAATGTAGCAGAATCATATCGGTCGTACTTTAAGTAGATATTGTTAAATGAAATCCGTGCACTTATGGCCGTTATATAGACTTGGTCATGTTTACTACTCACATATTATAAATATGTATGTTTGCAGATATTGTTTCTATTGTTGACGCCGAAATACAGTTAAAATTTTATTAATTTCATCCGATCATGTTTCACCACATCTTAGCGTCATTTATATTTATTCCGTTTCGGCGATTTCAGCATCTCATTCGGTTGAGTTGTTTATTCGCCTCGTTCTCTTGAATTTTCGAATTTACGGGCACCGAATTCCGCCACTTGGCTGAAGTGTTCGAATTTAAATTTTAAGTGGCAAATGCAGACGTTAACGTAAATAGGTTTTGGTGTGTGTTTGTTTGAAAATTAAAACAACAAACAGCGATTTTCAAAACAATCAAACGAGTATGTGGTTTAGAGTTGTTAATTATCATATAAGTACATATGTATGTTTAGTATTTATGGTTTTGTCCGGGCAGATAATACTAAGTAATGAGCCACGCAAAATATTGTTATGACAATAAGTTATTAAACTGTGCAACCCAATTTGAGAAAAAAATTAAATATCGTTCCGGAGTTTCAATATTTTGTTAGGTATTCATTGTGTGCAAAAATAACTGTAGTTAATTATTATTTTTTATTTATGCAATTTGCTTACATTCAAGATCTTTAAGAAAATAACTGTCAATGAAAATAATATATATTACTCTTTTTGATAAATTAAAATGTGTGAATGAAAGAATTTCAAGTGTGATTAAAAATTACACTTTACATCAAAAGAGAATTTTAGAGGCGAGAAGAGAAGAGATTTTATATCAAACTATGAGGAGGTCCAGAAAAATTTAATAGACAAGTGTTATTATTTAGTTTCTTAAGTTTTTCTTTTACCACCTAAAAACTACTTTTACTACGTATAAACATTTTCGTAGCCTGAAATGAAAAAATATGTTGAATGGTGTAATTAATTCTTTCACAAATATTATTAAGTACCATTAGATACAGCAGAACTCGCTAGTGTTGATACGCATACATATCCATGCCAGTTGATTGGCATTTAACGTATTCGCAACTTGTGCCAAAGACCTGTGTTTGCGCTAAATTATGATTTTTTACAATAGTTGAGTTTTTATAGAGAAATCGGAAAAAAGTGAGTTTGTAACTGTTTCACATTATGACTTTTATTATAAATTATATAGTACAATACCATATCAGGGCGACCTTAAGCAAATATGATATGCCATTATTTGGTCTCTGCCCTCATCTGTTAACTCGTGCCACATGGAAGAATTACCCGTTGAGTTTCAAGGTTTAAGTAGAAATGCGTATACACTCGCTTTTCTGAATAATGAAAAAAAAATTCATATATATTATTTTTGTACATTGTACTGAAAACAGCAATATCACTGAAAAAACGATTGAATGACCAAGTGGTAAAGGTGCAATATATATTGCATGCAACTAAGCTAGATTTCCAAACATAACTAAATGTTCTTCCTAACTAAATGTTGAAATTCTTTTTAGAAAAACTAGGTATTACAATATTATTAGTTGGTCAAATTGTTGACCATATTAATATTGAATTTATATTTTTAAGGTTCTTCAAAGACTCATCTCATACTATGTCATATTACCGTAGTAATTAAGGTATTCTTAATTTCGGCTCAAGTTAATTTGAAAATAAGTATATTTGCTTTAAAATTAGGAAATACTTCCGAAGAAATCAAATTATGATCTAAATTAAGAGGAAATTGTTTTCACATGTAACTGTAGAAAAGCAATAAAAAAATTACTAAGTAAATTGCGAATTTACTTTTTAAGTAGATGGGAACAGCCCCTCCATAAAACATACAATACAAGTATAATAAGAAAAGACATACATTTAAAAGATTTTCAGACCCCATAATAGTCTGATTATTTCCAGATCTCATCCAGTTTAAGACAAACCAACAGAGCTATTGTTACAGTTTTTATAAAGTATAGATGGCACATTATATAAGAATTTGTTTAGAGACAAAACGTAACGGTAACGAGTGGAATAGGCGCCCAATCAAATTTGTAGAAGAATTGAAATCGGAACAATTGACACAAGCTATAACAAGGCTCGGGAAATGAAATTTGCCTCATAATGCTGTCACCTATTTCACATTTCATTATCCGATTTAAGATTTCATCGTTGGTAGAACTTTTTAGTTTTATGAAGGAATTCTCATTTATTTATTTACTGCAGTGATGCTTGTCCTCCACGAAGTTGTCATTGCCATTAATACATAGGCAAACATATTCACATACATTCATAATAAGTAAATTCAAATACACCATTTTTTCAACACTTGTGTGCAATTTGTATTAATAATTTTATGGCGCTTTTAGAATACAATAATTCTTCTTCATAAATATTCAGAAATGGAAGCAGATATCGTAGAATCCCGACCTTGATAGCCATACGCATAATTACTGGACATAGAAAAGGCGTATCCAACACCACTCCAAAGCCAGTAACTTGACACATGCGTGCAACTTAATTCAGGCAAATGAACATGTGTTTGTGTAATGGAAAGTAATTAAAAAGTCAAGCCTTCAAAATTGAAGCCGATGAATACTTGCGTTCTGATTACTGTACGAAAAGAAAAACTACAAAAAGTAGAAAAGTGCATTACTTAAAACAATTACTCAGGTGTGTATATGTAGGTGAAGCTCATACATACACACACTTGACAATAGTTGCTGCGAGGGGCAACGTGTACGCCGTGGAGTGCATGCAAAAATGGATTACGTTAATTTGGATTTAATGCTGCATTTACGACTGCCCAAGAACGCAGGTAAGCTTTGAAGCCAGCAACATTCAAAACAGCATTTGTCATAGAGCTATGATAGTAAGTGTAACGACGCGCGTTAGCTCCACGCATGAAAATGCAATTACGTTACGTTCAATTGTGTTCAAACGCTGGTTGGCTGATTGGCTTATTTAAATGGCCGCCGAATGGTGGCGGTGACTAGTGCTCCGCACCGGTTCCACAGTCTGTTGCAACGAATGAGTGCGTCGCACAAGGCTAAACGCATTTTATTCAAAAAAAATAAACAAATAAATAAAGAAACTTAATCCACAACATTCACTTTGTCAACACGCACACCTGACACTTATATTATATACGTTATATATTACATATTTATATACTCGTACATGTATGCCCTGCACGAAAAATTACTTTTGCAAAATTTTCATTTTAAAATGCAGTAGATCGCTAATTTTTTATCTCTTTTCTCTTTTTCTATAAATCTATATAGTATCATTGAGAGAAAAAAATTCACACTTGAAATTATCACAGGTATCTGAGGTATCACAAATTGTGATTGTATCTAATGGTCTGTCGGACCCTAATTTAACCTTGCCGTACTTTTTATTCATACTTTTAATATTGTTATCATTATATATATTTTTAATATGTCTCCTTCGGGTTGAAAGATTACTATTCTTGAGAAATGTTATTCGTAGATATTAAAATATTTAAACCCAAATTTTTTAATACATATTTATCAAGTGTTATTCATATTTGGTAGTCTAATAATCAGCAACATGTACTTTTGAGCAGATTTACTGGTTCACCTTACCTACTTTTCAGTAATCGAGATGTGTCATATGTTTTCGCAATTTTAAATATTCAAACATGCATTCATACACTTATACACTTATACGAGTACATGCCTACTGCATATGTAATCACGCAAGTGTAAATACTCACAAATGAACTTTTCCTTACGCAATATATATATATAGCTAGCAAGGTGCATTTACCATAGTTTATACGTTTCTAAATACATACTTATGGTATACGTGTTGAGTGTTCATGCGAAGCATTTTTGCCATTATATTTTCTGCAGTTTATGACTATGTATGCACATATAAGTAGATACATTTCAATTATATACAAATTAATTTATTGTTATATATATACATATAAATAATATGACAATGAAAGTCAATGAAATCATAAAAATAATATTAATTTTATTGAAATGTGAACAGAGGCACAAACTCTATACATTGAGAACATTGAGCAATTGAGTGAGCTGAGTACTTCACTCCCCTCGAATGACTTGAAAAACTTTTTTCTAATAGTGATGCTTTGGCAGTTCTGACAACAAAAGGTTCGCATAAAACGTTCTAAAGTCAAAGCAGATATGACTATTATTCGGATAGCAGGAGAAGCTCATTCAGATGTTGGCACATTTCTATTAAATTGCATCAAATGACTGCATAATAATGGTAAGTGATCATAACATATGGGCGCTATTTTAGTATAATATTCTATCAATATTCTAATATTCGAATGAGGAGCACGCTGTTAGAAAAAGAAAACAAAATGTTTAATGTTGTTCAGCAATTGTAATCAAAATCGATGCCGTGGCTCATCACTTAACATTACAGCACATCAGTCGGTCGAGTGCTTATAATAAAGTTCCCACATATATTCGTACAGCCTTGCAGGAACTGTTGCATACATGATTCTTTAAGACATATTTATTGGCCGCTCAGCAGAAGCGTAAACTCTTTATACTCCAATCAACATTAAAATGTATACGAATAAAGCCATATTAAATCATTTATTGCACGCAATCATTGGAAAATAAAAATCTTTGAACATTAATCATTTTAGTCTATTTCATTTTTTAAATATTCCTAACATTCTTTAATAACTCAAAATCCGTTAAGCTCTATCTTAATTGTCTAGTTGAATTTCTTTATTATTATTATATATTTTTATCTCACCACAAGTCGCTCATTTCATACCATAAATGAAGATCATAAATTTTGCGGTCGAATAACAAAAGTCAAAATGTTTGAATGGCGGTGGAGCAAACGAACAGGCGTACGACCGAACGAACGATTGGACTAACGAATGAGTGAGCGAACGAAATGTGTCAGATTGAGTAAAATATGAGCCAACCTGCCAAAAAGCATTAGCAGGGCAAACAGCGGCGAGTGCTACCAAATGTCACGATCAGTCAAATCGGCAGATATCGAACAGTAAATGCATATATGGTACATGGTATGGTTTATGAGTGTGTGAGTGCACATCGCACCAACCCATTCCTTCTTTTATTTCTATGCAAATCGCTGAGGAGCTATTCACCATTGGATTGGCGCTGGGAGTTAGACTATGGATAGGACAGTCAGCTAGCTCTGTAGGCAAATATGTTTGCATGCATGTAATGGTTGTGCGTCAAGTATGCACAAAATTGTAGTGGGTGGATTTATTGTTGACGTGGTTGTAAGCTTCTGATTTAATCCGAATGGAATTAGTGATTTCGGGTTTAAAATATGACTAAATTCGATTTTTTCGTTCTGAAATATTTAATACAAATTCTTAAATCAATGAAAATACTTTTAATTACAGAGCGTTCAATAAAAATTTCAAGAAACTAGTTGGTGAGCTGTTGGTTATTTATTCAACAAATAATTTGTAATGACTTCATCAAAGCGCCAACGAAGATATCTAGTAGAGGCCTTTTGGCAGGCAAGTGTTGCGAAACGCAACCGTGCTCAACACTCGCCATCATTATAGCACATACTCGAACTGCATGCAGTATTTTAGACACTTTAGAAATGTATATGCGGCATTACATGTGCACTTACCGCAATCAACGCATATGCGTGGAAAATTCGCAAACGCAGCGAAAATATTAAATGCGAATATGCGAACAAATATGGTAACCGGGCTGTAGCGAGACCGGACGCCGCAATTTCAACAGTACCATGCAACAGCGCCACGACGAAGTCGAAACTGCAGAATGTTATTTGGACTGGAACTCTCCGAACGAGTGCATCTGGAAAAATGCACCATATGCGTTTGGCAACTGTTTTGGGCATTGCACCACGTAATTGGCAATTATTGCACGCCTGCCAGGCGGTCGGTTGTCTGGTAGACGCAACAACTCCACCGCATGCGCACTGGGGACTGCGTGTGGCTACAAGAGTGCGCTGACGACGGGTGGCTTGCAAACGCTCGCCTAGTGCAACTAGGAGAATTAGAGGCGGGGGTGTGTGTGAGTGTGCCTACGGCAATGGCTGCAACGTGCCACAGCGGGTGCTTTTGTGGTACTCACTCTGGGCTGTGGCACCGACAACTGCTGCACGTTGCCTGTTGCCACAGTGACGGCCATTATGGCTGTGCCGATGTCTTCTCTGGCGCTACAGCCCCGCGTGGGCGTGTGGAAATTGAATGTATACACTAAATAAAATAATAACAATAAAAACAACATGAAGCAAGAAAAACATCAATCAATCAATGTACAAGTTGAAGATTGGGTGACGCAGCGCGCCACGCTCAGCCTTTTTTAGGTTGCAGAATACTTTTAGCGGCAATTGTCAGACACAGACACGGTATGGTGCAAGCGCTAATCAGCAATAATATTTCGCCTAATACACATACACTATCCCGCTAATCGATAACAGTAGTTAAATGGTGTTGGAATGAAGTCATCATAAAGCATATAAATTCATAAATTTACACCTCCTATGCTTGTATGTGAGGTTGAGTGTGTTTGTGTATAATTGTGGTTTTGTGTGCGCAAATTAAAGAACTTTTCGCGTTCGAGTCGTTGATTTGTTCTACTTTAGTATCTAACTTTTGTCCATGCATTTCTGTATTAAAATGCAATGCGATAAGCCGCTGCACGCATACGCGTAGATGCTGGTGACACTAAGTGCATTCATTGGAGCTGAGGGAGTGGTTTGCTGGATCATTTAAATGCGCATAAATTGTCTCTGCTTGTATAGAGTGAATCAAAACCCAATAAGTTTAGTATGAGACTTTTGAGTTTGTCAGCAAATCTTATATATTTTTCATTGTATTTCCTTATCTATTTGTATGAACTACCTCAGATTTTGACTCACCCAATTATTTAGCAATTATTTCTCAATTATTATTTAATACTATTTACAATAAAGTCAGATCTATTATGATGGTACGAAGACCAAGGCTTTTACGAAGTGGGATTCATCGGCTGAGAGAATATTGCCTTTTCAGAAAGGGTATTCTCGAATAGTTTCCGAAATGCCGAATAAATAATTTTTATTATTTGCAAACGATTCCCATGATTAAATGCTATATTTCCGTTTAATGAAGATCTATACGTCATTTGAGGTCGCAATTAGCACATGTCTTCTGCAGATGCAATTACAATGACAATACGTGAGTGACGAGACTATACTACTTGTCGTCTATTGTGTCCATTATAATCTACTATTGTGGATTTCTTTGGAATGTGAAAAAATCTATTTAATGAACACCCCAAATAAAAGCCTAACGATGTAAGCTCCAGGGAGCTCAACCTGCTATAAGCCCCTTTGGTCTTAATCGTCGAAATCGATTGATTAAATATACACTGTATTATTATTTTCTGAGACTCTAATCTGCACTCTAATATAATTTTTATCTTGACTCATTACCGAGAGTTATCACGCTTTGCTAAACTAGTTTTTGTTCGTTGACTCATTTTCGAATCCCCAATTCGGTTGATGGTGTTACAAATAATGCGTCAAGTTTAACCCACAAAACGCCATAGAAAGAAACACCGACGCGTAATTAAAGAACGCAACCGCGCAAAAAATGCGCAATTCCACACAAATCAAAAGATAAACGTAATAACTGACTGGATAAAAGTGATTTGATAAAAACGCTCTTGCCATTTTTGCTTCGTTAAGTTTTTTAAATGTAGTAGATTTTCGCACTTCCATACTTGGATGCAAACAAATTGTTGCATAGAGCCATGACAGAGTTTAAACTAAATTCGCAGCAGTCAAAAAAATAATCACAAATAAGAATGTGAAGTGAAGTTTTGCCAGATCGGCAGTCGCCCGATAAATTCGTATGTGATGTGTACATATGTATGGGTGCAGACACGACACACGACTATGGGTGCGTTCAAATATTAAATGCCGGAAAAATTGAAAGCTTGAGACCGTGGGTCAGGGGAAGCGTTAAATGCAGGGGCGGCGCGCAGGAGCGTCGAAGAAATGCCGTTTATGAAGTCATTTATTGCAACATTTCAGTGCGCGCTGTATGCGGACGCACTTACAAATAGACATACATACATACAAAGGTGTACGGTTGTGGATCGGCACAGCTGCTGCAAAATTTATTATGGTTAGGTAGCGCACCGCGGATGCACAGAACTCTTCGGCGGCATCCATAAATGGGCAGAGGTGTCTGCGTGCCGGCATGCGTGAGTGGGTGCGTGAGAGCAAATAGGCAGGATGGTGCGCATTCGGTCGCTGCATAGCATTCAACTTAGCAAGCTGCACTTACCAATCACCAACCAGCGAAGAGAACAAGTGGTCTGTCGATCTGGCTCTGTGTCTGTCTGTGTGATTAGTACTAATTAGCAACAAATAACGATATCAATCGCTGGCACAAACACAACCACCACAGAATTTATGGTCAACCAACTGAACGGCGATGTGCTCATATATGTTTGTGTGTGTTTCCGTTTGAATGGAGCGCGAATTCCATTGGAAGATTGAAATAGTAAAGCAAGCTATCGGCAAAAAAAACACAATTAATTATTAGTGCGTTTAATATTTTGCAGAAAGCGGCAGCAAAGATCTTTTTCGCTTTTAATTAATGCGATTATGTGATAATTAGTTGCGCCAAAAATCGCTTTGCGTTAATGTATATGTATATTTGCACGCAAAAATTACCAAACAACCAACAATGAACAAATCGACGAACAAATCAACACTCAATCGATGCTCCGATAATCTGAATGGTGTGTAGTACGATCAGTCTGTTTATTTGATGCCGTGCGACAGCGGGTTGTGAAAATTGTACACACTCGCACGGTCCACTTAAGGTTGGAATTTCTTAATTTAGAAAAAAATGCTTTTAATTATCGCTCATGGATTGATTTTGACATTTTTGTTTTTTACATTTTCCCGCTCGGAATACGGCGCGTTAATTGTCAGCCACGACGAATGCTTCAAGTGCCACTTCAAGTGTCATGGGATCAATGTCTCTACAGATGTGCCATACAACACATTTTTATTAAAAATGTTATCGACTTATTTGTATACCCAATATACATATTTACAGTTAAAAAGGGATTTATATTGTATTTGCTATTACAAATTGCGAATGATGTTAAACAACAAATATGGTTGAGAAAGTTAATCATCTTGTGGAAACATTTGGCTGTTTAAATTGGTTAATGGGACACCGTAATAATGTGCTCAAATAAAAACTTAATTTTCCAAATCAGAATTAATCCCTTTAATATTTTTGACCATGAATTTTCATAATCTTTCCTGGTCAGAGCAGCATTTATGAATTTACTTACAAACTGGTGGTTTTAAATCAGGATTGCACTGGGAAATTAATGTATGGTATGCCGATTTAGTTTTATTACTATTCGGGAGAGCGTTATTACATGATATATTTCGATAAATTGTTAGTGTTCAGTATCACGTTTGTACAAAATGCATTGAAAAGAAAGATACTTTGAGTAACTATTATTGGAATTATTCGCGGTTTCTTTTGTTTCAGACTGCCTAAATTCCAAACCTAACCTAGAGCAAATTTGAATGAGCGGATAAAAGAGCGTGGGATTATTGGGATAATAGTTGGAGGTTGTGAGGTCCGAATTCGATTCGCTAAGTTTCGAACTATTTAAAATATTAAAATTACTCTTTCCACAACAGACATTGTTTTGCTGTTATCAGTATTTGGCATCATCAGCGGTGAAGTTTCTTGTATGTTCAATCCATCTAATATGGGTCTAAATGAAATTGCCAAGCAGCCAAAATTACCATTTTCAAATTTCAGTCATAACTCGTAATACGTAAATTTAGATAGTATGGACGTGAATCAACTGTAGAACCAGTGTTCGGTGTGCAAGTATCTGAAATTCTCAAAAGTGTAGATAACAGCATCGAAAATGATGAAACTAAGTAAACTATGTTCATCTCATTTATGGTATCAACCAAACTAATTGATTATGTTAACAAATAATATGATTCCACATTTTTAGTCTTCCATACAGACTTTTAAAGTGTGCTTTGTTATGAGTTTATATTCACCAAGCTGCAGACACGATTTCGATTTGTAATTAAACTAACCAGGTAAGTAACTGGAATCAGCTAAGCTTCCATAGTACAAAACTACGTATTACATTAGTTTGAGTGAGCAAGAGTCACTTGTGATTTCCAAGAACAGAATTTGTTAAAATATTTTCCCCATAATGGGCTGGGTTTAACATGCACAGCTGAAGAATTTGACATGCTTCTCTAGAGAATACGAGTGCATGCCCGCTGCAACATGAAGGCACATCTCGCGCATGTAAGATCAGCGGAGCGAGAGATCACAGCGAGAGCTAACGACTGTGCGATCACAGAAGTACGCGCTTTGTGCGCTGTTGCAGCCTTTCAGTTGCAGTGCGACAATTTGACAACTGCAGGTATTGTATGACAATAAAGTTAAGCACATGTAGAAGAGACAACAGTTGTGTTATGCGGTGACGATGTGCACGGCAGACGTGACATTTTGTGCTTTGACTGGTGGTTGTTGCTGCTAAACACTCGGCCTTGTGTCTAATTAAGCAGGAATGTAGAGCAACGATTATGAGCGATGACGTTTGGTGTTTGAAGTCCTTAATAGCGCGTTGCCATTCTATTGATGTGCTGTCATTCACGCCCACACTTACGGCGCTTTATGTTGCCTGTGTACATAAGCCTCTCACTATGCGTATTTATGTACGTGTTTCTATGCAGCTGCAATGTCAAGCGGTTCAAGCAACAACTGTGCGTCTACTAATCAGCAAGATTGGCAAGCTCATTGATGAATTGCATGTCAGCGAATTGTGTTAGATATGTATGCAAGTATGTAAGGTCAAGTGACATATTTTGTAATGTATGATTCTGCAAAATATGTAAGAATTCTTCATTAAGTTTGTTAGAGTTGAAGTTTGCCGCCATGAATTTGATCTGCCTTATGGTTTAGACTTTCCAACACTGAGGCGTGTTTTAATTCAATGACAGTTGGCTCTAAGTTGGTGAGGATCTTCAGGCATCTAGAAGCGTCTATGTCGGTACATTGATACTGTATATGGCTACAGCGATACAAGTGTATATTGGAAAGCTGCAGGCTGCTAAACCTGACCACGACGGTAGTGAATGCAATTCCGGGTCACTATACAATAGTTGAAGAAGGGTTAACCATTGCAGAATCTCCGTGGAATTAATAAAAAGTCAAAAATATCTTACTTTTGGTTCTCCGCCATACTTAGAAAGCCACAAATCTTTTGTTCTAAAAGTTCGAATTCAATCACTTTTAAAAAAAATTTTTAAGGACACGAGCATTTCATTAGAAATGTGGTAGAAGCGTATCTACGACTATAGCGACTTATATGTAAGTTGAAGGATGTAATGTGTCTTTCCAACACACTTTCAACACGAATATATTGCAAAGATTTGCTGTGTTTTCCTTAATGATCGCAGCGCACGCGATCGCCATAGAAAGTGGTCTGTTGATACTGACTCTGTTTAGCTAGTGAGCATGATTAAGGAACATACAAAAGCGCAAATATAAACATATATATGAACCAGTACAAAAGTAGTGCGTAGATTGCAAATAGATATTGCTAAAAATATATACTCGGAGCAACGGCTTAGCAGACAGCCCAACAGACGCATGGACAGTTGGACATGGGTGTACAATATTTCGTGTAAGCATTTTTTGTGCGGTAAGATAAACATCTCTGCTTGTGTATGGTGTCCATATTTTTTGTGGCATGCCAAGCGTGAGGTGCCATTTAATTTGTACCAATGCTGATCGCCGTAGGCGCGATCACATATCAGCACGAACGATCGCGTCTTCGTGCGATCGCTGTATTTGCCCGATGAACATATCGTTGTTTCGATCGATTCTCAGATCGAAACCCAGTTCGTGACCCATTTTTTATTATTAATTTTTATTTTACGTTTTATGGTGCAGGTTTGCTGAGTCTTTCGTATACTTGTTGCATCCCATTTAATGTTTTTGTTGGTCTTGCAAAATGCTTTTTACTTTTCATGTTGTTGTCGTTCGCGGACACAATTGTTGTAAGTACTTATCGCATAAATTTACTTAATGTTTGATCTTGATCTGTGAATCATTTCCGACAATGCAACACGTGATTGACTGCGTTTGTTCTGTACGAACTGAAAGGAATTGAAGAAAATTGTTGTGATATGTGGATATCAACCACAATGCGTTGCAACTAAACATTTTATTTTAATTATTATATAAAAATTATTTATTAATTTTTATTGTGGCTAAAAAAATACTTTTGACGGGAGAAAAATAAATTTTTTTTATAAAAATTCGATTTTATTATTCAATATAAATGCCATGGAGGGGCTATATGCCGATTATAACTCTTATGTAACTTTTCTATATAATTTTTGTGGTATGATTAGTATCGCTTCAAAATAGAGCTTAATTTCGGCGACCATTCGCAGGTAAAACACGTTGGGTGTCAGATAAATATAATTTATGCAATTTTGGCACTATTTTTTATTAATTTAAGGCACAGTGCACTGTCTCGATTGTGAGCTCGCAGGATACAGAGCTTTCGCATACCCAAATTTTCATGAACGATGTTTTCAATACATTCCTTTACTATCGAGAGAGTCAGCTATCTCGGTAAACTTCATTTTATGATCATCCCAAATCCTTTTGAGAATTTTTTTCAATGTTTTTTTTTATGTTTTCAGAAATTCCTTTGCATTAATTTTTTTCAAAATACCACCACTTGAGTAAATCAAAATATCAAAATTCAAATATCACCTTCTCCATGCAAACTTTTCACCCTGCCTTATACGGGACTGCCACTCAAAGGTCAATCGGAAAATTTTTGAAGAAGTAAACTTCGATACAATATGAAGTTATCTATCAGAGCTATTTCAGGAAATCTTTGTTCTATCTCTAAAATATTGCTGGAATTTCCTTCCCCTTGCGTGCATGCTTACATATTCACATGACAAATTCCAAAAGAAGATATGTATGCGCAAGCGGCTTCCCACTCGACCTTTAAAACATTGTCTGTTGTCGTGTTAATTTGGAGCATTTTTCAAAAGCATTGCCACTAGGCAATGTACTCATAGCTCTTGAGGCGCACATGATACAACTCGGTTGAAACCTAACCGCAGACGTGGCCAGTAGCTGCATAATAACAACTTGTCTGCAGTTGCACGTTTCTAGTTCGGCATTTTTGCAATTTTTTTTGGGTTATGGGATTATTATTATGCGCATATATAGGCTTTTGCTGTTATTTGCAGATATTGTGCATCTACGGTGTTGTTGTCTCTATTCAAAATAGTTTTTTTTACGAACTTGTCTATTTTGTGTTTGTGTTTAGCACACAAGCGTTTCCTATGCTTGATAATTTATTTGTTGTCAGCATTTTCCTATGAGTTTGCCTCTCAGTCACGCTTGACAACACAGTTTGTCAAAAGTAATCGCTCCTGACAGTGAATACAGCGGCGGCAGCACACTTTTGGTGAACTTACCACGGACAGCAACAACTGCCGTCAGGTTAGGATCTGCTCAACACGCGCTTGGCGGTGGGTAAAAACACAAACATTTCAAATTTCAGCAATTTGTCAGTCACTCAACCAACTATTCAGTCAGTTAGTGCGTAACGGTTCGCCTGTGTGTTGCTGCATACTTTTTTCTTGGCAATGTAATTTTCTTTTAAAAATTGGCGTATGCGACGGAGCTCCTTGACATTTTGGGTGGGCTGATATATTTACTTATGTCTCCGATTGCCTGCATGTGTGTGTGTTGTGTGAGGCTGCAAGTTGTTGATGAAGCATGACAAACTGGCACAAATGACAGGTGCAAATCGCTTGCCACAATTATAAAATGTGGAATGTCCTATAAAATCTAATTTCAAAAGCGAAATCTATTCACAACTTCTACTTTCCTTCTAGCTTACATGTTGATTTCAATTCCTTCTTTTAGCTTCACATTGAATATCTGGAACTGTTATGTGGGCCAACAACCATGCCTACTATGTATGTAGCGAAATAGAACACGACCTCTCCTTATAATTTTTCATAAAAATCACTCAATCAGTCCATTTCTTGCTAGCATTCATTTTGTTTTCTCAATAATTTAGTCTAACTAAAGGAATTAACACTTCAAAGTCAATTATGCATTTTTTTTGTTGAGTGTTTTCTTCACTTAAGAACTCTTAAGTCGTGTAATCAGCATAAATAAAGTTTTCGAGCGCATATCCAGTTGTCGCGGTAACGAGGTGGAAAGAAATGGATGAATAATCGTCATTCCACCATTTCGGCAATTACGTTAATATATATTAAGTAGTAAGGAGAAGTCTTTATGCCGAAGGTGCATTAAGAGGTACTTGACAACTGGCGTTGAGTGGTACACACGAGTTTAACGAAACTATGAAGGAGATGCTGATAAAGGAGTAAAATAGCGCAGTAAAATCAAAGGAAAGAAGAGAAGAAAGAAAAAAGTTTTAACAAAGTTTTACAAAGTTCAGCCAACATGGCTATGCAATGAAGCATGAGTGAGGAATTTTCAAAACAAATTATAACAACAACAAATTTTAACATAAGTGGAGAATTTGTAAGCATAAATTGAACCACTGGTGCCTTTCAGGTTAGACGCCAAAAATAATCTTGATAAAAAAAGCATATCTGCGTCTCATTCATCATCTTCTTCTGCACAAGCTTCAAAACAGCCTTCAACATTTCCAAACGCTTTGGATGGCTCTTAACGCATTCATCGTGTGCTACGGAAACTTTTTGAGACAGTTCGGCAGACATCAATCCACGCTTTCAATTAATTAAATTTCTCACTGTCAAAAATTTTACCATTTCCTTGTTGAGTTTCGAGCGGTTAATTGAGAACTCCAACAAATGCCACAACCATCAAATTGTGCCGGCTGATAGCCACAAATAACGGCTCTTTAGCGCTATGTGGACGGTGGATTACAATTACTAGGCGAATGCTTCATTTTCGCTAACACCTTCGACAAAGTGTCGCACGCATAAGCTCATGGATTTAATTTATAACCGCTATGTAAGCCGGCACTAATCTCCTGTCTTCACCCCACCTTGACGTTTTCGGGTATTCCCCACCACTTTGTCCACCGGCGTAACCAAAATGAGTTTTAACAGCAATATAAATCGCAGCCAAATGCAGCGTAACGATCCCGTCGACTCGTCATAAATGTATGGATTTGGTCAGACGCGCCAAAAAAATGTGCCACAATGCTAAAATGGATGTAGCAGGTAATAGCAAGCCAATCTGATCCGATCCACTGTGATCAGCAGTGATCCACGTTCCTCCACTCAATGCGGCGTTTTGTGGCTTGCTGAGTGAAGCGTGGAAATGTGGGATTTTCTAGCTCATTACTGCAAATCAATGTCGTGTTCGCTAACGAGCTCTATCTACCACAAATGTGCGACGAGTGCGATTTAATGCTCAGACATATTCCCGCATAACTTTTTGTGAGTGTTCGTTTGCGCATGTGCACGGATATAAATGCGACTTTGTCTCTTGTGTAGCACTTAATGCGTTGACCGGTTACGTGGTTGCGACTATTCTGTCTGCCAGTTAAGCAAAATCAATATAGTTCATGGCGGACATGTCTCCTCTCTGTTCTTCTTATAGATGATGATGATTGCAAGAATTTTTATTTTGAACACCTGTGATTCTACACGCCGCCACCATCAATATATTGAGGATTGCAGATTATTATCATAACACATAGGCATTTGAAGCTTTCGCTAAAAAATTGCGTGTTTTACATATTATGACCTTGGTTTGTTTGTTGGCTAATTGAGGAGATTGGAAAGGCACCGGAGATCAAATGGGCTCATTTCAACCAACAGTAGGGTTATTGTGCTCCATGTGTGCTATTGTTCAGAAGAGCATCCTTTTCATATCTATAAGACATATTCCTTTCAAGATAATGCCACCGGATCAGATTTTGTGGGTTGCGGACTATATGATGCAGAATAATTCCACATATTCTACAATAATTCTACATATTCTGCTTCATGAAGTCATTAATGCCTCCTGGCATACATATGAGATCGTTGAGGTCCTGCACTAGTCAAACTTTTGAGAATGTTCCTTCACCTAGTATATGTATATACAGACAGTAGCCCTAGATTGGACTTGTCCAATCTCTTTAGCTTGAGGTCATGTCTCTAGGTTTTTTTTAGAAGAAGACGGATTTTTTGGTTAGAAGAATATTCCCGCGAAGATAAATCCCTTTTCATAATAGAAACATATTGGATTATTTTGTAAAGTGGTAAAATGACCTTACTGGTACCAGTCAACTTTTACCCAAAAATTTTGTCATTTTTGCGATAAATCAAAAGATTGTCCGTACATTAAATAATTTGTTTATTTTATTTTCATTATTTATAAAATATTTAAACTTTTTGATATTTATAAGTTTTGCATCTTTAATTGTTTGGGTTCAATGATTTCGTTACTGCCATAATCCAAGTGCGATAACTGAATACCTTGGTGTAAATTCCGGGGAAATTGGCACGCGCGCAGCCAAAACCATAAGATACAATACCGTACTGCGTGCCTTGGCTTGTCAAAGCGCCTCCCGAATCGCCTTGACAACTATCATGTTTTGGAGCAAAGGCACATAACTGTTTCTCCGTAACTTGACCTACTCCTCGGTATGAAGTTGAACAAGACCTCCTTTTCACCGGAAACACATTGACCCCACGCAAATATTTCGTTGGACGAGCACTACTCTCGGTTAATGTACCCCAGCCACTTATGAAATATGAATCGGGCTCGTGATCGTTCGACGGCAGCCGGACGGCTTGTACATTTGAATTTAGCTTGAATGGTCGACTTGTACGTAACAAGGCGATGTCATTAACAGAAGTTTTAGGATTGTAGCCGCCATGATAGGTGACACGATCGATAATACGCAACTGACCGCCGATTTTGAAATTGTCAGAGCCTGCGCGTACCGCATGTCTCTTACTAACATTACCGTAGATGCAATGAGCAGCGGTCAGCACCCAGGAAGGGCTGATAACAGAACCACCACAAATGAAAGTGTTCGACTGTATTATAGCCACCTGCCAGGGTGCTTCGCTGATGGAAATCTGACGGCCACCAACAATTCGATGATCGGTGGGCAATACAACGCTGGCACTCCAGATGGTATTATTGCTGGGTAACTGACTGATTATAGTAGAGTTGGTGAGATTAATAACAGTTACGACTGGTTGGGATGCATCAGTTCCCACTTCGATAAATTCCAATACAGCATTCTCATCTTCGCTATCCGTTGCACAGCGACTGAAGGCACAGCAAGCGATTAGAACGAGAACCGCCAACGTCTGTTTCATCTTCGTTTTAAAATAGAACTGCCTGTTAGTTTTCGCATCGCGCGTTTTGATGACTATTCGCTAAGAAACCTAGACGAGATTGCCGTTGTGTGAGTGTACATAAGTATTTAGTTACACCTCATTAATATGTTACGGATTTTGTTTTTGTACTTATAGACGATAAAATATCTGAAAATCCGATTGAGTACAAGCGTATGCATATTTAATCAAATCTAGACAAACTAAGAGGAGAAAGCGCTTAATTAGGTTAATGGTTAGCTAATAAAAATAAAAGAGTTCAACAAATTCATAAGTTTTTAGCAAAAGTGTAAATATGTTAAAATATGCGTCAAAAATGTTAAACAAACCAAGGTGACAATGATTTGAAATTGTAATATGATCTTCGATCTATCTTCGTCTATCTGACCAGGAAAATGCTGTATCTTAGGTTTTATTGCCTTATGTATCAGATTTTCCAATTTCAGATTTTTGTGTCTGTGTCTACTTCTTAAGACGAAATCAGAACTGAAGAATCGTTAATCTTTGGAAGAGATAAGATATGGAGGTTGAAGTGGAGTTAAATCTATCTTAATGTTAAAAGTGACTTATGAAAATTGTATTCTCTGTTGATTCGAAGTTTATCATATCTCGGTAGCCGTTTCTAGAAAGTACTATCTGAGCAAATGATTCCGAAACACCATACCAGTGTATTGCCATTTATTTATCTCAGAATATGGGAACGTTGAGATAGGACGTTCAATGTTTTACTCTGTCGTCGATAACCTTTTTATCGATGCTTTTTAATAGATACCAAATTTTTAAAACCAATAACAAACTCATTATTAAAACATATATAAATTCTATAATAACATTAAATAAGTCTTTTATTGTAATGCTTTTGCAGAACAATTAATTAGGAAACGAAATTAAGTGAAATCGCTGGAGGCGAACACACGACTCGTACCATTGGAAAGGCCCAGCTGTGCTCCGTTGGGACTACAGACACCAAGCAGCAACTTAGAAGCGATGTTGAAATGTGAAAAAACGGGTGTCATGCTGTGCTTACAGTGAGCGGAAAGAACAACCACTGGAATCGCACTTGTGCTAGCTCGAAAAGTCAGACGGCAATCGAAAACAGGCGAACGACATCAACATTCAACAGCGGCAGTGGTAGTTGGTCGAATGAGCTTGTAATTAAGTTCGGTTTCCAGTTGGCGATTCTACATGTAATACATGGCAAAAAAAAAACGAAAATATGTTGTTGCCCAAGCATACAAACAACCGCCCAAAACAGTTAGCGAAATGGCATTGGAGTTGGAAGAAGAATAAGCATTCCATTTGCTTGTCGACAGAGTACACAGTAGCCCCAAGTTTGCTGCAAACATGCCAGTCACAGTTGCAACAACAGTTCTATTAGTTTGCTCCGCCTATTGATAAACTTGCAGAATGCCATTTAATTTAGTTACTTGCTAACTGCTTGCTGCACGATTCACGATTCTGGATCACTGGAAACATGTTAATCCATCTGAGTGCCCTC
Organism: Bactrocera minax; assembly: GCA_021498325.1. Classification (NCBI taxonomy): domain Eukaryota; kingdom Metazoa; phylum Arthropoda; class Insecta; order Diptera; family Tephritidae; genus Bactrocera; species Bactrocera minax. Next base: position 2,746,028 of record JAKEEE010000022.1, on the reverse strand, counting down.
GATGTCGGATGCGCGGAACGCTAGGAATGCGCCCGTGACTTGACAGTTCATGACACCGACCGTGCAAGGCAACATGACATTTGACAGTCGAAATGTTCGCTGGCCGTTGGCCGATGAGTGTTTCGCAAAGAGGGCGCAGCGTCGACAAGTCTCGGCTTTTCAATTGGCAATTAGAAATTGGCATTAGCTAACTAACTACTCTTACGCTACCATATATGAATGTTTATTTGTGCAATTATTTGCACTTCTTTATAAAGAGGACATAGTGATTCTGGCATTTACAAGTTGCCACCGTTCGCTTCAAGCGCGACATTAGTGCTGATGTGACACAGCGAGTGGCAGAGTGGCAGTTGCAACATGCACTTTACATGCATTGCGCGAATTGACAAGATGGCAAGATACGATATACGAGCCAACTACGGGGGGAATGTTGACTATTACAATCCGAGCGCCACAAATGTCAAATGCAAGGTGATGACATAGCTGATTTGGAAGATAGAACAGAAACACAGCGCTGTGCACTCGTATAGTTTAGATTTTAATACGATAAAATGTGATAAACATCGGACTGGCGCTTGTTAGGGACTCATTCGGATCTGGAAAAATATGTGGGATGCACATGTGAGAAGAAGAGGAGGTATATATATAAGCAAATTTGCTTAAGCTTACAGCACTTTATGATTTTGTTATTAAAGTTGCACACATATTTTTTGAATAACAAAAAATTTGTTTAAATTAAAAATAAGAAAGTAGGTAAATTTTTTAAAAATTGTCTAAGCTCTATAGGAAAAGGCATATTTGGTGGTCAGCAAACTGGTCAGCAAAAGCTCATGAAATTATTACAAACAATCGGATCTATTTTTTAAATTTCTTCGTAACTTGCTCAATTTCTCCTTAGTAATTCAACTGATTTCTTCAATAGCCATTCCCCCAATAATTACAGCGCGGTTTGATCTCTTCATGGTGTGCGTCGTACTGTTTATTATTTCTATTAAGAACCATTTTAACGTTAAACATAGGTGGAGGAGTCATCATACTAAAAAAATTTATAAAACATAAGTATTTTTTCCGACCGAAATTTGTGTATATGATCTTCAAAGTCTACGACTTTTGCCGGTGGAAGATATGTGTTTTTCCTAAAGATCTTTAGTATTTCCCCTTTCTTCTATACGGTACTTCATATTTGTAGTTATATCAATATTCATCCGGATTTGAAATCACGACCATTGCTACGACCATTGCTGGTATACATAATATATATACTTTCCGATCAGAGGACACCTTTACACCATTTCATCATACATTATCTAACTCAGGCAGAGATAATTTATCTCATGTGTCATATTCAGTGAGCTTAATAATGCTTTTAAATCCACGACCCACCCATTACTACGACTAATGTTAGTAAAATATATATTTTTCCTTAAGAGGTTTCCAATGATTGTTAACTATTCGTAAGACTTGGGGATTAGATATCAGTTTCAGCAGAAAGTGGAAAACTATATATATATACTCCACGCGATCCTCCTTTCACTAAGTTCATTCGGACGATTATCAGAACATATCCAGTTACCTTCCAAGATGCTTGTTAACAGTGAAAACACCCAAACATCAAGCCGCAAATATATGATGTTCACTACAGATTACTTTACGCCATTACATGTTGGATACAAATCACATTCTAAGAGTCTCGTTATGGTAGTAAATTCAAGAAAAAAGCAAGAAATTAATATGAAGTGCTGCGGAATTTACCACCATAAAGATTACTATGTAGCACGTAAAGCCCGTAATTATTGGTGAAAAATAATTTCAACAGCGGTAGTCTCGGTGGGATTTGTAATGTGCATCGCTGCGACCGCAATGGATATTGGACTGGCAACGGCGACTGACCGCCAGATGTTGCGGTAATCGTATGCGTATATAACATAGCAATGTTGTTGTTCTTGTTTTTCAAACGTTCATTTATTTCTAGTCGCACGCTGCTGCAGTAATTCTAGATATTACACGCTGTGACACACGCGCTGCCGCAACTGCCAGCAGAACATATGCCGGACGCTTGCAGATTTCATAACACGTTTCATTACAGACGCTTTGAATAATATGTGTGTGAATGTGTTTTTGCGTGAATGGTCGTATTTTAATCTGTAGAACATGCGAAAATATTGTTGCTTATGAAGAGATATTTTTCCACAGATTCTTATCGTAATAAGATGCACATCAGCACCAGCGGCAGCTAAAATAGTTAAGCATCAGCTACATCAGTAGTTGTAGCTGCGTATCTATTCGTTGTTGGATGCATAGCCGCTTGTTGCAACATATGCTGTATGACACTTACTTGCGTGCAAGTTGCAAGCTGCTGCGCCAACCGTAGCGATGCCATAAGTTGCGGTCCAATGGGATTTGACGGCTGACCGTCGGTTAGTTAGTAAAATAATGTGCGCTCTGATGTGGCAACTTGGCTTGGTCGCTTCAATTTTCACAACGACGCATTGTTGACTTCGCTGGTTCAACACATTAACAAGGTACTCGCAACTTGACAATCTTTTGGGAATTCAACTGCATTGCCTGTTGTGTTCTGATATTAAATTTTGACATTTTATGAGTGTTGACCTCAAAAATGAATGACGATGCCCGTCAGAGTCGTTGCTCGCCGTTTTGGTTGAGTCATATTTGTTTCAAAACAAAAAAAAAAAAAAAAACATGATTGGATGATTTTGCTAGTCAAACAGGTAACGAATTCATTATATTATGTTAGGTGCAACTGAAAACGGTTTCTCCGAATTACATTTTCGAACAATAAGGGGAGATAATCAGTTAATACGAGGACAATCTGATGACTAATTAACTTTTAATTCCTACCTAGCAGCAGCAAGAATAAATATCGGAATAGGTAAAAAATTATTACCCGCAGTGTTATTGAGCAGCACACTAAGGAAAGAAATACTTGATATTAATCATTAATTTCAATCGTATGCTTTACGAGTCTTAACCGACAATATTTTTTCCTTTCAAAGCAACTTTCATTTTTAACATATCGATGTTTTACGGAAACTTAAAACTGTCCACTTTATGGTAGTTCAAAATGTTTATCTTTCCACTTCGAATATGACTCGAAACCTCCAACCTCCAACCTTTCAATTCGAAGCTGTAGTCTTTCAATCACACCGCTAAAAGTATGTGTAAGACGAAGGATTATGTAAAAGCTCTTTTCTCTTGTAAGCGAGTGGAAAAAGAATACATAAAATCGATTATGCTATTGAGTTCAGGGAGGGTGATTAGAAAAGCCGCTTTATAAACTTAAAATAAAAAATACCAAATGTTTCGACAGATAAAATTATGAAAGCCTTACGAAAGGCTATCGGAATTGGCTTACGTCACTTAGGCAGTTAGGCCTGATTGCCTAACCAGCAGTAAATTTTTAAGCTACTCTGACCTGGTATGGAATTCAACGAAATTGTACAAGCTCTATTCTAGACAGATGTCCACATACTGCGACCTGTCACTTTTCCAATACTTATCGCGCACTCGGAAAAATTCGATTGACAATTCTTGATTGCTAATGTACACGCAAGCGAAAATCGATTAAAATACTGCCTAGTTCAAAATAATTACCGAATAACCATAAACCCACATTCACTTTACTGACTTGCAGACGATGAAATGGTTGACAGAGTTATGAATATGGTGTGTACTTTTACCAAATTCTGAATATAACTGTATTTATGCATTTATGTGTATGTGCTGTCGCTTGATGACAACCTGCAGGCGAAGGGAAAAAATTACAAAATTACTATTTGCAACAATTGTTAAGTACGCCATCGAACACTGGCGGCGGCAGCACGCCACAGCGAGAGGCTTAAGCGGTGGGCCTGGTGTAGCAACTAGTTATATACATACCAATTCACATAACTACGTACATACGCATGGTTATGCATATTTCAGGCTACTTGTCAAACGATCGATTCTAATTTATGATTTCCTTGGGCGTTAGAAACTGGTCTGCCGCAACGATTTGTGGCATTGTGACAGCGGACAGTTGATTATGCAACAAAGTTGAAAGCCGCGAACAATAAAAATTAAAACTCAAATAACATGCGAGAAAACCACAACACGAACACAAATACCCAAAGCTGTGTTGAGGAGTGTATTCGAGGATTGACAGCGGATGCTGAGACACTGGATTGTGATACTTATTGAAAGCTTGTGTAGACCCACGCATACAAAAGTACATCAACTGATCATATTTGTTTTAGGTTAACTAAAAGGTAACTTTTCTCTATCAAAGGAACTCATGCCAGGGCAGATTTGCATAACTTGCCACGTTGCGGGCGTTGTTAATTTAATTCAATTACCAAATAAAATAAATAAATCAAAGCTAGGTACACAGCAACAAATTGTAAATGCATAAAAGTAAACTTTTACGACGAACCGACGAGGCTTGCACGCAACATGCTCGTTTTCCGCATGAAACGGCGGGGCATCTGACCTGCTGTTGCGTGTATGCGTTTGGTCCAACATCTGTTTGGCTGCTGAAAGTGTGCCGCCAGTCAATGCCCTTGTTACTGCACATACCGACATACCGACATACCGACACACTGGCACTGGAACATTCATGTTCATGTGTGGATGTGTTGCCTTCCTGTCACCAGCGTTGCATTTGCATTTCAGTCTGTGGGACCACCCTGCTGCCGGCTGATGGCGATTTCCATCAGAACCAGTTCATATTTTATCTGAGATTTGCATTAGCCAGAATGTATCCAACCAATTAAGCTGACTTTCGAGCTGCTGTTGATGCTGATGCAGCAACCGCAACTGTTACTTGCAAATGACCGTCAAATTGAAATGGAAATACTTTATGCATCCGTTTGCTTTCAGCTGCCGCCAATTTTCCGTGCGATTGAAATTACGTAGAACCAAGACAGTGGCAGCTGATTCTGCCTATGCATCTCTGCTTTCTGTCGTATCGCGATCAATTTAATTTACTTGACTGCTACGATTATGGATGCGGTAAAATGCAGCTTGTGGCATGCAATTCGATCCTCTGGGGGCAACGCAGACGGCAATCAGTACCATGACATAACTGGCATTGCGACATATTTGTCTGCGCACAATCAACCACAATCACAGCTTCAAATGCACTTACATTTGCAAGTATTTCCATTTTGAATTCATTTCCACAATAATTGATTGCCCGTTTGTCTATTTAGTTTTCGCTATTAATGTTGATTTCTGCAGTCTGCAATTAGATTTTTAAAGTGTGAAGCCTAATCAGTGCATTTGATTGACATTTCAGATCGCTAACAATTAATAATACATAGGAAGAAGAGCTTTATAGGAGTGCTCTATATATATTCTATAAATATATATTCTATATATATTCTATAAATTTATTAGGTTGTGTAGAATTCATGAAAAGTATTCCGATTTAACTATACATAAAGCAAGCCACTCTAAAGACCTTTCCACACACTGATGGTCCAAAATAAATATTTCATAGACGATTCCCTGAAATGTATTGCACAAACAAAATCTTTACTTTAATTATCTTTGGTGTGTTTTTGTCATGAAAAAAGTAATGCTGGAACTTTCTGCGTCTTATTTTTCTTCTTATTCGGACGAGAAATGAATGAAGGACGAAACATTCTTCCTTTTCTTGATTGGCTCTAAAGTCGGCAAATTGATTTTAACGCAACTGTTTTTTTTATTTTTATTTCTTTGCACTAATTCAGAGCAGCAAGTGCAATTAGTAATTAACAAACCCATCGACGAATAAATCGCTCGTTTCTCTCAGATTCTTTCAATTATAGACTCCCATAATGCCGTACTTATTGTTCATACATTATGATAATCCATCGGCATTCTTAGCTTTCTTCTCGCCCCAGTCGCTTTACGGTCTCGCTGCAATCCTATAGTTTCTTCGGTGATGGTACGTGCTGAACGTGATATGGGAAACGTACTGCTTAAAAATCTCGAATAGTTGAAAGGTGTTCTGCAAGCACTATCCCGTGACGAATTATAACAGTTTGGATTTGATCTTTCTTTATTTTGCTAAATGTATTTACAAAGAGGTTCAGTCGCATCTTTGCTGTAAAAATTTTCGGTTTTCGGATTATACGTCCATATGCTGGAAGATGTATTTTTTCTTCTTGTACAGCCCTGGAACAAAGCCACCCATTATACCACAGCCGGTTTAAAAATAATATAAGAGTTATTTTTCGACAAACGGAAATGAGATACTCTGCACCGGAGATTAGCAGTCTTTGAAATAGTTTTCATTATTTGGCTCTCCATTTGGTGTATATGTGGTGGAAAATTAGGTGTAGTAATAACATTACTTCCATTTAGAAAACTCGAGTGTTTTCTAATATTTGTTTTTGATTTATTTATGAAGACCATTCAGTTTTTTTCTTCTATCTATAACATAAATTTTACTTAATCGCTTTACCATATTTCAAAAATAGTTCCCTTCGAGCCAAAAACTTGCAATGGAAGTAAATTGTTACCATGAATTTGTGCAACAGTTGGCAGGTATTATGTACAGAGACACACAAACACACGCAAAGATAAAGTTGTATTCGACACCAAAGGAAATTAGAATTGCAAATTGTGATCGCGACGCTTCAATTGCCAATTCAAATAAAGTTTAAACACTAAACGGCTTTTATGCAAATTACCGGGAAACAGTCGATACCGCGTGCTGCCGCCACCGCAACCACGCCACAGCCCGAGGCGCGCACTTTAATTGAACAATAAGCAACTCGAGCAGTAAGAGAGAGAAAATGAAAGGAGCAAACATAAGATGCAGAAAATGGTGCACAAGCGCTGTGTATGTATGTATATGGGCACTTGCGGTCTTGTTGACGATAAGCGCACAGCGCAACAAACCAGTCTCTTGCCAATTAAGCAAACGGAAATTCGTTGCAGCTTCATTTAGACTTGAGCTGTCTGGTCGAAAAGGCGCACGCAGGTAGCACCTGCATTGGAGGATTCTAAATACGCGCATGGCATAACGCGTAATGCATCTCACTTGCTTTTTAGCGGCATTTGTGCATTGTGGCAAAGGCGACAGTAAGCGTATTTATTAGCGGCAAGGCATTTGAATAAGCGCACATCTGCCGTTTCGAATTTAATCAGTGCCGCTTAAAATGCTAATCAATGTCTGATCATCATTAATCTTCACGGTGTTTCCGATGGCAGCGTGCGCTCAAATGCCACTTGTCTTGTGCGGCCAAAATGCGCTGATTGTGGTTGTGGTTAGGGTGCGCACGCAGTGTATACCACAGTTAGTGCAACATCAACCATTTACTTTTGTGTGTGCAAACTGTAAATAAGTCTTAATTGTTATGCAAATCATGTAGCAGAGCACTCATCTGCCACGCATGCCGCTCCACCATAATCACTGCCATTTATTTCATTTCATGCAGCCGCTTGTTCTTGTTGATCTTAAGTGCTGTCTGACAGCGCTCAAGTGCAGCGCGGATCGCAGCTGACGTGGCTGTTGCACAGCCTTTTATTTTTTTATTTTAAATTTAATGAGCAATTAATTGCTTCGTTTGAATGCGGAAATGCCGAGACAGCAGGTAATAATAAAAGCACCATCTAAAACCAATCGAGACCAATTTGATGGCAATATAAAAATTGCATTTTAATACGCAAATGTCAGCCGTAAACTTATAGGTAATATAATTTAAGTTAAGAAAAAATGATTGATTTAAAGCCTCAGAAAACAACTTATTTTTCTGACCAGTTTACAATACTTTAAAGACGCGAATGCTGAGCATCCTTAGCGGCTACAATCGCCAATGGCGGGCACTCCTTTGTTCTGCAGCGGGTTTGACCATCGGACGTGCAACGCTTGCCGCTTTCACACACCGCTTGCCGCGTGCCACGTAAACTGACATTAATTTATGTCGTTCGAACACCGGGAATAATCGTTCGCCGTATTCGATGTGACCGCAAGATTCGCGCGCCCACGCATTCTCCACTCGCGTTGGGCGCTTTCAAATATTCCGCACATGCGACACTTTTGGGTTTGCCGCACCTAATTTTCTCTGAGCGCTACGCTTATGAAGATGTCTCCACGTTGCTATGACACGACAACATGGCAGTGCGCGTCCGCGGGTACCGCAGCGACTGTGTCGTCGGCATTTTCTGCATTGCAACGCGCCTATTAAACCAAATGACATGCTACGCAATTCCACATAAGCTTGTGCGCGCAACGACACTGCGGCGCATAGGCAGAGGACATAGTCTATTACAACTGCCCACACACATACAAATATTTGTGCATATGTATATGTGACTCGCGCTTTATTTAAAGGCAACACACAATTCATGTAGATCGCTTGTTCCTTGAGGATCTTGCATCATTGGAGGTTTGGGTATTGTTCGAAAGCCCGTGGCGCTTTGACAGAGGTTGAGAATGTTGTAATGCATGTAGTTAACATATTCCTCATCAGACTTGGGGCAAAAAATGCAAGCTTTTCTTTTTTGAACAGATTACTGTGTTGTTTCGTGTTTTTGGCGTTAAAATAAATGTTAAGGCCGGGTTTTTATTTAAAATTTCAGATGTTTAAAGTTTTCCTTTTTACGAAATATTTAGTAGAAACTTGTATCTTCTTATTATTTTTTATACAAAATTAGTATTTACTGCGCTGCAATGCTTAAAGCTGAAACCACATAACACGCGTAAGCATATGCGAAGACGTAGCAATGCGCTTAGTTCCTTAAAATTCGATCCACTACATATTCTACTCATCTGTCAAACGTACACTTACTCGAATTCTGTAGTTTCAGCTTAACGCCATTGACATCCGTCTTCGTAATGTCGAGATCATTTCAAAGAACATAACTTAAAATCAAAATTTTCCAAACGTCATCTCTGGGCGATGATGATGGTTTCCTAAATTTCTTCGTGATATGTTTTAAGTATGTTTAATGAAAAAAAATCAAAAATGTATGTAAACAAATAAATTCAATTAAACAACAACATCAATTTCATGTCATTTCACCGTTTTTTTCAAGGATTAGCACTTACGAAATGCAATCTGATTATTACACCGCTAATAACTTGCCCGATCCCAGACTAAGGAAACATGTACTTTTTACTGCGATACTAAAAGTGTGAATATGTAAGCATGCGAATGAGTGTTTATTACTTCGCTTGCCATGATCGATTCGCTGCTTTCTTTTTGTGGCTAAATCGCGGAGATGACATGGAACATGCATTAAGGCGACAGCGACACTTGAAATGTGGTAACTAATTAAAAATTAATTACATCGCAATTCCAGCTAACACTTACGTACTTGTTAGGGATGTTGCAAGTAGGTGCAATCTTTGCGCTACACTACTCGCTGGATGGCTTAGCTGCGCTTTTTGTAAAATATGAATACATACTTGTAAAGTGACAAAAGTGACAGCTTAGCTGTTTGTAATTTTGTGATTTCGATTGGATGCTTATTAGCTTTGAAGAGTTGCGTATTTAACTTGAGCTAATAAATGGGAACTGATTATTAGACTCTAAAGAAGCTTGAGCTTGATGGTTTTACGCGTGGATGGTTTTTTGATGCACAATAACTCGAAAGTATAGAAAGAAAGGGAGGAGAGAGGTCCTCATCGTAAATTCAAAAATTTCAAACAAAGAGCTTGAGCCTTAAACTGGTCATAATTCCATAGAATTACTTAAGTATTTGCGAATTCGTTGGTATCTCATGTGCTAAGTATTTGTTCAACCTGTTGGTTCATTGGTGAGCCTGTCAATTGGAAAATTATGTGTACTTTGTTAAAAACGATCAAGATAACTATGCACGCAATATGGTCGTTATTCACAAATATTGTTTACATTGGCAGCTTTCTTGCACTCCCTTCGTGTGTATGTATGTTTGTAAGTGAATTAACAGCAGAGGTTCTGCGTTTTGGCGTTCTTCACGGCTGTTCAACATGTTGTTGGTTGTAGCTTTTGCCTGTCTATCGGTTGCATTATTATTGCTGTGATATACATATCCTCGGCTTATTTGTTTTGCCATACCATTCAATGAAACAACAACGAGTGATGTTGGTATAGAAACGGGATTTGTATGCTTCGAATACACAGGTGGATAAATGTTCACAGGTGTACGGTTCTTCATGGCCCATCATTGAGCACACACGGAATTCAAAAGGTAATTGAAAATCAGCCTTCTTTTGGACAACACATTCTAATTTGCTCATTTTTACCATTTCCGTGGCGTAATTGAGATGAAGTCGTTGTGGCAAGTTGCAGCCGTTAATAGCCATAAGCTGCGTTGCTGGCAATCTACTTTGGGTACGAAGAATTTAAATTTCCTACACAAAGTAAAATTTTTTTATCTTTTTGATACCTTGCAACAATTTGCTTAAAAATATTGAAGTTGTTATAGATATGAAAACATTCAGTGTTATTTATATTATTAACCGAAATTATACAATGCCCGATTAAAAATTATACTTGAACTGTTATAATAGTGACAGAAATATTCTCGAAATAATATTTCGAAACGCTGCTGAGTTGATGGTCTTTAGGTGAATATAAATCCGTATCCGTTCAGGTTACTCAGAACCCAATGTCGTGGGAACGGGGTCGATCTTTATTATATTGCACGTCAACGAATCATGAATTAAATAATATTTTATTGGGTTGTTCGGAAAGTCATTTCGTTTTTTCCCGCCAGAGGACTTAATTACGTTTTTTCGAAACTAACTTCACACTTAAGCCCCATAACCATTATATGTCATGAGAGCTGATATTGCAAGGCTTGTGTGTGAAAAAGTTCTATTAATTCTACTAAGTAGTTTTTGGTTGGTGCCTTTTTAAATATGGAGAGCAATAAGCAGCATTTTCGTCATATTTTACTTTTTAACTTCAGAAAAGGTAAAAATGCTGTCCAAGCGAGAAAAAAATTGACGGATGTGTATGGAGAAGGCGTGTTAACAGTACGCCAGTGCCAGAACTGGTTTGCAAAATTTCGATCCGGCAATTTTGATGTCGAAGATGCACCACGGTCTGGAAGGCCGGTCGAAGCTGACAAAGATGCGATAAAGGCATTAGTTGATGCAAATCGGCGAATCACCACACGAGAGATCGGTGAGAGGTTAAATTTGTCGAATTCAACTGTTTATGGCCATTTGAAAGGCATGGACTTAACCTCGAAGCTCGATGTGTGGGTGCCCCATGTCCTTACCGAGCGAAATTTGTGTCGTCGTGTTGACGCGTGTGATTCGCTCCTCAAACGTCTAGAAAATGATCCATTTTTGAAGCGGATTATTACTGGGGACGAAAAATGGGTTGTATACAACAATGTTAAACGCAAGAGGTCATGGAGCAGAAAAGATGAACCGGCTCAAAGCGTGTCAAAAGCCAACATTCACCAAAAAAAGGTGATGCTCTCCGTTTGGTGGGATGTCAAAGGAATCGTTTTTTTTTGAGCTTTTGCCGGACAATACAACGATTAATTCAGAAGTCTATTGTCATCAGCTGGACAAATTGAATGATTCACTTAAAGAGAAGAGGCCCGAATTAATCAACAGGAAGGGTGTAGTGTTCCACCAGGATAATGCGAGACCTCACACAAGTTTGGTCACTCGCCAAAAACTTTTACAGCTTGAATGGGACGTACTGCAACATCCACCATATTCTCCAGATCTGGCGCCTTCCGACTACTATTTGTTCCGGTCCCTGCAAAATTTTTTGGATGGCAAAACCTTTACCTCAAATGAAGATGTCAAAAACCACCTGGACGAGTTTTTTGCCAGCAAGGACCAAAACTTTTATGAGAGGGGAATTATGTTACTGCCAGAAAGATGGCAAAAGGTGTTGGACCAGAATGGCCAATATATAATTTAATAAAATATTTATTCATTATACGAAAACTGTCTTTCATGTTCCCCAAAAAAAACGAAATGACTTTCCGAACAACCCAATATTTCGTTAATAAGTATTTATTTAGTTATATTTCAGAGGAGGATAAGGAGCCGAAAGTGAGGTGTTGCTGGAGATTTCATACAAAAATTGTTGTTCATCTTTTCTTGATTGGACCAATATCTTTAGCAATTATTAATCTGTTACGGTCATGTGTGGGTAATTTATAAATAATATTACGTATTGTATGTTGAAGTGATTTGATATTTGCAGCAACTTGCAATCTTTTAAATTTGATTTTGAATAACGCGTAAGAAAGTTCATAGAAGTTTTACAACCACTGCATGTATGTGCCGTTGAATTTAAATCTTTTGTCTTGGCAACTCTGACTAAAAGGCATACTGTCAAACATCAAAAAAATTTACAATTTATTTGCACAAATGAAGCCAATGGTTTGTTTGCAAGTACGATAGATAAATATTTTTAGTATATACAGCAAAATACGTTCAAAATGGGTAAACGGCAGCATCAAAAGGATAAGATGTAAGTTATTCATTTACCATCGAGTGAATGTATTTGATAATACATATAACACTTGACACTAGGTACTTGACGTACACGGAGTGGTCCGAACTTTATGGCGGCAAGAAAGTCGAGTCTGCAGAAAATGAGCATATTAAATTCAAGCGCCTTCCCTTTGATCATTGTTGCATTACAATGGTACCATTTGATACTCCCTACTGTGATGCTGATGGCAATGTTTTCAGTTTGGAGGCGATACATGCATTTATCAAAACATTCAAGGTAAATCCCATTACCGGCAAATCACAAGATGCAAAAGTTTTGATAAAGTTAAATTTCCATAAAAATGCTGAAGGTGAATACCATTGTCCAGCACTATTCAAACCTTTTACGAAAAATTCACACATTGTTGCACTTGCCACAACCGGCAATATTTACTCATGGGAAGCCATTGAACAGTTGAATATTAAAACGAAAAATTGGAAAGATCTTATTGACGATTCACCATTTCAACGCAAAGATATTATTACCATACAAGATCCGCATCATTTGGAAAAATTTGATATCTCACGGTTTCATCATATACGAAAAAATCTACGTGTGCTCTCCGAGGAGGAGCAATTGGAACGTAAAGATCCCACGAAACGTATAAAAACCATGAACTTAGAAACTAAAGAAACTTTAGCACAACTGGAGAAAGATTATCAACCACCGGAAGAGGCTCCAAGTACTTCCAAGCGTATTGCCGATAAATTCAATGCAGCTCATTATTCTACAGGCGCAGTGGCGGCAAGTTTCACATCCACCGCCATGGAGCCTGTTTATAATCATGAAGCGGCTATAATTGAAGATGATTTAGTTAAATATGAACGTGTAAAGAAGAAAGGTTATGTACGGTTACAAACCAATTGTGGACCATTAAATTTTGAATTGTATTGTGATGCTGCGCCTCGTGCTTGTGATAACTTCATACGACATTGCAGTGACGGATATTACAATAACACAAAATTTCATCGTTCAATACGAAATTTTATGGTTTGTTATAGTTGCAAACTATGTTGTTGCATATATATTTATTTTTTTAATAATTTTGAATTGAATTGAAAAATTTCAGATACAAGGTGGTGATCCAACTGGAGCTGGTACTGGTGGTACATCGATTTGGGGAAAGAAGTTCGATGACGAATTTAAACCCAATCTCTCTCACTCAGGTCGAGGTATGCTCTCAATGGCGAACTCTGGACCAAATACAAATGGTTCACAGTTGTGAGTACTGACTCCTTTGATATGTGAGAAAATTTCTGTAACTGTTGATATTTTTCAGCTTTATAACATACCGTTCCTGTAAACATCTAGATGGGAAACATACAGTTTTTGGGAAATTGGTTGGTGGTATGGATACATTAACTCAAATGGAAAAAATTGAAGTGGACAATAAAGATCGTCCCATTGAAGATATAATCATTGAGTCTGCACAAGTATTTATCGATCCGTTCAAAGAGGCATTAGAAGAACTAGAAAAAGAACGTGCCGCAGAAATAGAAAAACAAATACAAACCGCAGTCGAAGCTAAAAAGCAGAAGCGTTTAAATGAACCGCTGAAAGTTTATCGACAGGGAGTTGGCAAATATTTGAATTTAGCGAAGGTCAAAGCCAGTGGCACAGATAACAGTACAAAAAACGATGCGACCAAAAACAAACACAAATCTATAGGGAAAGGAACATTCGGAGATTTTTCTACGTGGTAGATTTAGATTTATTTAAACCTTTACAATTCCTATATAAATGATAAGTTAAAAAATTAATTGAATTTTTTTTGTGTTTTAACTAACGAAAAAACCCTTCACACCTTATTCTCGTTGTCATTGTGTGCTTGCTCCCGTTCTTTCCAATTCTTTTTCATTTCATTTAATTTATGCTGTTTACGCTTGCGTTCAGCTGACTTTTTCGATTCATGAATTTTTAATTGTGCAGCCACAGCGTTTTCTCCATTAAAGTGAGCATCCAATTTTTCTAGTAAAAGTTTTCGTGCTTCTATGCGGTTTTTGGAAGCCAGTCGATGCGTGTGACATTTAATAGTTATGTTTGTCGGGATATGACGCAAGAATACGCAGTTGGAAGTTTTATTAACTGATTGCCCACCTGGTCCACTGCCTCGCATGAAGTCCTCCTCCAAATCTTCCTCTTTTAATTTAGGGTAATTTGAATAGTCTATTTTGCTATTAGTTGTTTTAAAGCGGTAGCAAGTTACCAATTCTACAATGCTGGTGGGCAATGCATTGTGACGAGCTACAACTATTCCTATCAGTCGCTGCAACATTGTCACTTTCGAGAAACGAACTAAACGATGCGACCCTTTCGCAAAAGCGTCTCACCACGCTAGAAAGAATTATGTAAACATGTTGGAACCCTAGTTATGGAAAATATTGTATTTACCTTGAAGTTGAACTCAATCTGCAATGGGTTACTTAGTTCGCGACCCTCCTTGAATTCGCGACGTATGCGACCCAGAAAGTAGTTCTTGTCTGTAAGCTGCAATTGATTACCGTAACGTATTAGATGCTTGTAAAGGCGTAGTATCTGCTGCTTAGAAGGTTGAAACATTTCGATGTTATTTTCCTATTTTATTTAATGACTTTGAAGACATAAAGAATTGTCCACTCCGGTGCAATGCATGCTCGATTGAAAAAGGAGACAGCTGTGCCGAGTTACCAGCTGTTATTTGTGGCTCTAAAACTGCAAATATTTATAAGCCAAGATGACAGTTGCTCTGAAACTACCAATGCCGTTTTGAAAGCTTGGCAATTTATTTGAATTTGTTCCGGATATTGCAGAATTTTCCTAAAATTTAATTGTGATTATAAAAATATTAAAGCTGTATCAAAAGCTTAATAAATTTGAGAAAGTGTTAAAGTGTTACAATTATAGGTTGATTTTGTGACATGGGTGCGTATCGCAATATTAATTTAACCGCGGCTAAAATTTTCTAAAACCATTAGTTCTATTATTCTATTATTAATACTATTTGTTGTTATTGTAATATTCCATTATTTCGCAATGCTCGTTGATATTTTTGGCCGTAACTTTTCATCAGTACGGTGGAAGGTTTTGCTGGGTTCTCGGCAGCGTCCTGTATATAATATATAAATTTAAAGAGCAATTATTAAAATTTATAAGGCAATCGAATATCTCGACTTTCAAATTTCAGGCGAAGAACGTATAAATCTTTAGAGTGTTACAATTTGAAGCTAATAAATTGTGTTAAATTAGCTGTATTCTTCATTGTCTGTAAGTAGGCACATACATACGTACATGTAGATATATTGTATTAATATAACGTATTAGCCAACATCACTCTGTCTATTATCTATGTAATAAGCCATAACAATTTCCTCAATAAGACATACCATAACATTGCAGTGTCGCGACTTTATAAGCTCCGTTTGATGGAATGCAAATTTAAATTCCGCATTTCAACGGACTTGGGCACTTCACATCCTCATTTGCTCATACAAATCGGCAGCATAGCTCATAGACATCACTTTCCGTCGGTCGGACCACAGCTTGTCAGTTTAATTGGACATTCCAGACAGCATTGCAAATGGACTTCTCACAAGCAGGTGACTACACCTAAACGACGTTCATTTGTATTTACTGTGATTATATCAGGGAAAAAATCTACCATAGAATGCTCAAAAGGAAGTGCAAGTCGAGTGCCACAAATGTACACAAAGTCAATCTCAGACAGTGATCGCCGATACAGCGCTTGTTAATGAGACAAATGCTCGTCTCAGCGTTCAATTTCAATAAATGTTGACTGCGGCGACTGCAATTTTGTTGCCTCAAGTATTTTTGTAACGCTAGTGCTGCCGAGGTAGCCGCTACTGGAGATTACCGTTGAGATGGCGGCGCCGTTAATTGCCACTAGCTTGACTGCTGGAAGTTATCCCGATAATCGCGCACTTCGATGGCGTTTGCTGAAGTTTGAATGAATGGCTGAGGGTTACAGATTGTTGCCACTTGCCATTGCTTGGTTGTTGTTGAGCGCTGGCAGCTGCAATCGATAAATGCCTTCAATTATCGCCAATTCATCTTCCAGTGTGGCAAATGGCCTCTGCGGACATATTCGCTTAATTGGACAACGTGAATCGACATGTTGCGTTTGCATATTGCTGTGTATTCAATGAACTCCTCGCGGCAATTGTTTGTACTTGCGAGAGATTAAAATGTATCTTGATATTTTTCGACGGCTACAATGTTACAAGATGTAAATTTACATGTTTGCTGCATTAAGATGACGGGCTGATGGGTGGAAAGAGAGTCATACATGACTGTATAGTTATCTACGCGCTATAGATGCAATTCAACCCCTACACATATATCAACATAGTATATGGGCATATGTATGTATATATTCATTTGAATTTATTATTTGACAGGTAGATATCGCATAGAAGAAAATGCACGAATTTGAGTTTTAAATGCTTATGTGCTATAGAAAGTCTATGCATTACTTATTCTTCTTAGACTCCTTTCGATTTTATTAAAACTTAAAATAGCCTAATGCGACTTAAACTAAAGCAGATTTTTTAATTTCGAGCTAAAAAGCCATTTTAACGTAATTTGTAGCTGGCGATGCCAAGGCATTGTTTAAGTTAAGCGTAACGCTCAGTCTCGAATAAGTTTGTCAAAATAACTGAAATCCAGACGTTAACTTAAGTTGACCTAAGCTATTTTAATATATTGTCAAAGAAATATTGCGATAAGATCACAATCACCTCTCATACATATATATTCCAGCGAATGCTTTTGCGTAACTTCACCAAAATGGCACAAATTGTCAAGCCTGCTAACTAACTAACGCCATGTTCGAATTCAAAGCTAGCTATAGTTGCATATAAGCTACTTAATAACATTTGCTCTCATGTGTATGTATGAGTGTGCTAGTACGTAATTAATAAAAATGTGACAGAGCTGGCTATTCAAAACACACGCAACAACAAAAATTTTGGAATAAATATCAATGTGCAACCAATCAGGTGCATTTCAGTTGATTTTTTTTTTTTAAACAAAGTTTTAAAAATTTTAACAAAACCAGTCTGAGAACTTGCTGAGGTGCGACTGCGAGTGCTGAGTTGTGCGTTGAGGCCGCAGCAGTATTTATTTTTTAAGTATCTAATCAGTGCTCATTTTATGCAATTTTTTCTTCTTACTGGTCAAGTGTGAAAGAAGCAGTGTATGCATACAGAACCAGAGCAATTCATTAAAAATTACCCAATATATCGATTAGAAAGTTAAAAATTAAGCCCAATTTATTTTTTTTAATTCCAATGCTTGGTTTAGTTTTTATGTCTTTAAATGGTTTTTAATTTTGATTTTAATTTTTAATTGTATTTTTCACTTTTATATGGATGCAACCTGCCAAATTCAAATTACAGCTCACACATCACTCCATTATTTCAGTTAAAAATTTAGTTCTAAAAGTTACAAAGCATTTGTATTGCTGAATTACCCCTCACTTGGAGTCCACACAACCTCGTCTTTAGCTCAAATATGTTGTATTGCAACCGTTCAGAGCATGTAAGTTGCATTTGTTGCAACAAGTTGTAAGTGTATTTGATGCTGTTTCTGAATGAAGCTAAGGCTGCGCATGCGCACAGTTTTCGATGACAAGTGCTATTTGTTTGCGTCAAGGTAGACGAAACGTGTGTAACCGCACAGTTATCGTATGGTTGCTTTCATTCTAATCAGCCTTTGGCAATTGACACTCCTTCCTGTTTGAACAGGTTCGCTACGAATTCAAACCTTTTTTTTTTGCTTTTTGTAATTATTCATTTTCGTTTTTTGGTGACGAAAAGTCACGCGATGGATGGTTTATCGCTGTCAGCAACTGTGTACATTAATTTGCATCGTTCTTTCATCAGTCAGTTGCGTGCTACTCCAGTTAAGCTGGGGGATATATAAATGCAAAGCTACGAAGTTAGAAGAAACAGTATCAGAAAATACTGCGCCAATTCTCGTCAAGATTAGTCACGGCCAGTGAAGGCAAATTCTTGTTATGGATTTCCTTTCAAGTTTTCTTTAATTTTGGCACGTACAATCTCTCTATATTATTCCCTCTATCTCTATTCTCTTTCCTTTATCTCAGAAGTCCTTTTCACTTGACTTTGTCCTTTATATTGTTCATACCCGTGATAAAATTATAAAACAGACTTACGAATATTATATTTATTTCTCTCAAAATTTTCTTTAATTGTATGAGTATTTAAGCTGTTCTTTCTTCACTCAAAATGGTCTGCCTCGGCATCTTTTTTACTTAGATTCTATTGTGGTCTACAGGTCCACTTTCTTATTCCTTCTCAGTCCACAGTTAGGTTACTTTTACAAAATGTTCTTTCGATAGTTCCTACCAAAATTTTTACCTATCGTTTCAAATCTTTCTCTTCTTGCGTCATTGTTGTAAAATTCGTTACATATTCTATGCAATTTGCTACTTTATCTCGGCTAACATTTTTGTCCGAATTCCGTACCTTCCTGCTACACTGTTCAGAGAGCAGATAGCTAACAACCAGTTGCGTGTCTGTGCTAACGGATGGCGGCTGGCGAATGTCAACTGTCCGACCAATTACATCTTTTAGCCATTTGCCAAGTCGTGGAGCAGAAATTTCGTATGAAATTGGAAAATCAATCACGCAATATATACTGACACAGGCACTACATATTTCATCGTTTTTGTTTTATTACAGTTTTGATAACCTGATACATGGAAAGTGTTTATTTAGTTTACACATAATCGAAATTCTTAAATATATCGATATTATGTTTCGTCACTACATCAAAGAGTTCCTTCATTTGATGTGTTACTTCGCGGTTGACCTCCTCACCGCCTCGGCGCAGAGTGTCCTCTCTCACTTCTTCCTTAGTCAACTGTCGCAATAACATTTCTTCTGTCGCTGCAGCGTTCGGCTCCACCAATTGCATGAGAAAATGCGATGCGATACTAATGCTGTAAGGTAAGAGGCGCCAGTATTCGCGCAGAAGAGATTCACGGCTGTAAGGAAAATCGAGTAAAGGATTTTGTAGTAAAAACTTGTATATTCATATATCTGTTATATATAGCAACGCATACCTTAAGTGCTCAGGTATCTGCTCCTCTTGAGTGTTCTTCTTGAATGCTCCCACCAAATTTGTGTAGTACTCATCGAATATCTCATTGAAATGCTTGTAACGTACAGCTGCATAAGTAGATAAGGATAAGAAAGTGGCAAAATCTAACATTGGCGAGGAAACTCGCACCGTTTGCATATCAAACATGAGCGCCTCTATTGGATCTTCAGTGCCCTGTAAGAACATTGAAATACAAATAAGATCCCAGTGTATTCCCTCGGTTTATTCATATTTACGTCAGCATATTTGAAGGCTACATTGTTGCGCAGATAATCGCCATGACATAGCGTTACTAGCGGTTCTACTGGTGCAACCATTTTGCGCCCAAACAATAGGAACTCTCCGATCATTTTACAGTAACGACGTATGAAGTTCTCCTCTATTTGTGGCTGATACCTTAGTGTAGCAATCTCAAGGCGCTCCACGCTAACTCTGGTTATCATTTCCCATTCAGGATGCATGTCCACTACATCGTATCGTGGCTCCCTCAGAGACTCTGTTATCCGCTTAAATTCAGCGGGGTTTTTATATTTCAAAGCGAAACCTGTGCCATGAAAATTACCCAGCGTTCTTACTGAAAGTTAACAAAATTTGGTTCTGGTATAGTACGGATCTTCTTCAAAAAAAAAAAAAACCGATTAGTTCTCTTACAAGCTACAAGTGCATGCTCCAATGAGAGATTGACTTTCTGCTTAGTCACACTGAAATTATCGGCAGTAAAATCTTTTAATACCATTGTGGCTGAACAGCTTTGTAGGTCTCCATAATAGAATCGTGGAACATTAAATCTATGTCCGGTAAATTCTTCTAACGCGGGCAGAATATTGGTGTAAGCTAAGATCTCATTGCCGAATAGCGCTCCAAATTGTATGGCATCGAATGTCACTTTTGGAAGATTTGGGGTTTTCTGTAATTAGAGTTTTCAATAAATGAAAAACAAAATAAGATTGTCCAAACTCTATCATAGAGACGAGAATAAATGATGTGTAAAAGGTCTTTGCGATGTTGCCTATTAATATAACCATACATTTTACATACTCCAGTTGATGAATCGTTAGAGGTGTGTCATGTTGCCTAACCTCGGGAAAGTGGGGTTGTTTATGAAGCCATACAGTGACTTTGCTTGTTCATCTTCTCATTCAGGATCACTGCCACTCCAAACTTTGCAATTTTGCTTGCTCATGAGATGTATTATGTGATTCGTCTGAGAAAACAATGTTGGTATAGCTAGTAAATCTGCCTATTATTTCATTAGCTGACAATTGAGGATTCCTTTCCTCTGCCATTTGAATTTATAATGTTTGTAAAAGCAAATTTTTTTAAAAAAATTTTTCTAAATAATTTAAATATGTTTAAAACGCAAATTGATTTCGAGTAGATAGTCCAAGTGGCTCACTAACAGACGTTCTGCGTTTTCCAAATTCTCTGGAGTTCTCGTTTGACTTGATCACAGTTAATTTTGGTTAAATTTATCAGTTCGAACTTCGTACTCCCCTCCACAGATCGCCCTCGAGGCATTAAATAGGCAAAATTGAAAATTTACCCGAATTTAGCACCTTTTTTGCTGTTCGATTTTTTATTTTTCTTTTAACTGTGTTGCACTGTTTCCTTGGTAATTAAGGTATTAAGGTATTAAAAGCAGTAGATAGTGCTACGGATAACACATATATACATATACGTGTACATGAAGATTTTTCACACTAGAGAACTTCGTTTAAATGTAGAAATTGCGCCTGCTATTTAGTATTAAATCTCTATTAAATTTATAAATTTATAATATTATTAAATTTATAATATTTATAAAAATAAGGATATATACTATCAAACCAGTTGTCGTTATATCGACATACGTATATACTCATAACACGTGGCAATATAAAGCTCGTATGTATATGGATATTCAAAATGTATTATTCCAGATAATATATTCCAGATCATATATGGGAAAGTTTAGGTCTTTCCAATGGAAAATTGAGTTATTGTCCACCAAATAAGTGGGTTTAATTCAGCATATTTGACACTGGCTAACGGGGTCGGGAACGTGTGAACGGAAGGATTGTGAATTTGGTGTTGTTTTGCAAAAACAATTTTACACAAAAGTACCGTAAAAAATGTTTTGGACTTGTGTGTTTTGTAAACATAAATATTATTGCTAAACACTAGCTTCCACGTATAGTATAGAGATATATTTGAATATCGCCTTCAATAATGTATGAGGCAATAAAAAACGTTGTTAATAATATAATTAAATATAATAATATATTGTAGCAGTGTGTGAGTCGAGTCTCAACTTATCGTAAAATTCACCACATATACTTCATGAATGTAAGTGACACACAATATACCACATATTTATATATTCATTATGTAATTAAGTATGCACTTTAAGTTAACTAGAACATCTCAAGACTTTTTGAAGGTTGTATTAAGGTTGGCCTAATTCTCATAAACGGTCACACTTAAAAAAAAAACTAAGTAGTTGGTGAAAAAAATCTAATTGATGGTGTATTCATATAAAACGATATGTATATTTGGTCTTTTGTTTCGTTTAAGCTGTCCCGCTTATTTAAGGACATACCTAATACACAACTTTTTAATACGAATGCTTGAAAATGCACTTAACCCTCTTCAGGAATAAGCAAACTTTTCTATTTACTCATGAGAACACTTCAGGCTGACTCCAAAGATTACATAGTTAAATATGTAAAATCTCATAAGTTGAAAACGATATGAATGCGTACATGTTTGTGTTATATAACTTGCAATAAAATTCGTAAAGACACCTTAATATGAATGTGAGAACATGAATGCAAGATTTTATTTATTTTTTGTTGCAGTACCGAATGAATGAGATGTGTTGCATATATCTATAATTATACTTCTGTTACAATCAATCTAATAAATCCTACTTTTACAATAAGCGTCGAGGTTTTTGCTTGTTTATCGCCTTGCTGAAGTTTTATTATAGCCCGATAACAGGTGGTCAACATAAAAGCTTCTTCGGCTCCGATATATTTCAGCTGTACATCAAGCAATTTTACATTGTCAGTTGTAGCGCCGTCAATTGAATTGTCTGTCTCAAAATTTTTATTTTCTAAAAGCCGTGGAAATAGCGTGCACTTAAACCAATCGATCTCCTCTTTAATTTTTTCATCTTGTGTCTTTGTCATTTTTGCCTCCAATTTCACAACACACAATTCACCGCTAAAATGTTTCGCGTGTTCGTATTTAATATTACACTACAACTGAAATATTTTATTCAAAACCGAGATAATTTACCTCACAGTTTGTTATTACTTGATTTGAACGAATGAGAGAGAGCACAAATGATTATTTAATATTTACTTGAGAGATCCATTGTTCGGGTGCTTTATGAACACTGATTAAATGAGTGGGGATAATGAATAACATTATTCTTTGCTCTCTTTTAATCATTGGGAGAGATAAATTTTTATTAGTACGTCTGATTGAAACTATGTTGCTTATTTTGTAATAACAATGACTACACTAAAAAAATTACACATTTAAAAACTTTCTTTAAGTTAGTTCAAATTTCATCATGCTTCAGCAAAGCTGAATAAAAATCTAATCTCGGTAGTGCCTTTCCTATCATATAGGATATAATGCGAGATAAAGACGTGAAAGTTCTGCTATACTTTTGGATTTGAGTTTATTAATCAGCTACGTGACGGTATAACAAAAAGTAAGAAACAATTAAGGAACATTTAAATAGCACGGTTTGTTCAAGTTAAGTGGTTTTTTAATAACTGTTTAAATCACCTAGGGAATAGTGGTATCCAAGGGAAATATGGGAGCTTGAGGGATAGACATACGATGGTCTTAATATCAAGCGCTGTAATGTGACCCGCTCTATCAATTAGGAGTTTCTAGTTTCTGAATGCTGTTACAAAATCGATATTAAATTCATTCATTCAATCATCTTCCTTATTACTCATTTAAAAATATGTTACACGTTAATCGTTTGATAATACTTGACATTTGTAATTAAAAAACATTTGCATGTGTATATATGTTGATTTTTTAGAGGTACTTATCAGTAAGGATAGTCGCACAAACTAGTGATAGTTACAGTGGCGTGTGAAATTGATCAGTTTTATGAAGATTTTCTTAGTATGATACGAAAACTCTATTTCATCTCTCATCACCTCGAGAACGTTTATACACCTTCCATTTGAGTGGAATTTATGGCAGTTTGCGTAGGCATTCTTTTAAATAACACCATATTCACTGGCAAAAATCAGTTATTTATTTTTAGAACTGTTCCAAAAACGAAACAATATGCTTGAACAATAACTGCACGAGACAATATGAAATAAAAGTACCTTTGCGTTTTTGTATTATTATTAAGAAATATTTACAGAAATATTAAAACAGTTCTGTTTTTTGACTACAGAACATTTTTTTTTTAGCACAAAGCAGTGTTGGCAGATTTTAGTATTTTTTATATTGATTATAAGATTATAAATAATTTTATTCACATTTTTCACTGATTACATCAACTCTCTGTTGAACAAGTATCTTCTAAATGTTTTCTTCTCATAATTACATAACTTCAATCGAATCACATTGAGATTGTAATAACGCATACTACACATACTATGTGCTATATTCTAACCTTAAAACGTTTATCCCCGTTTTAAGCGAAAACGAGCTGGCGACATTAGTCACCTCGTGGCGGCACAGTTTGCGTAAATATTCGTATAATGTGCCAAAATCCAATAAATCTCCAAATGATCAATAATGAAGTGGTAATATTTTTACAATATTTATTGCCTTCATTATTCAATTATTTCGCTATATAACAGTAATATTAGCCACAATAACAGTTATAATGCCATATGTTTACATAATAATTTATGATCCTTCAATTGTTTAAAAAATTAAATCTGCACAAACTCCACACATAAATCACTGTTAAATAATTTTTCTGCCGCTGTCCAGCTCTTCAGTTCTCTAAAGCATTCGCTTCTATTTTCTACATAAAAGGATAACTATTCATGGGGTTATGGCTTTTGGCCGAGATTTATGGGCGCAACAATCAGCGTGAAATAAATCAAATCTCTAATTTATTTTTCACTTATTGTCTAATAAACAGATATTGCGAATGCGACGACTTGAAGCAATTGAGAGTAGAAAGCCCCTGACTATTAGGCTGGCTTTTTTCACTCTGATGGCGGCAACGGTTGCGGGTAATAAAGCGTGGATGCTGTTGTCGACGGTCGCTATGCCGGTGATTGCTGGATGCTGATCTGGCAGCGCGGGTGCATCGGCATATTTCAGTTCATAAACAGGCGAAAAACTTGCTTGACACATAACATTGTTGTATCTTACATTAACAGTATGTCATATGCTAAGTGTTCTTGTTCATTTAATATTTTTGGCTAGTTCAGTCACCCAGTTATAGGTTGTTGCTTGTGCTAACTGTTTGTTTAAAAGCTGTTTATTGCCAAAAGCTCATTAACTAGAAGCAGACTTTGGCAGCGGGTTGGCTGACTATATGTACGGTTATTAAATATTTCATTAGAAATTAGAAAAATAGACTTTGATTTTCTCAAAATATTAATTAAATTTTAACTAATTTAAGCACAATGTGGTGTATATATGTTTCTCTAGTAATTAAAGTTTAACTTTCGATTTTGTAAAACATTATGTCGTCAACGGAGGTATCTTTGGCGAATCTAGAATTAACCAATTACCAATTTTTGGGGTGGTATTACAACTAAATTTTTTAAAGAAGACACTAAGCTTTTCAGGAGAGGAGCTTAAATGTTTTGACTCTTAAAACTGTTAGGTAGAGCTTTGGAGGAGGTGTGATCTTTTGACATAGAAAGCTTCTCACCTTGAGGGCTCGGTGAAGAAAGATTTATAATTTATGCTCTTTGTAAATAAGACTCTTGACTTGACTAGAGTTGACTCTTCATCGGATGGACGTTTATGTTTAGGGGAAGGCTTAGAAGTTTCGTGAGAATCCTTTAGGCATTTAAACTATAAAAATAGTAATTGCCGAAATAGTAATTGCCGAAAATTTTAAATAGTAAAAATAGTTATTGCTAAAACTGCTTGTAAAGTTCAAATCCAAATATTGTTAGAAGTGACGTAGCGAGTAGTTTTAGATGCACTGAGCCATGCAAAAAACCACACGCAGAAAAGCTGCGAGTAAAGGTAGCAAACGAAATAAATAGAAAAAGAGAAGATAAAGCAAACAGATGTGTAAGCACTAACAAATTGCAAAATTTAGAAACTAAGCAACAATATATGGTATATTAATATTAATATATTCAAGCAGGGCAATATATCATTAAAAGCACTAATACTTAACTCGCAAATGAATCACTCATTCAATTCATTAATTAATTAATTATTTAATTTGAATAAAATAAAAAAAATTAGCAACACAGAGCCGAAAATTAATGAACTTTACAGCTTCAAGTATAGTAATTAATTTATCAGAATGTATTAATTTCTAGTGAAAACAATTAAATTTCATAGAACAACAAGTGCAATTAGTTGGCAATCAAGCGGCGTACACATACATATGTATATTTAGCTTAAAATGTTGAATCTCATTTGGGATGCAAATGCTGTCAAAAGGGTCACGTTTGTTTTATACGCATATCTTCATTACTGTAATCGGTAATTATTGAATTAAATCGATATGATAGGCTTCATCTATAATATATTCACATATGCATGTACAATGGGTGTGCATACGAAGTAATAGTGCTACAGTTGTGTTTGTGTTTAAGGTTATGTGAACGTGACATTAGACTTGACAGTGAAATGACTGAGCATATATTGCACAAGTGTTGCTCAAATCAAGATAAATCAAATGCATTCCCAGCAGGAAAATACTTATGTTCTTTGTGTGCATAGAGCAATGTAGAGCAACTTTATTGTCTTTTATGAGACGAAATTAAATGTTTGTTTCTATTCATTGTTATTACACTACAATATTCTAAGAAATCTGATATAAATCCTACTTAACCTCTGTTGTCATGTTCCATTTATTTTATATTTTTATTTTTATATTTATTTGAATATAAAAAGAAATAACTGGTGACAGCTCCTCATAAATTTTCTACTGTCAGCTTTCTTAAACCTCTTGAGTCGGTAGGGTTTCTTTACCTTAACAATTATTTTTAATTTTCAAATATGTGGCTACCTTCTATCTTTTTTGTTTCAAATTATTGAAGTACCGAACAAACGAGAAATCTAAAAATTTTTCTTATTTGATGTAAGTTTTAATAAATTCATTACTGTTATAAACTTTATCTTACTACTTCAGTTCTTTCCTACAAGGCGTTTACATTGTTCGTAATTAATATTCATGCCTTCAAGTGAGTATGGAATTTAATTTCAAGCATTGCTCACTAAATATGCGATTGTTTTTGTTTAATTTTATCGGCAATTCGGTTTTGCATTGTCAACCATATTCTAATCGAAAATATATGCGTTTGGTGGCGAATTTGGAGTGAAGTGGGGTTTTTATCACCCCATGAAGTGTTGTTTTCTGCATGTAGATCGTCAAAAGAATAAATAATGTAATATTTAGTAAAAATGTTTTATTTGTTTACAATTAATTTACTTACTATTTTTTTTTATGCCAAAAGCCTCCAGAAGGAATAACAGAACTCTTTGTAGAACCATGCTTAATGCAATTGGTTTAGCATCTGCTGTATAGGTATCTCCCCAGGCTAAAATAAATAAAAGATGAATATTTCATACACATGAGTAAATCACACGTGCATATGCATTTGTATAAATACATATATGTATATACAATAGTTACCCACTTATGCTTATTAAATAGTAAATTTAGGTGAAAGTCCATTGATACATTCATTTAGCTTTTCCGCCGTATCCTCCGACTGCCTGTTGATGCACGTGCTTTGTGTCAAGGTCTGTCTTTTGTGTATATTAGTCATCTTCCGTGGGTTTATCCGTTCCTTAAAAGCGCTTCTGATTGGTTTTTATTTTGATTATTGTCTTTCTGTTAGCATAAACAGCGAAGTAAACAAATAAATCGTACACTATCTCTTAAATTTTTGCCTAAAGAGAGATGAAAAAGGGAGAGAGCACAATAATAAAATACGAGTTACATGCGCTGTACGAACTTGAGTGCTCTTTGTTACTTCACCCTGCTCTTTACTTGTCTGGAGCGAAAACGTTTCGAGTTGTTAAGAGAATTTTTTGGTTGCTACTTATCACATAAGTGTACATATATACTGCATTTTTAATATATTTATATACTTATAATACATTTATATATATATATATGTATGCAAAATGCTGTTTGAATACCGTTAACCGAAAGCAAAGAATCTTTTTGCCGAAATTTACTCATATTTTTTTCTAGCAAGAATATGTTGAAATAGATAGATAGATTTTTAATTGTTAATTAAAAGGCAAACGTTTCAAAACTCTAATGCGTTTAATAACATAGTCAGGAAATTAACTAAAAACTTTTTTCCCCTCTAACTGAATACAATACATTTGAGCACCATAAAACGAATTCTCGCACTAAAATGTTTAATCCATTCAATTTTGCCAAACACTAGCAAGAAAACAAGGAATGCCAATCTGTCATATGGCAAAAGGCCAGTAGGCATCGTCAAATCTGCCACTTCAACACTTGGCAGCCGGAAATTAAATTTCCTTAGCGGAAATTTATTCAAATGCAATATTGCGCAACGTCTGCTTTCGCTCTTAAATTTCCACAGAAATGCCGGTCTCTGGCGTAACAATGCCACCACCACAACTTAGCAAACTGAAAAGAAACAAGTTTGAAAAATCAAAACAAAGCGTCACAACTTGCAAAGATTGCGGCGAAAATATGGAGCAGAGGCCATGGCCAGACGGCTGGCCAACTTGTGCGGCGTAGTCTAACGGCGCTGGTAGTTAGTTGGCGAATGCTCACCAACGTCGACGGTTGTGTTTGCGCTTCTGAAACTAAAATCTGTTTGGCGTCTAACGGTGGTGGAATACAAGCATATATATATGTGTGCGGGTATTTGCGTGAGAATTGTGTCATAACGATATTTTGTGTGGGTGAAAAAAGCAAAGCGAGTAAGCTCCCCACAGTGCAACAGCTGTCTGGGTCATTGGCCGGCGGCGACACCGCACTTATGGCCAACTAACCCGACTAACTTTAAAAATATTGATTTTTGTGAGTGAAGTGAAATTTTGGCGCCAGTAAATTTGTATGGTTTTCGTTGTACCGTGTAAATTTGTTTGCGTAAATCAAGCCAGCGGCCTGGCGCTACGGCGAGTGGAGTTGCCGCTCGGAAGCGGCACGTAGAAGGAGACCGTCTTCCGTGCAATTGTGATTGACGTAGCGTTATGTGCATAGTGAATTTACGCCCTCAATTTGCTGTAGTTGTTATTGCGATAGCGCAGTAATTGTGTATGCTGCGATAATATTGTGCTGTTTTATATAAATTAATCATCAGAGTACAGATTAAGATATGAATATGCATGTGGGCTTAAGTAATACGCCATTCGCTTGCCACTTAACGAATAGCTAACAAGAAAAGGCGAAATTAGGAGTACGATAATACGCCCGTGCAACAGCTAAGCACACTCAGTATGTGCTTGTATATGAGTGTGCCGCGTTGGATTAGCCTGGAACGTTTCGCCGGTGCAGTCTACGATAGCGCCTCACATCTAATTGAAGTGTCGGTGGTGTTATTTTTACTCAACTGTCATAACGATAAGTCGACTTCGGCCGCGACGACTGCTACACGTAGCAAGAGTGCTGATGCATTGACAGCAACGGCCACTGCCACTGCCACTCGTGCTGCTGCTAATGCCTCTGCTGAAGCTGCCATCGTTGGCGGCGAGTCGACGTCGGTTGTGTTGTGCGCGGGTGATATTGCCGACAAGTTGATGCCAACAAAAGTGTCAGCACCCACGATTAGCCACACAGTTGTGCTGGAACAACCGAGAGTGTAGTGTTCAATAAACTGTATACGGTGTCTGAGAAAGTTTAGCGGTTATTTTCGTGAATATTTAATGGGAAGTAAAACCGAAAGGCAAGAGCAACAATAAAAAAGTGCGCGTCGAGAAATAAAGTTCAGAAGCCCTTTAGGCAAAGAGTATATGCATACATAGGTGGTCGTCAAAGTGAATTGTAAAAGTGGTAAATATTGTGGTAAGCATTATTCTCTATTGCTCGAGCGCTGTGTGTTAAATTCCAGTAAATATCGAAATCATTTTCAAATATTTGTGAAATACTGAAAATGTAACTAATGTGAGAATAGCAAAAAATACTTAGCAAAACCAAAAAAAAAAAACCAATTAATAGTAAAAGGATATAACAGTGATTGATGTAGATAAATATATAATCTGTTTTTATAAAGTCAGCAAAAATAATTACAATAAGTAGTAAAAATATAGTATATAATAAGTGTAACCTGTGTGATAAAAATTTCTAAGCTGTTTATAGGATTAATCAGCGGCTGTGAGGTAATTATAAAATTAATATTTACTAATGTGCTTAGCTATAATTCCATTTGTGTATGTCAAGTGATTTGCATGGAAATTTAGGAAATATGTTAAATATAATACAGCATACATTTACTATGTTTATTAATTAATTGCTATGTATACGTTTATGGCAAACTAATATTTAAAAAATTCCTGAACATTAAAGAGTTTAATAGTTCGTGAGTAATAAAATAATCAGTGTTTAAGCAATTAATTATTGGGAATGTTTTTTAATGAATCATACGGCAACTTGGAAGCAATTTAGTCATCATTTTTTGTGCCCTCTTTAAGCGGATATATCCCACAAATATATGTTAAAACAGTACGTTGACTTGACTACAATGCTGACAGTTTTAAGTCAACATGTTTTTTAAATAAATTTTTTAAAATACTGCAGCTTTAAATTAATCTGTAGTTCTCGAAATCGGTGAATTCGTTATTGCTAATAAAAATATATAAATATACTTACCGAATGAAGACTTGATTTGCTTGCTTGGCCTCGAAGTCGAAATGAAAAATGCAAAAGAAATGTACTGAAATGTAAGAAAGTTGCCCTTAAGTTGCAAATGCGTTCAAAAAAGCGATTAGGTAGAGCTTTGTCAGATTATAGCAACACTCAAAGACTCTGTTGTGTCATAGAAACTTTTGGGTTACAGCAGAACGAAGGATATTGTCTTAAAAAAGTTTTAATAAAGCCCAACAACCATTTAGAGATTGTTTACAACGAACATTCATTCATTCTAAATGTAATTTTTAAATATTTTTTAGAGTATTAAATGCCTAAATAGTACAAGTACCAGAAATTTTACAAAATAAAAGGTTAAATTAAAAGATAAAAATAAAATTCTAACTCCAAATTCCAAGTGTTCGACTTTGTGTGTTTAGTTTTTCAATGACACAGATAAGTGAACTCGTTTGAGTTCACAATTTGAAAAATTTCTCGTATTTAAAATAATAATGTTCTATGTTTTATTTTAATTCAGTAAAAGTGTCTTGAATTGCGCTACCTGAGGCGAACGTGTGTATAGCACATATGTACAATAGCTTCTTCTAAAGTATTTATTTTTCTCGAAAAGAACACTGCATAGAGACATCGTTTACAAAAACTTCCTACTATCGCTGTGGTCCGATGTAGTGCGTTCGTATTATGTTAATGCTCACTTTGCCGGATAAGATTAGTATATTCCACAAATCGAAGGAAAATCTCGGTCCGGACATGTAAGAGCCAAGTGTATACATAAGCATACATAACTATTCCTGAAGAGTCTCTTTAAAACTCTAAGGAACCTATTTTTTGGAATTCTTTCGAAGAAACTGAGATCACTGGGCTTTCAAATTGCCTTCGCAAGGTAGTGAACAAATTCGGTTTCAATGTTTTAGACATCTCAAGATTATGTGAAATTTACTTTGATTCAAAAAGTGAGAAACTATTGGAAGAATAAAAAATAAATAAAAGACAGCATTTACAGTGAAATCCTCTATGTAAATTGGGCAACAAAATACGCTTTGAATAACAAATAAGATTTGTTTGAAAGTTTTCATCGAAATTAGATTTTTTCTTCCTTCTTTGAATGATGGCGTTGATTATAATCAGTCTCATCTGAATTCGCTGCCATATGCATATGGTGTAAGCACATATGGATAACACGTGCGCAAATCGATTAAATCTTAAAGAAAATGTAAACATTTAAATAAACGTAAATACATCTATATGCCTTCATATTCACACGTATACGTGAATGAGTACCAAAATTTAAGCCAACATGTGCTAATTGAAATTCTGTGTTTGTATGCCAATACACTTCATATTTGCTAATTGGCGAACGTGTGAGGTTTGCTATCAGGTCGATATATATATACGCCAATAGGTGAATATGTACTTAATAAACCACTCAGGCGGTACACAATCACAATTAGCATTTTTTTGTTGTTGCTATTACTTAACGAAAATCGAATTGAACTCATTTAGACGCAAGTGATGTTAAAAATTATCTTCACAGAGAAGAATAAATAAATAATTTATTGCGGACTTCCAATTATCCAACTTAATTTATTGCTGAAATATTTATAGCATATTGCTAAATATTAAAATAAACATTCAATAAAATCGCAAATATTTTATCATTTAATTTGACAAGTTCTTGTATGTGCCCAGTTTTATGTGATCATTAAGCAGAAATTTGAAATTACGAAAAATTACGAAAAATTATTGGGTTGTTCGGAAAGTCATTTCGTTTTTTTGGGGGAACATGAAAGACAGTTTTCGTATAATGAATAAATATTTTATTAAATTATATATTGGCCATTCTGGTCCAACACCTTTTGCCATCTTTCTGGCAGTAACATAATTCCCCTCTCATAAAAGTTTTGGTCCTTGCTGGCAAAAAACTCGTCCAGGTGGTTTTTGACATCTTCATTTGAGGTAAAGGTTTTGCCATCCAAAAAATTTTGCAGGGACCGGAACAAATAGTAGTCGGAAGGCACCAGATCTGGAGAATATGGTGGATGTTGCAGTACGTCCCATTCAAGCTGTAAAAGTTTTTGGCGAGTGACCAAACTTGTGTGAGGTCTCGCATTATCCTGGTGGAACACTACACCCTTCCTGTTGATTAATTCGGGCCTCTTCTCTTTAAGTGAATCATTCAATTTGTCCAGCTGATGACAATAGACTTCTGAATTAATCGTTGTATTGTCCGGCAAAAGCTCAAAAAAAACGATTCCTTTGACATCCCACCAAACGGAGAGCATCACCTTTTTTTGGTGAATGTTGGCTTTTGACACGCTTTGAGCCGGTTCATCTTTTCTGCTCCATGACCTCTTGCGTTTAACATTGTTGTATACAACCCATTTTTCGTCCCCAGTAATAATCCGCTTCAAAAATGGATCATTTTCTAGACGTTTGAGGAGCGAATCACACGCGTCAACACGACGACACAAATTTCGCTCGGTAAGGACATGGGGCACCCACACATCGAGCTTCGAGGTTAAGTCCATGCCTTTCAAATGGCCATAAACAGTTGAATTCGACAAATTTAACCTCTCACCGATCTCTCGTGTGGTGATTCGCCGATTTGCATCAACTAATGCCTTTATCGCATCTTTGTCAGCTTCGACCGGCCTTCCAGACCGTGGTGCATCTTCGACATCAAAATTGCCGGATCGAAATTTTGCAAACCAGTTCTGGCACTGGCGTACTGTTAACACGCCTTCTCCATACACATCCGTCAATTTTTTTCTCGCTTGGACAGCATTTTTTCCTTTTCTGAAGTTAAAAAGTAAAATATGACGAAAATGCTGCTTATTGCTCTCCATATTTAAAAAGGCACCAACCAAAAACTACTGGGTAGAATTAATAGAACTTTTTCACACACAAGCCTTGCAATATCAGCTCTCATGACATATAATGGTTATGGGGCTTAAGTGTGAAGTTAGTTTCGAAAAAACGTAATTAAGTCCTCTGGCGGGAAAAAACGAAATGACTTTCCGAACAACCCAATATATAGAATTATTTTATTGTTCATGCGTAATAAATAATAACGTTGCCCTTAACGTATACCCAAATACCGCCCCCGCCAAGAGCTTAATTATCAAGCAGCACACAGTTAAGTCATTAATTATGTTTAAATGTACGCTTGTGTGCACGCGGTTTGTTCAAATATTATTTCGTGTATTAAAGATATTTTGGAAAACTCAGCACGAGCACTAGAACGCTCGAAGACCATCTCGAAGAAAGAAAATGCTATAAAATATGACGGTTTATTTGTAGGAGCCCAGCAAACGCACTCAAATAAAAATGAATTATTGAAGATTAACTCACAACTGTGCACTTGTGTGTCATAAATTAACATAAACAGCGGAAGAAAATGCTCACACACTGTGATGCACCGTGGGATGGAATGCGAGATATTTTTAATAAATATAAATAACTCCATTTAAGTAGCTTTTAGACATATACGTCCTCTGATTATGAGTGTATGTTCTACCAGCACGATTAGTCAAAATTGCCGTCGTCGTGGGGAAAATTTTACAGCGATGGTTTCATATTCCGAATGAATGAACACATTATATTCCTTTTCATATTTCTGTTTGGCACTTTATCGGTTTAAGCAGTTTCGACCAAGTCTGCAAATACTCGCCGGTAGTCTCTTCTTTTCCCAAGTCGCTTAGGAGGCCTTCTTCTAGATGGTATCACATTGAATAGAATTGAAAAGGGTGATGAGTTTTTAGTAAGAATACCGCCAATGCTTTTCAAAATTACTATTTTGGCTTGAACTATGACTATAATTTTAAACAAAAAAACTGATATGGTTGAGATGTGTTTTATTTTCCAATATTTGCCAAACATTTCTTGTGTTCGAAATCCTGGTGCGCTCTTCGAATGTGTGCGAAAATGTGAAAATGACAAATAAAGCGCACGAGATAATAAATATAATCGAAAAAGTTTTTGCGGTGGCGTGAAATGAAAAAACTCAGCATTGCTGTTTGTTTACTGTGAAAATTTTGTTTTTTGTTGTTGTTATTTTTTCGCGAAAGGACAAAAATTTGTCACCAAAGTGTAGCAATTTTTTCACACTTGTATAAAGACATATAATATTAAAGAGCCACTGCATATCGAAAAAAGCTGTCGCGGCCAGATGCTTTTTACGAAGTTTATTAATACGTCAAAAAAAATAATTAATTACTAAAATATTGTGTATTGCAAAATGAAACAAATTTAATCTTTCAAAGCGACAATATGCGAAAAATGAATTTAAAATTTTTACAGTAGCTAAGCTGAATTTGTTGCTAGTATAAGACTAAGCCAGGTACAATTTAAATTTTTTCGGTTAAAATATTTTAGCGTATTCTTATAAACCTTTGTCATACAGAATTTTGCCTGGAAGATACTGGTTTGCTTTTAAATTTGCCTAAGACACGTTTTTGAAAACTATGAAAAGCTGAGTACCGCTCTTAAATTACTTAAAATTGCAAATCCACAACAAATATTCTATAATATTTCAGGTAATTACAATTTTTCAGTTATGAGCATTCGTCATTAAAAATCCTAA
This sequence comes from Bactrocera minax, assembly GCA_021498325.1. Classification (NCBI taxonomy): domain Eukaryota; kingdom Metazoa; phylum Arthropoda; class Insecta; order Diptera; family Tephritidae; genus Bactrocera; species Bactrocera minax. The sequence goes on along the minus strand of JAKEEE010000022.1, from coordinate 2,710,909 downwards.
TTGTATGGAATATTTTATTTACAATATTGTTTGCCAATCAGGCGTTGTACACTACACTTAGGATGTTGTTAATTATTTTTGGCAGTGAAAAAAAGTTATGATACGCATACACCGATTTAGAATTGAAAACAAGATTTTGTAATAACTCTTAAACATTTACGACACCTGGCAGCCCAGCGATGATAAAGAGCACAAGTAATTACTCTTTAATTAATCTTCAATACATAATCAATGTGAGACACACAATTACCTAGATTCCAAAAAGATATACTTATCAATAAATACATCACCTGTTTATCAGTGGGCTACGGGTACGCAAAGAACTACCTCGGCAAGCGCATCCCACAAAAGAGGAAACGCCCACAAATTAAATTGAATTCGAAATTGCGCTCTGAATTCCTAGCAATGATGATCCGATTTAAAGCAAAGCAATTGAAATTGAAAAGCGAATCCTGTATAGGCGAATTTGTGACACAGATGTGAAGGAGGGAAATACGATGAAACATAAAAGTTATACCAAAAGGAGAATTAATTGGTGAATATATTAAAATTCCTCTGCTCATCCATGAGTCAATAGAAATTCGACAAAAAGGCAGCAATTGAAATTAATCGGAAATACGAGGCATGAATGCGAAGCAAAAGCACAAATTATGTGTTGAAGTGCAAATAAATTGAAATAATTCTAAAAATTAACATTCGTTTATGCGCCATACGCTATTGACAGAGTCGCGGTTCGGAAGCGGGCTTTGAATCGATTTCACTATTGTGTACAGTGGTTGAATTTTCCTTTTTTGTTGATATAAATGAAACTTGATCTTACAATTTACTTACAGTGTTTTGACTAAGTTTTTGCAAGGGGAAATTATAATTAAGTTAAATATTGCAACCTATTGTAAAAACCGCACCTTAAACTTCTCAAAACACATAAAGAGTGCTGAATGGGACCTATATTTGTCAGATGAGAAGTCATCAGTGTATAATGACTAATAAAGAAACTATAATTAAGTTCTTGTAAACTTAAATCGTTTTCTCTTCTGGATTAAACCTCGGGTAAATCTTTGGACCGGAGAACTGAAATAAACGTGATAGCATAATACTAAATGAATCCTCTGTGGAAATGCAGAATGGCCCCTTTAGTCAAGCATAATCTTAAAGCATATTTAGGATAGAATTCAGTTTTATACGAATTTGTTGGCGACTACAGCTTTTCCAATCTCTGCTCGAGCTTCTTTATAGTCAAATTAACACTTGCTCTTATTAAATTATCGCCGCCCAGAGCATTAGTATTTGCAACAATAGTAACCTCTCGTTTTGTTTTGTACATCAAGTCCAATGCGGTTATCACTATGTGCGTAAAATCAGCCACCTCCTCGTTTCCTCACAACATTTTCGCTTTCGCAAATGAATTTCTTATGCAAATGAAGTGTATCGGCGGTTTTCTGTTTTTCCGCCACGTGTCCCGTGGCTGGTCGATAAGCTCTGTTTGTCAATGATTGTGTCGCCTTGTTGTATTGGAGTGTTGGCGTCTTCAGTTGCTATTTGATCGCAGTCATCAATAAAAAATCTTAGTAATCAATCAAATAATTTATTCGATTATCATCACTCTTAAACCGATTGCGTCAGTTTTTCAAGGGAGAACGTCAAAGGTGGGCGAGCAATTTCGAATATTGATATTATGTATTCTAAGAACCAAATCGCATTGAAATCATATTATATTAGCGTGATTATGGAAATACAGTCTGGAAGAAAATCGAAGGTATTTTAATATAAAAATGCCCCAACGAAGTGAGAGGAAAATAAGTTTAAATATTATTTCGTTAAATATTTTCCCCTCAATTGTGCCCTACAGATTTTTTTTTATATAACATTTACAATCAATATATGAAATAAAATAAAAGCGGAGTGAAATTCCCAGTACTACCGCTATTACAGTCGACCTCTGTAAACACACATATCACACCTACATATATATAATGTTCATAAAGCGGCATCATTCATTCAAACGCGGCTGATGAGAACTTCGTGCGAAGAGGAAACTGCCATAATAGTGGTGTAAAGAAATATTTTATATCAAAGATCATAATAATGAATCGTTGGCAAACCACATTGTTATGCACAGCATGGCAATAATTCGAGACGAAAGATATTGGCATTGTTGTTTTTGCTGGCGAACGGCAAAATGAGTTGGGACTGATGAATTATGGCACTGGCTGCTCGACAGGACAACAACGCTTGAAATTCGTAAATCTTGTTAGCGTTTATTTTATACTGAAATTTTCTTCTTTTTGGCCATTTTATTGGGTGCCCGCAATAGAAATGAAGGGAAATTTAATATTGTTTGCTTTTATTAACCAATAATAACTAAGAGCGATGGCTAAATGGTATGGCATACCTAATATTTTGAGGTAATTATAATCAAGAGGTTCTCGAAATGCATTTTTTCAAGAGGAGGATGGTAGTGGGTGGTGGTTGATGTATTCGAGAATTGTTGCTCTCTGACATCATTAAGAGGTTTAGTGTTACTAATATTGATTTTAGGCCACAAATTAGCACCATTGGCTTTTCTAAAAACCCTTAAGGTCGAAAGGGAAGACAATAAAATTATTTTTCGGTTTGTCCTATAGCCTATAGACATATGAGTTCTTAAAAACAAATGCATGCCAATATCCTGGATACAATGTCAATGCAAAGAAATAATAAAAAAAAGCACAAATAAATGAAAGGACAGATCCAAGTTCTGCTAACGATTGCAATAATAAAATGCGCTGTTACATCGCAATGCCTGCTTGAATACCTCATTTACAGTTGTTCACGTTCTCATTGGTAACTGGTGACAGCTTGACACCGCATGGTTTCATCGGCCGACTCGTAGCGAGTTATGAGCACATGCCCGCTAAAGCGCCACACACATATTCACACAAAATATGAGACGTGTTTGATTTCGCTCGAGTATCGATGACGAAGTAGGCGAGAACAGGCATTCTACGCAAATGCCATTGGTTTAAAAGCACAAATTGAGGCCAAAAAGCTGAGATTTTCTTTTTATTACGCGGTGGTGGTGTTTAATCGTGCCAATCCTTTTTGCCTTTTCGGAAGTTCTCTGTTGTTACATGCATTTTTTATGACGCCTGAACATGGCGTTAGCCTTTCCACACTCTTTTGCTTCATTACTAGCCGGATGCAAGTTCAAAAAGAAGCGAAACATTTTCTGAAATAATCGTCGTTTTCCACTAGTGGCTTAGATATCGGGATAATGGGACTATGCTTAATGTTGGAGTTTGTTGTACACATGTAAAAGTATATATGTGAATTGATTTGCCTTGAAGCCCAAGCAGTCGCACTTGCAATTTGCACTGTGTCATTTATCTGAGATGGAGAAAAGGGGTTCTCGCAGCTTCCTATAAAACCTCTTTACTTTGATTACAGTTAAAGTTCGGTGAATATTTATTCGTTTTTAAGAGCGCTACTAGTAGGATTTTCTATTTCGAAAAGGAAGAAAAACGAAAAAAGACACATATCAGGCCGGAAAAATAGTGACCCATAAGGTATCCATATCAAATATTACTAGAGAAAGAAACAATACAATTTGGATATGTTTTATAAAAGATATAGCGGAAATATCTTTTGTGAATAGCTATAACCTGTTTAAAAATTTAAATTAATGCCACTGATAAGATAAACGAATTATGACATTTTTTTTATCAAATGTTTAACATGATTTTGTAGGAAACTTTTAATCATTTAAATGTTTATAACAAATGATTTATCACAATATTTACAATAGCTAAATCGGTTGAAGAAATTTGTGTAATAAACTATTTCATAATGGAATAAAATGTACAATAAAAGATTTTACCCAATATTGAGAGGAGATTTGAGACAGATTTTATGCAGATAAAAATATTTTTGATAGGATCAACGGTTTATGTATCGCACTTGAATTATTACAAACCAATCATAAAGTTATCAGAATATGGTAACACTTATTCCTTAGCCAAGAGTATACTATATATTTTATTAATGAAAGGTAATGCACAAACGTGTTAACTATTTTTCTAAACAACGAACGGATAAAAGACGGAGAGTAAAAACTGAGTTACTTATTCATACAATGTGGCATAATCACGATCGTAAAATCGCATATGCACGACAATAAGTACACCAAATTCAAAATGGGTACTCACAAAAAACGCTTGTCACTCACCTGTCACTATGTATATATATGTAATATATGTGAACACTTTTGAAATGACGGCTGTTTGCCGATCTCAATATTGCCGCCAACACACTGTTGCAACAGAGACTGCAACTGCCTCATGTCACGCGAATCATAATTAATCGCCTCACTTGTTTTGGAAAGAGAAAATTAAATGTCATGAATAAATTTGCTTACTTTGTCAATGTTTTGTTGCATTCTGAAGCTGAACGGTGTCTTTCAGCTTGCTCCTAATGTTTTGCAAAAGCTGAAAGTGGAAGCCAGGTGTAAACGACGCATTTTAGACATCTACTATGTTCCTCTGTTTCTCATTAATTCAGGTTTTAATTTAATCTATTTATCTAGCGAGTTTCGCTATATTTTAGAAAGTTCAAACGAAGTAAATAATATAGATATTACATAGTTATTCCAAGGGATAAATATAAATTTACGAATTATAACTCTTTCCTGTTCTAAAAACTTTTCAAAAAGGTCAAATAACTATATGAATGTAAAATGACTGTCTATAATGTATTTTTGTATTATATATATACGAGATAATTTTACTAAAATAATTTTTTATTATTTTCAGTTCTTTTACAGTTGCAAAACTCTTTCACCGATTGCTTCGAGAAAGCATATCAAAACGGAACTGAAACAGTGTCACAAAGCTAAGCTGCGATAAGAACAACACACCTTATAAAATCAAACCAAAAAACAACAAATAGTGAACGAATTGTACCGAATCTGGAAAAAGAAATTCGTTTGCGAAAATGTTTCTGGCAATAGATCAAATGAATAGTCAGGCAGCTAAAAGGCGCATAAAAGAGAACAAAAGGCGCGCGGCCGCTCATGTTCTTGCTGACGACGGAACAGGGCCTATACGCGGTGGTACTGTAACAATGTCGGAAGGTGAAACACAAGTGGAAGCAGAGATGAGAGCAGCGGCGACAATACCAACAGAAACGTCAACAGCTATACAACGGCCACCACGACCATCAATTGGTGCATCCGCGTCGGTGGCTAGTTCGGCGTCCAATTCGACGTCCAGTTCGACAGCCAATCTCATTGATGATATGTTGTTGGATATTGCAGCCGACAGCGCGACAATAACGGCCTCTGCGAAAACGACCAATATTGTAACAAAACTGACTGGAGAGAAATTGCAATCGACGGCGAAATGTAAAAAATGCCAACACACGATTTCAAATGGAAAATGCCGTCAGCTATATGAACAGTCGGGAGGCGAACAGCTTCACACACATTCGAAGACCTCCGCGCTTTCAACTTCCCACTCTGGCTGCCGCTGTGAATGCGATTGTGTGAATAAAAGTTTATACAGTTTTGCATCAACGGTCTCACCGAAAGACAAACCCACGTTTAACCTGCCCACGCCTTCACCGTCGACGTCATCTACGACGGCCCCAACTTCATTGTATGCGGTGTATATGTGCCTAGGCACTCTCGCTCTGGCCGTGGCCACCCTGTCGGTACTTTTCTACTCACATGTGCACTCAACCGGCAGCATACATAGGGAAAGAATCAATGACCAAATGCCTATGGCGCCGACGCCGACAGATGCGAATTTAAATTTGATGGTATTTCGGGAGCAATTTCAAAGCGAATTGCTCGCATCGGAGCATGTGTTGCGTGCCATAGTGTCGCAAGTACTAGATCAGCGAGAAGGAATACAAAAAGGGCAGGCAGCAAGTGGACAAAATGTCGTGTTTGGCGGAGTCGAGCCGATCCGTAGCTACCAGCAACGGTAAGTAGTGAACTGGAATAGCCCTGAGTTTAATGCTCATCGCTATCCTGGTGAGTTCAACCTACAGGGGATGATTAATTGCATTTGCAACACTCAACAATCGCCTACTTAGGGTACCTTTCACCAACTGTGGTGTTTGAAGCAGCTGCCGGCCCGTTCGTGGGAAATATAATATTTGAGCGTGATTAATTCGATTTTTAGTTAGGGCAGGTGCCGCATCAATGGTGACTGGTTGTCCGATGGCGCTACTAATAGCTTATTAAAAAGCTATCAGTACTGTGGGTGGGACCTAGAAAATTAATGGTGTTAAAACTATTGACTGGTTTGGAAGTTGTTTTTTTATTTAGAGTGCGATTGAAAGCAAAAATACAAATTGACTCTTTCCTTCAAGCACTTTAGCTCTTACTAGAATCCATTATAAGAACCACTTAGTGTGAAGCCAGGTGTAACAATTCATTCAATATACGTGGTGTACTCAAAAAATAACGGGAATGTTTTTCGCATTTAATGGTATAGTGCATCATGAATTCTTACCTGAAGGTCAAACGGTCAATAAGGAGTACTACAAGTTCAACGCCCGGCTTTGTGGAAAAACAATTCATGGGTTTTGCTCACTTTTGCTCAAATCTGTTCTCACTTCGTTGCTTGTTCGTTACTTCTTGGCCAAAAACAATATTGTAACGATGCCCCAGCCTCCATATTCGCCAGACATGGCGCCGCGTGACTTTTTCCTATTTCCAAAAATAAAGGGAACTTCAAAGGGTCGTCGTTTTACAAGTATAGATTCATTAAAAGTGCATCGCTGAAAGAGCTAAAGGCTATCCCAAAAATTGAGTTTGAGAAGTGTTTCGATAATTGGAAGACGCGCTGACCTAAGCGCATAATATCGAATGGAGACTATTTTGAAGGCGGCAACATTAATGTAGACAAATTAATTAATTTTTTTTTTCAAAACATGAAAATTCACGTTAGTTTTTGAACACAGCACGTATTTTTAAGATGCCGAACTGTTAGTGCCCTTGTCCCTGCTATCTGAATAATATATAAATAGAATATAGAAATGAGAAATAAATAGAAATAAGAATATAGAAATTTGAGGTAGAGCATTTGCAAGTCATAAACTAAATTTTTACTACATTTAAGTTGCCTGAAAAGCTTAAAAATTTTGACCACTTATGCGCAATTAAATCTCAACTGAATTCCTCTGCAAGTTTCCTAAGTATTTAAATTATATTCGCACTTTCAGCAATTCCGTTGCGGTTAATTTCCAAATATCACTTACCCCTGCACAGAGTTTATCATACCGCTGGTAGTGGTTTTTACTGAACTACATTCTTTATTTATTACTATAGAAACTGTTTCCCATTATATTTGTATATAATACAGTTGTTCTTTTACGTGCATATTATAAACCGTTTTTTATTATTTCCTTTTGCAGTGCGACTCGAGCGACGGAAGCAGAAAAGGCAGCAACGATGTTGGCGGACGACGGAACGCTGGTGAGAAATGAGCGTAAATATGTTGGACATATCAGACACATTGCAGACACCCCAACGCCCATATTTGATGCAGAAACCGCTGCGGTGCAGAGTAGTGCAAGTCGTGTGGGGAGAAGATTACGTCGCGATATAACTTCGTCGCCAGCTTCTATGCAATGTAAGTTCGCTGAAAGCATGGAGAATGTGTTTGCTCGGGTCATTAGCGATCAGGGGAGTGAAAGCGTTGATAGCGATGCCTTGATCAATGACGCGTTAATACAAGTTAAAATTGCTATTTATTTTATTCCTGGCTTGCTTTACCTGAATTATTTATGACCATTTTGCTCGATGATTTTGTTATTTACTATCAGCCTTTTTTGTACGCTACTGCTAGCATCCATAGTATTTTCTTTTCTTCCATAAGGAAATTTTAACTGTGAAGTTTTATTTAAAGTACATATGTGTACCCTCCCTCCTTTGTGTCCATCCGGAGCTTTAACACACACACTTTAGTGTTAGTAGTTCGAGTCTTTTGCCGTCACGAGTTTGATTCGATTTCCTGTGTTATTAAATTTACATTCTTTTGCTTTCGCCACCACTTTTCTGTTGCTTTAGTGAATACATCGGCTTTAGTCGGTCTAAGGTCTCGTTGAACTTACTTGTTGTTGTTTTGTTTATTTTCCTTTAGCTGATCCCTTTATCGAATTTTTCAACCCGGATCACCGCAAAGTGCTGGAAGAGCAGGATAAGGAAATACGCAAACGTACAGGACTGAAAGGAGCCGCGCCCGGCGGTGATGAGTGGATTTACTTAAATACCTACTGTCGAGTGCCGGTAAGTGAGAGTACCTAAAAGCTAAAAGGCAAATATTTAAAGTGCAAAGAGCTAATAATAGGAAAATAATATTGTAAATTTTTTTTGGATCAGGAAAAAATCATAACTGGTTTTTGTAAAGGCACCCAAGACTACTGTCCGCCTGCGCCTCAAGGTCCTCCGGGTCCAGTAGGTCCCAAAGGTACCACTGGACCACCAGGGCTGCCCGGAATTCCAGGGCCGAAGGGCAATCGCGGCGATGTTGGACTCCCAGGGCCGAGGGGAGTCGATGGTGCAAATGGTCCGATCGGACCACGTGGACCGAAAGGTGATATTGGCATACCCGGTCGTGCTGGTCTCGACGGACGTGATGGTGTACCTGGTGAGCCCGGTTTGGATGGTGTACCTGGACGTGCTGGTGCCGACGGCATACCCGGCAAGGATGGCCTACCCGGCTTGGATGGGCGGGATGGACTAAATGGCAAGGATGGCAAAGATGGTTCACCCGGCCCGAAGGGAGCTCAAGGACCACCAGGAGAGAGAGGACTGAAAGGTATTGTATATAAGAAGAGGAAATAAAGTTTTTTCGGCGCAGTCATATTTTTGAGAGTTAGTTTACGGTTAGTTGAAAATGTAGGAAAAATTTGTACCAGTTGCAAACCAGCTTTTTTTTATTCTTTTTTGTTTCAAATATGTCTAAGAGATTCGAAAAAAATGTTTCTCCTGGAAAAATATCACTTCAGTGGTACACATACACATACATAGGGGTGTTTGTTTGACTTGGCGAGTTTTCCTGCTGAGCTTTCATCTGGATTTACGAATCACAGTCACTGTATACACAACAACATCCACCACTAATTTACTAGTATGCTAACGAGGTGAGCCCATCTCATGATTTTTCAACTTTTGCCGAACTTTAGTGACATACATTTCCATGTAAAGGAATAGTATATAAGTTATTGGCGGGCGAATTGTCTCCCTCATACCTGCACATTGACATTAGGCCTTTTTCTGCAACAGAAATTACATTTCCCGTTATTTGTTTAGAAATATTCAAATATTCTAAATGAGTATTTGAATTCGTTACTTCCTTAAGGCGCAATTTAGAGCACTTCCACCATCCACAGTTGCTATTTATCTGATTTTGCTCTAATTTATTTCCGTCGCCGTGCTTATTCTGCTATTTAAGTTTTTGTTTGTGCGTCCTTGCTATATATTTATGTGATTGGTACAGAGTAAGTTCGATTATTGTTCCTTACATTTTCGCTTTTGTTTAGCCTCTTTTTGCAATTTTCTATTTTTTGGCAGCTTCCGTTAGTGTTTGGATTTGTTTGTTTATTGTTTTACAATTTCCTTATTTCTTTCTTCTGCATCACTGCTTTGTTGCAGTAAAAGTTTTGAGGATGTAGTCTAAAGTTATTCCGCAATCTGAAGAAGTATTGATGGCGGCTAAAAATATGCTACATAAAAAGAAATGGCTGGAGGAGTGAATGGAAAAATGGAAAATCTAACTTAATTGTAAATTTAATGGTTACTGGTGCTCATAACCTCCTTACATTTGAATTTTGGAGTGCTTAAAAGGTTTTTTAGAGGAGTTCGCACTTTAGTTATGTTTTTTGTTTTTGGACCGAAAGAAGTGATTTAAGGATGGATTAATTAATTGGATTGAGAAAGCGTAATTAAGTAATTAAGATTTCCCTGACATTTAATTCCCATACTATCACGTAGAGTTAAATATATAACAATATAGAAAGATTAGATCGGGTCTAATACTTCTGCTTTGAGTTCCGTCTATATTCGTCTCCCATTTTTGACAAGTTTTGAGCTTCTTCACTCGAAAACACATTTCTATGAATTTATAAATTTTATTAAAACTGGAAATTTGTACTCAACCAAGAAATGTAGGTACAACTCTTCAATTCGAGAAAATATTGAAGTCGGTAAAATGGGTACTTGGTAAATACTATTCCGTGGTAAATTTTATACAAATAATTAAATTAATAAAAATAAATAAATTGAAACCTCTTTTCTTCAACTTTATTTTTCAATAAAAATAATGCATTTATTTATATACGTAGGTATTGCTGGGCCCCGTGGTCGGCCAGGAAAATCCGGAAAGGATGGATTGCCCGGAATTCCAGGAATTAATGCATGGAAGGTGCAATTATTAAATGGCAGTTTCTCCAATGATTTACTTATTCCACCATCAATTGCGGGTAAATATTTCCACATTATTCTCATTATTCTACTCTTGTTACAGTTTGAGATTTCCCCCTGCTTTTATGTATTACATACCTTACGTACCATACATTATATACCGAATCTATTGATTTCCATTCTTTTGGTTGATTTTATGCTGTTTATATATGACAGTATAAAATTTGACGTTCACGTCAAATACACGCTCATCTCATCTGTCATTTGGTATTCAAAGTGGATAAAATCATTTAGCCCTCGAATATCTATTATACTGATTTGTGTACAAGCTTTCAAGCTTACATAATTACATACAATAAAGATTATAATTTGGTTAGTTTTAATATCCCTGACTTCCACACTCAACCAAATGAAATTAATCGTAGTAATCACGTTGTCCTGTAAGGTTTCACATTATAATTATAACACTGTGGTTGTTGATGGATTAGTTAGCTCTATAAATATATACATTTTGTGTGACTTAATTAATCGCCGGAATGTTTGTGGTAAACAAGTATACAATAGCTGTTCAGTTACTTAATTATCGAAGATCTCTATTTAAAATTAAACATAAATCTAAACTATTGCCATTGCAGACTTGAATGCGCCGCACATCGAACGTTTCATAATCGTTGAGGAGAGCAAGACCTTGAATCTGAGCTGCGCCGCCAGTGGCAATCCGATGCCGCACGTTGAATGGCGGCGCGATGACGGACGGACAATTAATATTAACGGCGTTGAAAGTGAGTGCAATTGAGTTTATAAAAACTTACATAAGCGTGGAGACGCCTATCTTAATCGGTTGATTTACGAGAAATTGCCTCTTAAGAAAAGTTTACCTACATATACTTTACTGCATATACTTATTACATACACTCACAATTTATAGTTATATACCTAAGCGTGTTTCAGTGACCAGTATTTCTCCTTTGCCAATTTCAGTGTCGTCAGTTAGCGGGCCTTATTTAAAATTTACAAACATCACCCGACATCAAATGGCTGCCTACACGTGCTATGCGGATAACGGTCTGGTGCCAGTCGCGAATGCCACCTTCCTCATTCAGGTTCACTGTAAGTGCAATTATTTTCATTTAACTAATTTTAGTATGGATTTAGTTTACATTCCTGTTTTCCAATTTATGATTTATAATTCAAGTAAAATGGAAATTTGTCTGTAAAACGTATTTATGAAATTCATTGCTGGTAATTATTTGGTATTCAATTCCGATTTAAAATTTTACGTAATATGAACCAATTTAAGTTCATAAGCTGAATTTTCACTAAAAAGTGACCAAGCAAGCTCATTAAGAGCTAAAAATCCTATTAGACATATTTCACTTAGTTACTCATTGCGTTTGTAGCAAAAAATTCAACACTGCTTATGCAGTATACACGCCGAAGTAAAAATTAAGTCGTTCCGATTGGCAAAGGAATTTATTGATTTTTATTGATTAAGGAATTTGTTGATTAGAATATTTCAACAGCTTTTCCTCGCATTAATTTTTAAATAATTGTAATTGATTTAAATAATTGGTAGTTCATATAAATATTTTTATTTAAATATATGAAATATTTTATTAAATAACAGTAACTAAAGAGCTCCCTAATACCTACTCATTTAAGATTCAATTAAAAAAAATTATTACCAGTAAAAAAACATAAATCACAAAGGGAAAATTGCAGTGTATGAAGGAAAAAGTAAAACCATTTGAAAGAAATTACTTTTTTAATTTTCAAGCGTTTCGCTTTCAGCTATAAATTTCAAATATTTTCCTTTTTTTACATAATATATTTTATATATAAACATACATACATGCTGAGCATGAGTGTATTTAACTAAAATATAAATCTCTCTTCCTTCTATATACTTTTTATTTACAGTTTCGCCAATGATTGCCGTATACCGACAAATGATTTATGCTGAGTATGGACAGAGTACAACGCTTGAATGCATGGTGAGTACGACAATGTAGAAAAATATTAACACTTTTCAGAAAATAAATATTTTCCATAAATAAAGTAAAATATGAGTGGCGTGCAGAAATAAAAGTGCTACGAGTACATAGTTTGCGGTTAGAAACGGTAAAAGAAAATGAGAAAAGAAAATTGCTCTACTTTTCGTTTTTCCGTACGGTTAAATACGCAGAAACGTTCGGAAGCTCATGGTGAGGAAAGAAAAAACATTTGTGAATGTCAAGAAATATGAGTTTCAGAAAAAACTCGATCAGCTGATGAGCAAGAAGGAAAATGGAACGCTTCTGCAAATTTTTTTTGTTGTTATAGAATTAGTCTGGAAAAACAAGTAAGTAAGGGTATAATCATATTTGATATCTTACTAACTTATATTATAAGTCATAGACTCTTTTAGTTTCATTACTATATTTTGCTTCGCATCTGAAATATTTATATTAAAATCAACCCAATTAACTCAGGTGATATATATGTGGTATAAACAATAATAATATATTGGGGATTTTAGGAAAAGTTTAACTAGAGAATCGGAAATCATTATATTAGGGGTATGGGGTTTAGACCAAGGATTTCATTCACATTCAGCGCCAAACCACGTGATGTTTAAGAAAATATGTCCATTTAATTTAACACAATTTAAAATAACACAAATATTGACCAACATCGGGTTTAAAGACAGCTTTAAAATCAGAAATCCCTATATCGGGTATATTAGGGTTAGGGGAGGTATGGACTGATTGCATAAACTTTTGACATTTATACAAGTATATTCGAGAATATGTTTCCACGCAATTTTATGAAGATAAAAGATAATATATATTGTTGTATTTTCCTTGGGGACCCCAATTTTCGTAACATTCGTTTCTCTTTTGAAATATTTTTCACTTCTCTTCATACTAATATACATATGTTGTGGACAAATTTCCATTTTGTATTTTAAGTTCACTTTAGTTTAATTACAGAACAAAATGTCATAAAGTGGTATTAATGTAGTTTTTACATAATCACTTAATTGCTATATAATACAAGCTAAATTTGCATTTTCTTCACATTTATTCCAAGTTATAAAAGCCATAAAGCAAAAAAAGAACAGATAATTTTGATTATAATGGCAAGGAAAAACGTTCGTTTTTTTCGAAGTGAATTTCTAACAACAGCACAGAGCACATTGGAGACCACAGGGCGTATGAGTAATATTCGTGTTTTTTAGTAGTAGTAAATGAAAATCCCGTTAAATTAAACATTTGAAATAGTTGCGGCAACAACAACAAATATTAAATTATCCATTATTTATCGCCTAACTAATCTCTGCTGTTTATCTATAGATATTTACGCATGAATTATAAACTAATTTCTCCATTTTGGTTTTGTCTAACGCTAATTTACAACGCAAATATAAATATGAAATTCGGATGGCTTCACCACATTAGCGCTACTTTTTTTGCAATTGCAACTATTGATTGCTATTTGAATAGTTTTTACCGAAAGTGGCGTCATTGAGGTTATTATATAATAATTGTGGTGGATTTTGTGGGAGGTGTGGTTTTTATTTTAATATTATTGATTGTTTATGTTGTATTATTGTATTATATTTTGTATGTATTGCATTTTTTACGTATATATTAGATTATTTTGAGTAAAAAGGATATAGGTCTTTGTTTTCAGTTAAATATTAGACATCGGAGTATACATGTAAGAAGCTCTACCAAATGGTTTTGAATTATTCTGCAAATCAAACATTTAAAGCAATTCTGAAAAATACTGATTGCTATGTAAATATTATACCTTTCGTTGCCAATATCCTCAAAAAGAGAAAAAAGAACCAAGAAAATTGTTTAAATTTTTAATTAACCTATATTTTAAGAGTGAACTGACTTAATCCCAATTCACCGTTCATTATTCAAATAAATGTCATATACTCCCATTCGCGTAATGGGTGTGCAGCATTTTGCGTAAATGAGGACCTGTGCACCTAAAGCATCTAAAATGTTTGTGAAAGAAGAGTGAAAGCTCACAGAAAATAAATAAACCCATGTCTCCGTTTTGCTAAGTGATGCAGCCAATTTACCAGCACGCTTAACTAGAAAGGTTAATAGCCGTAATGACAGCTTCAACATCAACGGCAGAAACAAAAAGCCTTGCAAAATTCCAACAAAGAAATTGAGAGCTTGAGCAAGCATAAAAACAAAATAATGAAGGTAAAATTAAGATGAGAGAGAAATGAATTCGCAGTCGACAAGTTACATACCAAACCAGTGTGTAAGGACAATGCAAATGGTGCAACACGGTTATGTATACATATATGGATATGTATATAGATATATATATGCAGTTGAAATTTTCTTCGGAATGCACCAGCAACCAATCTAATGTAAAACTAGAAAATCCCGACCAGATCCTGAACCGCCATATGAATGTTTGCTTCCCCTCCTTGCGCAATTTACTTTCTTCAATTAAGTAATACCCTGGATAACTATCAACCTCAGGGACTCAGACGTTTATAAACTATGTCACTTAGTAAACGGTTTGCTGTAAGCAGGAAAATCTTTGCTTAGTCAATACTTATTTGTCCGAATATTTGTTCTTTCTATGAGTGAGTTCTTTCTTTAAGATTATACAAATTCGTCAATAAAAACTCACTTCATTCATAAAATTAGCCATGGAATTATTCAGTTGACACACCCGGTGACTGTAAACATATTTGAACAAGGCCACATACAGTACTGTCAGAATACCTGAAGAAAATATAATTAATCGTGACAAGGTTAAATGCTCGGCTCTCAACGCTTTATTGTCATTGCATTGCCACAAGCATCCCAGGCACCCGCAACGCTATTAGTGACGCCGTCTACTGCAAAACGTTCAAGTAACACATGTCTTTTATTATTTCTTTTCTCTGCGATCTGAGACTCTGTTGTCACGCAGGGTGTGAGCGTTCGGCGCTTAACTTGTGGATTACTTGCGGCTTGACTATCCTGAGACCATCGCTGTATTTTTGTAGGTGTTTATATGTCTCTTCAGAGAGTTTTTCATTCAATTGCTTATTGCCCCTCCGTTGCTTTGGAGGTTTATTCTTACGTCTGTGCGCTTTGATGCTTCACCGTGTTTGGTTGCATGGTCGGGAGTGTCACATAACCACCGTTGCTGTCAGTTTTACATTTATTGCAAGAAATAAGATTAATTGTGCAGTAAAGTATTCCCTTGGAGTTTGTTCTATGACCCAAGCCATGATTAAAACGGTAAATGATGCTGATACTCATTTGAGACAAGTGTTCATTTGTTGCTTTACAAGGGAGATCCTAAATAGTCGCATATGTGGTATATGCTTAGGATCCACAGCTAAGGAAAATAACAGATATGTGTTTATTTGGGTTATTATAGCCAAGAGTTGGCAAATTTGGTATCTTTAAAGTATAAAAAGATCCTTTTCATGTTCTTTTATGTTGATGTGTGTAGAGAGAATTTTGTGTTGCAGGTGGAGGCGTTTCCTGAGGCAATTAAGTATTGGGAGCGTGCTTACGATGGCAAAACTTTAGATCCGGGCGACAAATACCAGATCGAGACATACACTGACAGGTACCCACGACAAACCTACACCCAAATATTATTAACGATGCAAAAAAGTGTAGCGAATAAATCAAATATTTATCCATCCATTCAGCTTCAAGACAACGATGCGTCTGACCATCACGAATTTAAGGAAAGACGACTTTGGCTACTACTACTGTGTGGCGCGTAATGAAATGAATGCAACTATGGTCAACTTTGAAATTGCGCGTGAGTGTGCTAACCAGATTTATTCCAGCATAAAGGCGGGAAAAATTGGCTATGAACATTGTGTGGTTTTTATTTTCAGCACAAGATCCCAACAGTGAGATACCATATGTGGGAAAGGAAATTAAATTCTACGGACAGCGACCACCGGAAAGTGAATGCCCCATGTGTGAGCAATGTCCAGATACAAGGTGAGATTATTGGGTAACAAGATTGCAAACAAGCAAAAGCAAAAAGAAAAAGAATCCAAAAACAAGCTGAGTGAACAAACAGTGAATGACCGTTGAGTATCA
This sequence comes from Bactrocera minax, assembly GCA_021498325.1. NCBI lineage: Eukaryota > Metazoa > Arthropoda > Insecta > Diptera > Tephritidae > Bactrocera > Bactrocera minax. The sequence continues at coordinate 2,694,424 of JAKEEE010000022.1, read as the reverse complement.
CATACGCTTTATTTACTTTATTGTAGTAAAAATGGATTTTATGACCCGTTTTTCGTTTTGCCGTTCCTGTTTCGCGCTTACAGTTGCAGTTTCAAATTTAAGTGCTTTCATACGTGTGTATGTGTGTTGGTATGAGCATACAAGTTTGCGAGTGTTGGAGACATACGGCCACGTGTGCGAGTCTACCTTTTTTAATTAAAAATCACAATTTATCGCTATCCATTGTATCCAAGTTAGCTGGTAAATGGTGCCATCTACCATTCTATCCATGCATTCTATTGCCACGCTCAGATAGCTAATCACACTCAAGCAAGTGTACGTTTGTGCTGGAAGAGATATATTTTTACATATCTACTAAAGTTGTTGATGGGTTTTCCTCATGTTACGAGCTCATGTGTGTGAACATGACTTCATTGTATTAAATGACTGCTTCACTGTTTTTTTTTAGCGGTTTTATTGTTTGAAAGTGCTATTTGTAAAGGACGTAATTAAAATTTATGAATATACAGACGCTCGAGATAAACCTGCGTTTATTCCATTTGTGTTGAATTCCCCATGAGCCTTACTGAATATAAATATACTGCATTTGCATAACCGCAAATAAAGTTTTAACTCTACCATTTTGCACTCCAAACGTTATCTTGTTACTTCACCCAACTGTTTTCATCCACAAGAGTCAAAGCTGTTAGCCCACGCCCATCTTGGTTGCTGACCATTGCTCTTCCACCCATAAATTCAATTTACCTTTAGCGCAGACCTTCCACAAATTACGTTTTGTTTATATTAATTCTTTATTTTGTTTTTCCTTTACCGCTTTCATTGGCTTCTACATTGGCTTCCGTTTACGTTTTGCTTTATGTAAAATACGCTTCCCCTTTCTTCTCTAAAATCGGCTTATTAACACCTCTGCACACTTTTTCATTTACGCGTCTAATATGTATTCATAACTTTTCACTTATTTCGGACAATTAATTTTATTCTTTCAACAGCCTGTACCAGTGTAAGGACTCGATTAATTCGAATTTTGAAATTCAACCCACGGGAAATTATAGCTACCCTGGACTGCCCAAAAGGCAAAAGAGTAAGTTCATATTTTTAACTGTCATATGTGAAATAAAGTTGCTTATGTTTAAATGAGGAAAATCAAATTCATCTTGGTTTAATTTAACTAGTCTTGGTGCCGGAGATCTCTTATTCCCTAATTCATTTTTTCCAAATTAGGTTGGTTATTGTACGCAGTTGGTAAACCGGTTTTCCATAAGTCAGTTAATGAGATTTATGGTTGCTGGTTGCGGGATCCAGTTAGCTCTCCGGACATTGACCATGAAAAGACCTACGTCACCGAAGAGAATGACACACATAATCTGTATGAATATCCAACGAAAATGAAATACCGCATGAATTGGTCGCCACGTCGGAAATACAACATTCCAGAGGGTTTCCAAGTGAGTATTTTTTGCTTTCTAATTGCGGTAAATTGAAAGTACTAATTTAGCGAATTTATTTTGTAATTAGTTATGTTCCATTCGATCTCTCAAATATTACCACAAATGAATTACCTAATATATTCCAGCTATTAATGGCTATTTTTAGTTAGTACTTAGTTTTTAGTTTTAGTTTAGTTAGTACTCTCGATAAAATTTTGATTGTTAGATTAGGCTAGATAGCATTAGATTTATTTAAAATATCGCTAATTTTCTTACCTTAAATTGGGGCTTGTTAACAGCGTGAATACAAAGATAATATATATACTTAAATATTATATAATAAATGTTCCCGGTTTCAACTCTTAAATAATAAAAGCCTTGCCTATAAGCATATCTTAAAACTTTAAGGTCTTTAGGAATCTTCACAGAATGTAAAACATTTCAAAAGCTGAGATAAGCAATAAATACAAAGAACAGCAACACTTTAAATGTTAACAAAGAAAATTTTTTTGAGAAAAGTGTAATACCTTGAAGGTGTGTGAGCTGCAACCAACTTAGCTAACTTGACGTATTCCTAGGCATAGATACATATATTGGCTGTCTTATGTATGAGCGTGTATTCCATGTCTCGCTGCAATTGTATTGCCACGACGCTTTTTACACAGCAAAAACTTTATCGTGCAAGACTTTTTTGTTGAAGAAATATTTTGTTTATCTAACTGTGTGAATTTGTGCTTTTGTAAGTGCGGTCGAGCGGTTGCAAATATTTGCAGACACTTTCGTGTTTATGATATGGGTGAATGCAAAGAAAAATCGCTTTTTAGCATCAACAATATACATGAGTCCAAGCAATTCTTCACCTAACTAATTCTATATATGGATGTATAACTACAAAAGGACAGGAAAAGTGGAAATTAAAGAGTTGGTAATAAAAGTCGGTGAGTTAAAACTTTACACACCTAAGGCTTTGAGCGATATGGTGCTAATTAGTCATGCTTTTTACCTCGCAGCTTGACTATGGACTTATTTATTATATATTGGGTCTATAACTATATGGAAGTCTGCCGTTAAAATGACATAACTTGATTGCTATTCCATTGTGCCAACATTACGAACATACGTTGGAAAGCTATTGACCCTGTGTGGCTTTTTCGGTATATGTGATTTCTTTGAAGGGTAAAAAACAATACTTTTTTTTCGCTCAATTATAAAGTGTTTTTTCGGGGAGTTCTTCTTTATTACTTTAACATGAAAAAAATCTACGAAGTCGAAAATCATCGTATTTTGGTGGAAGTTTATGATGAACATGCTCTAGCTGAGCGAGCTGAGCACTCAAGCATCCATTTAAAATGTTTAAAAGCAGTCGGATAAATTCAAAGCAAGGAAATTGGGTGCCATATGAATTGAAGCCAAGAGACGTTGAAGCAGGAAGAATTGAATCAGCCCAGACTTTGACCCTTCTGACTACCACTTGTTCTGGTCGATGCAGACGACGCCCTCACTGGAATACGGTTCACATCAGAACAGAGTATCAAAAATTGGTTTGTTTCACTCTTGGCCTCCAAGTCGCCGAAGTTCTTTTGGGATGGAATCCACAAACTGCAAAAAAGATGGGAAAATGAAAATAACTTCAGATGGGAAATACTTTGAATAATACTATTGTAAATTTTGAAAGTTTTAAAAAAAAACCGCAAAAATATATTTATGGAGACAATATTTATAATTAAAGGTGGATAACCTCTTTCTTTTTCTATTCTTTTCTAAATAAGAATCGAACTCGACTATTGGTTAAAAGGGTCGCCTTCACAGCATTGTTGCATGATAAATTAAATACTGGAGCATTTTAAAACAACCACAATAAAAATATATTGCAACACAAATCGGAGCTTGAGAGGAATGCTAACTGAATTGAGCATTCGTTTGTCGCTTAGTTATAAAAAACGGGCCTAACTAATATTAGCTTTAGTTTACTTGAAGAATTGGAAATAATATAATCTCTCATGATCTTTAAATCTTTCCTTCGTATTTCATTTTCATTTATAGGGCAATGCACATATCGTCTATAATGGGTCATTCTATTACAATCAATTCAATACCGATTTAGTCGTTAAATTGGACTTAGCAACAATGAAGAAAATAAGTAAGTAAATTGTTGCTTATTGTTCTTATATTTCCTTAAAAAATAATTTATAATAATAAACCAACTTTTAAAGCGTCGTTTGCTAAAATTATTTTATGAGGTATACTTTCGGCAGATCGATTACCGAAATTTTTAATTCTCAACACAACGTATGACAGTTAAACTAAAATTTAGTTAATTACATAAAAAATAAATAAAATATAAAATGTAACAGTTTCTTCTACATATTTATTCGAGTATTGTAAATTAATTCATACTCGCTACTCAATGCTCTCAAGGTCTTGTGGTCTGTTTTGTAATCGAAATATTTGTGTGGGTAATTTGAAGTGTGTTCATAGGCATAAGTATAATAAAAAAATCATAACACCCTATAAGTTTAGAAAAAAACCCAATAATTTGCTTGTAGTTAACTTCAATATAACTTACAAATGAATGAAAAATTAAAGTTTTTTAGACAGTTCATTAAGCGGCTCAATAAAGGTGTGGCTCCACATGTATATTTATATTTGCATACTGTCAACAATCATTATGTACTTGTATTTGTGCATATTCATTCAATACCTTTGCTTTTGTATGCATTTATTCATTTATCTTGTCTTTTAACTTTATTTGCTTGTTTGTTTGAATTGCCATTACAGTTACTCCATTGCCATATGCCGGCACTGCTGTTGGCAATAGACTGTATTCCACCGACCACAATTACATGGACTTCAACGTGGATGAGGTCGGCCTGTGGGTGATCTACAGCACTTATGACTCCAACAATACGCTGGTGGCCAAGGTGAGTTTTCGTTCACACTTTTGTGTTTATATATATGTACATAAGGGTATTTACAATTACACCTCCATTTAAGCAAACCCAGCGAACATGAGGAAGATATTCATGAGAATTTTATGAACTCTAGAAGTATATAATTTCAGTTAAAGAACAAAATTTGAGTAAGGGTAGATTATGGTAGATATTTGAAATGATAATAAGATTCTCTCAAATTTTACTTCGCAACTAGTTAGAATATTTATGTATGCAATATTACATGAGATTCACGACCATCATAGGACAGACGATTTTGAACCGCTCAAGACGAGTGCATTGATAATCTGGGAATAAAAGGAAGATCCCAAGTTTCAAAGAAGGAAATCAATGCAATTGTAGACTATTGTTTTCCAAGGATATTTCTTCACGAGGAAGATTAACTCGGCTTGTTTCTGTAAAGTTGGAACGAATGTCATTTATTTCTAATCTATATGCTACCTAGCTCCCTTCAAAGCTATTTTATGGCTTTGTGGGTTATTGCTATATGTATTCTCTTCTTAAACGGACCCTTACATGCTTTTACATGCATGTGTACGGAACACTTAGTAATACTCATTTTGATTGTCACTTTTATTGCTGTGACACCACTCGGAACTCGTGAGCATATGTTCGGTCCATTAAGTACTACAAAGAAAATTTACCTTCATTTTTGCGAGGATAACCAAGAGGTGTTCGAAACAAAACGCACTTGTCGCAACTGGCGTTGTGCCATCGTCACCAGCAGAGCACGCTTCCGTAATTTCACATATGTTTTTATTATTTGCTCCACTTGGATCGTATGCTCAAGTATGAAGTATTTTCTATGAGGTGCCGAAAGCTTATCATAAATTATTTGTATATAGTTTGTCGTAGTGTCATCTCAAACACATATTGGCATTGCATTAGCCGTGGAATATTGAATTTTGCAACTTTGACCATCATCAGTTGTTTGATGTAAGAGGAATGAGCAATTTTTGGTTAAAAGCGGTGTACTTGTGGTTACTTTGTATTTCTCCCGTTCTACTTTAGCTTCCGCTTATTCATCTTGAGCTTCCATCATCGCCGTAAAGCTTTTCATTTCGTTTCTGTATTTTATCGAGAGCCAAAGCTGCTCTTATATATGTAACGCTGAAATAATAGCAAAAGACCACCCTCCAGATGCCTCAACCTCTAATGGAACTGCAACAATTTTCTACATTCAAGTACTTTAGCACTTGCAGTGTGTTACTTTCATGTTATTTCGATAGAACCCCTTGCTTAAATTCTGCTTATGCATTTTTTCTTTCTTTTTGTAATTCTTCGTTCACTTATCTGCTTGGAATATTTCGCCTTTCTCTATATTGTTTCTCTATACGAACCCCTCATATTAGTCATTTGTATCCAAGGAAAATAAGCAATAAAGTAATGTATGAATAAAGTAAATGAGATAGTAGCTAAGTGCGATTGTAGCAAAGCGGGCGAAGGTGCGCTAAAGAAGTAAGGGTTGAAGTATGCCATTATGCGCTCTAAAGCATTCGGAAGGAAGTGCACTCAACTAGCCGGTGAATATGACAATGGCAATCTTCTGCGCAATTTTACATCTTCCTTGGGAAAACATAAACAGATGTAAACATTTTTCTAAAAAGTAAATAGCATAGTGGGTTGACTCAAGGTTTGAGATGAGGTAACATAAATATTTTCGCTTATATCAATTTGGCTTTGAGTTCCTCTATTAGTTATCAACTACAGTGATATAAGAGTAATGGAAAAATCAGTGAAAAGATAGCGAAATTCTTAGTTCTAATTATAAAAAGATAAAGTATAAGGAAAATTCCATTAAGCGTAAATCTTTCTGAGAATATTATTTTTTAGTTTTTGATAATAGTCCTCATTTCCCCGCCACACATTGAAAGGAGATATTGTGGAGGGAGATCTATCAAGCAAAATAACTAAATATTACTCTCCTTACGAAACATGATTTGAAACCGAAAACGAACGAATTTGGTTTATTATCTTATTTATTATTTTTGTTAGCCTGCTTGATTATTTTCGCAATAAATATCCTGCAGAAGAATTCAAAAATAAGCGATTTAAGAAGATTAATTTATTCAAAACATTTTAGCCTTTGACTAGATAATTACTATGTGTACGAAAGTGCAAGCACATTTGATCAATCAGCAGTCCTCCTTTCAATGGGAAATTATATAATCAACGAAATAACTCACTAACTAATTTCCAAAAATCGCAAGAATTGGGTTTAATCAAATTTTAGCCCTATTTTACTTCATTATGTTTAATTTGTTTTAGCTGGACGCGGACACCCTGAAGATGCAGTACAATTTTAACATTACTCTGGATCATCGCAAATTCGGCGAAATGTTCATCGTCTGTGGTCATTTGTATGCAATCGACTCATGTACGGAGACAAATTCGCATATACGTTATGTCGTCGATTTGTATAATGGGAAATTGCTCAATGTCGACCTGCCATTCTCGAATCCGTTCCGCAAGACGACCACTGTGGGATACAATCCCCTCACTGTGGTAAGTATGCACTGTAGCTCCTGTCGGTAGATTTTCCTGTATTTTCTGTGTCATATGTATGTGTAGATATGTATATGTGAGCTTATGTGTAACGTCCACGCTAAACTTAATTAAGGTGGGAATTAAGTAGACCTACATAAAGGGTCAACCATTGTAGTGTTTACAGAAATATTTTGCATTAAATGACACTGGTAAGGTATTTTTTGAGGAATAGCGGTTAATATATTGCTTTAGCTGATTTGTAAAATGAATAAATTGAAATTCGCAAACTAATGTTGATAATTTTAAAAGAATTTGTAATTCTTAATCCGCGTTGAATCGAGATTACTAAAAAGTTGTTAGATTGCGTCAAACATTAAGGCAGACATTTTGATTGAAGGCCAACCTAGTGCCGGGGTCCAAAGTACTCATCTCTCTGGTTTGCTCTGTCTATCTTTTTGCTTCTTCTTACATGAGCAACCGTAGGCTGCCCTTGAATTGTATTTTTTAGATTCACACAATTGGTAAAAATGCTGCCGTATTGTTGACAGTGGTGTTGAAAATCGCAAAGCAGTTATGTTATGTTATGATAAGGCCCTGCCTACAATTAGCGGTATCGCCGAAGAGTATCTTAAATGTCTGGTAAACTTCTAATTGACCCGCATCTTCTACTGTGTAGTTAGTGTGCTCTGGTATTTAATTGCAAGTCTGAACGTGACTGAATTTGTAATTCTCCGCTCTGTGGCAGCGAGCTGTATTAACTGTGCTGAATTGTGGCCGTACGAAGACCAATACTTAGGAAAACCGAGTGCACAAATGTAATGCAACCGGCAGGTGCCTGGCACCTTACGGATCACATCATTGGTTTACCTGCTGGAATTTACCTTCGTACACACAATGTTGTTGTATTCCACTAATTATGGGATCGGTCAGAGTGACACTGTAATTCGTAAGTGGGTGAGTAAATGTCACGTCACGGTTGTGCTTTTGGTCATCATTTCGTCCCCTTGGCGAGGCATGTCAGATGTGTTTGTTGTTGACATTGTGACATTGTGACATTGTGACATTGTGCGACCGCCTTGCGTTGTAAAGTTGTGCAGGTGTTTCGAAGAGAATTGTCGTTGGACAGTGGACTATAAAGCGATCATTAATATTCTAGCCTATGTAATGCTTTAAGATTGTGCGGCATTTAAAGATATGGCACGCAGCAGGAACATGAAGTGAATTCCAATTGCGACTATAATAATTTATATATGTGAATATATGTGCAGGTCGAACAATGGGTTGATATATTTTACATCAAGCTACGAGTAGGTGTCTCTGTAAAGCAACAGCTTAGCTGTTTATAAAATTTAATTTCGTTCACATGATATGCTTGTATACGTGCCTACTTATTAATTCTTTTAACTTTTTTTTTTTACAAAATAAGACAATAAATTTCAAAGTGTATAAACTACATAAGGTTTATTTGACATTTGTTCTTGTTTGCCTGATAATTGCCTGAAAACCAGTTGTACTTCTTTAAAGTATTATGTATCCTGAGCATATAATGTTCGTTTTGTTATTATAATCCAGTAAAGTGGTGTATGTATTTATCATAAAATATATTAAGATAGTTATAAGGCATGTAAACAATCACTGTCGTCATTTATTAATACCTTTCTTTCGGCGACCACAATTATTTTGCCTACATATATGTCAACTTTTGGGGCTATAAACTGAATGTCTCCTATAATAATTCTTTTTGTCCAAACTTCTTGTTTTAACAACACAAAATCTCCTAAATGTACACTGTATAATTTCCTAACATCTGAACAAAAGCAACATTGCTGAGGGAAGTTGCTTATTACATATTTCTGGTACTAAAATTTTTTGTTTATTTCTGTTTTACCCCATGGGGATTGTTTAGGCAACCTCCAATAATCCGATAAAGTTTGAGCTAAAAGCAAAGTGATTTGCCATCATCAGTTATCACTGATTGTTCCTTAATGATGTCACATTTGATCTCTTGCTGATATTATGTAGATCAGCAGGACTTTCGCTTGTTATTTGACTGATTACTTTGCTCTTGTTCTTTACTCTTATTTGTGAATTTAGTATTACAATATATTTTACTTAAAAAGTTGTGATATAATTCAACTACCTTTCGTTTTATACAGCTTCCCAAATATACATTTTAGTTTACTCAATAAAATCTTTTCTGCCGTTTTTATGAATTGAAATGTCTTGCAAATAAAACCGAGCACACAAGTATATGCTTTTATATGAAGTTTAATAGTTATTATGCACAAAGGTAATCCCATGTTCACATCAAAATTGACAGCTTTCCAATTTAATTAATGAAATAAACTGAACTATTCACATTAAGTTGAAAATTAAACGGCAATGATTGTCACTTTTGTTCTCACGTGGTCGGTCAATATTTATTATTAAGTTAAGCTTGCTTTCAGATTTATAAAGAACATGTTTAGGGTAATATTTTGAAACTACAATTCAATACTGCAAGAAAGCAAAGCTAAGTAGTATATGTTCATCTGTATAGAAATGGCAAAATGATTTCCCATACTTTGTGAGGTGAAGCATAATATTAGCTTCTTCCCTGTAGTTCTTCCTTGTATCTCATAAAAATTTTCTTAATTAAATTAAGCTGTATTGGTGAGCTTATAAATCAACTTTGTTAACAAAGTTTATGCAGACAAAAAGTAACATCTAAGAAACATGAAAATACTAATGTACACAGAGGCAACTGTTGCTGCTACACCTACAAATGCAATGCTAAAGGGATAAACTAAGTTTTACTTACAAATTTACAACTTTTGAGTTTGCCGAATCAAGAAATGAATGTGTAATTGCAAAACATATAGTATTTGCTTATGAATGTATGTCATTAAGCTGGTCTGACTATGCCACTCATACATGAATGAAGTAAATATATAAGTATGTATGAGGCAATTTCAATTGCGAATTTTCGACATACTTTTATTTACTCGTTACTATTTGTTTAATGGGTAAGTGAATTGGATTGGGATAGCAAAAAAGATTTTTATAAAATTATAGTAATAATACGGTTTTATAATAGAAGGGCATGGACGAATGTACATTGTAGCGAGTGTTATCTGACAATAATACGAAAGACACTAAAAATTTGGGTGCAGGCTCGGAAAAAATATTTCCGGTTTAAATAATTTTTCTAAATGCTTCCTAGTATACCTTATACACTTCGACCAGAGAATCCGTACTGAATCTGTACTTGTATAATATTTAAAAAATTTTAAAGAATTTAAAATTTATGATTTCTTGTTAATATCAAACACATATATTTAAACACATTAATTATCGACAATTATGTGTTTAATATGTATATTAGTATTTTTATACACGTCTAAATTTAAAAATAATTGATTTAGTATTAATAGGTAAATAAGAATATTGACAAATAAACTAAATTCCTCTCATTTTCGCTTTAAGCTCTTTTATGCATTTTCAGATTTTTTTTTAACGTTTTTACTTCTAGTGAGGTTACTGTATAACAAAATATATTAGTATACGAATTTTACAAATTTATTCAATTTTCTTTACTCGCTTCTTACTTTCCTCAACAACTTGCCAGTGTGTGAGTGTGCAATTTGTGAGCAATTTATTCTCGGAATGAATATTGCCTTCTTACAGTCATGTGCAACACGAACATATAAGCTGTTTGCTATGTATTTTTGTTGTTGTAAGGTAGTAGTTGTAAGGAAGTAATTTCTTAGCAAATTTTTTTACCGTACAGCAAATAAAAAGCGAATTGATTTCTTTTGTCATTCAAAAATTACATATACGACACGTTGTACATTTTGCTGCCTTTGTACTTGAATGTAGGTTCAGGGGTTAAGGCATTTTAAATTATATATTGAAAGAGGAGTTTTGCATTTCTTTAGGAAAGGTTAGCTGATTAAGGCAAGATATTTCAGGTGTTTTGTTAGAATAACTTCTACATTCAATTCAGCTGCTGCCATTTAACTGGTATAGTCGAAGTTCAGAATTGATGAACATATGGCGAATTTAGGGAGTAAGCAAGCAAATTGTTGGCACATATATATTTATTGAAGTCCAAACGCCTTCGCTGAAGTGTTTTATTAGCCCCAACATCAAACGAACTTCAACAAGAGTTTTTTAGAAACCTCCATTTGAGGCTTCAAAAGAGAAGCTTGGTCAAGCCATCAAATGGATTTTTACTTCTTTATTCATTCAATTAAACTTTTTCATAGTAAATTCAATTAAACAAAATGTCTAAGGTATAGAAATGCATGTGCTGAATGGAATTACCGATATGTATTGTAAATATATTAAAATTCGATCGATTTGTAATAGTTTATAACAATCTACTTGCTTTGTTTTAGGCTGTTATATTTTGCGAATTTAAGGAAACTTGAAACATATTAAAATAAGTTATACTTTTATGCATATATTTGCGGGTAGCTCACTACTTTTTGTCTACTTCTCTGTATTTGCAGGAATTGTACTCCTGGGACAAAGGAAACGCACTCACATATCCCATTCGTTATCGCGAGCCTAGTCTCACCAGTGACCGGACATAAATAAGCGCAACCGAATGAGGCAATGCAACGCGCCAAAAGCAAACAAATCTCAACTTAACGGTGTGCAGATGTAAAAACATAACGGAACAATAAATCACTGTAACTCGCACATATACATGAATATGTGTGTGTATATATATGCATGAAGCGGTACAACTGACGGATGTAAGGGATTCGAAATTGCCGCTCTAAATATTAAGCAGTAAAATGAGTAATTCGTAGGAAATAAATAAATAAAACCCACTGGTATATTTGTTTTGTATAACTAACACTAATTGTAAGCTGTAAATTATGCAAAACTAGCGATTAATTTCTAAATTTAGCGATATTATTTATTTGACATGTTTGATTTATATGTGTGGAATTAGTAAATAGTGAAAAAGTGAAAAAATTTGGATTAATAACTAGTATTAAGCTAAAAGCACTAGTAGATGTGTGTGCAAGTGCATATATAGAGATACATATGTACACACGCACTGTGTGTATGTATGTGTGTGTGGTAAATCGATGTATTTTCATGCCATATATTAAAGTAAAGGCAACCACAAAGAATTTATAATAAATTGTATAAAACTCATTTGAATTCAATATTGACTCAATTCCCTTAATTGGACGGGTTGTTGGTTGATCTGCTGGTGTTGTAGGTGGTGAGTAGAGTGTGAGACTGATCTCGCAGTGAAGAAACCTGTACTGTATTGTACACATTTTTGTGGTCTATGATATTGACTTTTCTATCCTCAATGGTTATGTAAACGCACATCATGTCGGTTTTGCGATAGTTGTAGCAGTTGTAGCAGACTTTCGTGCTTCAGCGCATAATTTCTTCACAATTTTCAAAATACTTTTGAGGAGTATTCCATATGTTCATCGACAATGCGCTGAATATTCAACAAAATACCAACAAGTTTGTTAGTATGTTTGTTTGAATTGCGGTGTGGCTAGTTCCGATGGTAGTTGCGCTCCCTCAGGCTTCCCGAAATCGTTTATCTGCATTTTTTTGCTGCATTAATATCTTTGCTTTTATTAATTTTGAAGTTCTGCCCTGAAGTCTGTTTGTGTGCTTTCGTTGTTCAGATGATTTTTTTTTCACATTTTTGGCGACCTTCGTTTGAAAAAAAAAGCAGACCAAGTGATACACTGTATTGGTAACATCGTTTTTTGAACAACATTCTGCTAGTGGTCTGGCACCGGAAGTAAGTCTAGATCATAGTTCGTTAATGCGAGAGTAAACCGATGAGTATGTTACGCTATGTTGTTAATATGGTCAAAAGTTATTCACTTTAATTATTTATGTGCCAAGATTATTTGTGGTTAAACAAAAACAATTGGCTCTGCAGCTGTTGTTGTCTCTGTGGTCTTGTCTCGGTTTATGTGGCAGTGGCAGTTTGGTGGTGGTTGCGGTTGTGTCTCCTCTATAAGCATTTGTTCATTCACCCGCTTTCAGATTTAAGTAGCTTCAGTTTTCATCGTAGTTAGCAGTTGGCTAGCGTGTTGGTGTACATGATTAAAAAACTTTCGACAGCTATACTAACTTACATAAACCACTGCAGTGGTGTTGGAATTTTATATCCAATAGGAAGCACTTGATATATAAAGTAGCTGCCGCGAATCATTAAAATTCGCTGTAGAACTATGAAAAGTGCGAGGCGAGGAAATGCGCAGGAAAACCAGCGAGCTTGCAAAACTTTTACAGACGCGAGTAACTTTTTTATCTACTCGTTCGTGTCGCTGGGGCAGCGAATGATGAGTTTCTGCTGTAAATATATAAGATACTAATTATTATGTTACCATCTTTGTAATTTCCTTTCCGAAGTGTTTTCTCACTTTCTAGTTTCAGCAGAGAGTTTATACATGATTCTCAGAAACGCATGTTGACTTCGATCGTATGTTAGTTAGCTAAGTTTATAAAACGGAATAGTGAAGTTCCAGTTTTTAAACTGAACAATTTGTTTATATTTAAATTAACGTAAAAATAATAAGCGTTGCTTCTTTACTTTATTATAGTGTAAGTCAATATATATAATAGGAAATTATTATTTATGATTCGCGAGCAAGTGATTAATGGATTTTTCGAAAAACGTCAAACATTAAAAATTTTGCTCTTGGTTTTTTAAGTTCATGTATGCAATTCTGGTATTATTTAAGTTGGTAAATTTTTGGAACCTTATTTCAGTTTCTTTGACTTTTGAATAAGCTGAAACCCTGGTTTTTACCTTCAAGCAGTCTAAATACTCCTGTTTATGTGTTATGCTATATAATAAATAAATCTGTTCTCAGAACTGTTTTCTTAAAGATGGTTACCCTCATTAATTTGTTAATTTTTGCACATTTAGTTCCCAAAAAATGTAAATGTATATTCTTCAAAAAAAAAATAAATTAATAAAATAATAAACAGTGATTGGGGAATGTGAATGGAAGTAAAGTGATATGATGCAAATAGAGGCAAAAGGAATATATTCACGAATATTAAAAACCATTTGACTTATTTTTGCTAACGCAGGTTCTAGCAGAGGGTTTTCTCTTGTTCAGCTTTGTATTTAATAGGTATAATAAAGGGAGATTACAGTTCATAGCATGTGGTTCAACGTTTTTTGAATTAAACGATAAAGGAAGAAATCTAAAATTCCTTGCTTTCTCATTTGCTTGCAATTATTAGAAAAACCGTATTCGCAACTGCTTGTCGAATTCAGGCTTCTATTATCTGTGTTCGGTAGCGCAAATAGAAAATATGTCTGTATTTGAATATGCTAATTCTTGGTAATGCAACAGCTGTAAATTCCTTAAGATGGTTAGAGAGTTTCTGAACACCCTAAAATAGTTAAACGGAAATTCCAACATCATGCAAACACATATAAGTGCATTTATATGTAACCACAAAGAAGGCTGTACATATTGGTTAACGGACAGAATGAAATTAAACGAAAAAGAAAAAGGCAGTATAAATCATTTGCTAACATTTTTTTTTTGAAAATTATAGTGAAAATATTCAGTGAGATTAATTTTTGGAGAGCTGAAATACTCGTATGGCATATTCGTATGAAGCAGTTTGCTTTGCTGCCACAGAAGTATTTGTATTTATAAGAGAGAGCATAAGGAAGATGAAATACTGACGAAGGTAGTCGCTGCAAAATTATATTCATTTAGTGTAATTGAGAAACATGGACGTGATTTCTATTTGCCTCTTATACCGACTACGTTGCCCATTATATTTTAAATAGCAGCAATGAAAGCAGAACTATTCAAAGTTCAATTCCTGGCTTCTGAGTGATCATTTGCAGTTGACGTTTCGTGATGAGGTAAATGTAATTAAGTGCTGAATGCAAAATCATTTGGCAAAGCATCTTCACCAAAGGCAATTTTTGAAGTAAAATTAAAATTTAAATTTGGGAGCGATCGAAACTAAGAGTTTGCAACAGCCATTAGTGAAACTTGAATTGACTTAAATCATATCGAGAAATTAAGCGAATATTACAAAACAACAAAAGCACCACAATTCTCCAATGAACAACGCCTGATAAGTTGAATTTAATTGCAAGGAGGATACAGCAGCCATACATGTGCTATATATATGTGCTATATGTATGTATTATGTTATGAGTTATATGACGTAGCCTGTCAAGCTTTTAGGTGAAATTTCGTATCTCACTAACTGCTTAACTGTTAAATTACGTTCCTACAGTTTGGAGATAGGCATTACTAAGAAGCCAAGCCACTTCTAACAAACGCTTTTTATGATCCCATCTAAGTTAAGTGTTTGCAGGGTTCCAGGGTCCAAATAAATCTTCGGTTAAATAGTGCTTCTACTACTTAACAATTCTTATCCAAAAATGGTTGGCTACTCCTGTTTAATATAACAAATATGGCGGTCTATAAATGAAATTTCAGCACAATGTAAAAACATTTCGAAACATGGATGAAATCTGTTCAAATCTTCTCCAAACGGCCATATTCCCAATATGACGATATTCGTCTTTTGGTAGTATTTATATTTGTTATCGTAAGAGGGATATATCAATAAATTTCAGGAAACTTTTTTATAGTTCTGCAAACTTCTCGAAATATATACACCTTTAATTCTTTTATATTAAAAGAGTGTCAAATACTCTGTTGCCCCCGACTTTAGCTCTTCTGTGCTTAATGACAACGGAGGTTGGACAATCCTCTACAAACCGCTCTTTTGGACACATGGATGGGAGTGCGCTTTAATGCCTGTCCCTTGCTATTTAAACTTATGTATAAATCCATATATTACTACAGATATATTAACTTAAAAGAACTTAATAGCTTTAGAGGAGCACGTACGCATCGTGAAATTCTTGAAATCCTTTAATCGATTTCATTAATTATTCACTGTTATGCGTACACTTGTGCATTCGTAAAAGGAATTTCAGTATACCAACAACACAGAACTGCTCTATCGCAGGCAATGAAGGAGTACCAAGCATTATTTCAATAATAATTAATATACACAACTCTGCTATATATCACTTATTGATATTATATTGAATACCGTTAACTGAATATGCGCACATGTGCTCCTTTGAGTAAACTATATCGCCAACCCCCCATTGCTTTTAAAATTAAGCATTATACCCACAGTAAACGAAGTTCTCGGGAATGACTAAGGAACAAAATCCCATGTACCTAAACTTAACCTAAAAAAATATAAAATTCGTTGTTTGATCATAATTTTGTTTTTTTTTTGTTATTTATATTTTGTAAAGATATTGTAAAGTTTGTATTTGTAAAGTAGTTTTGTATTTGTAAAGTTTGATTTGTAAAGTAAAAGATATATGGAAGAGGTCCCTTTGCAACATATTTATGGTAGTCCAAAGAGGATTCATATAAACCTTCTAATTTACAGGTTAGTCAGGCTAAATCGTAATTGACCAGAAGAGATACTTCCTTTTACCATTATACATTTCTCTATTCTGGTCCGGTTCCCAATTGAATATTAGTCAGTAGTCTTACTAGGATTATGGTTGAAAATTTTTTTGGTATATGTTTGGTATATGAAATATAGTGAGGATTAATTTCGCTTCGCCATTTCCTCTGCTATTTCATTTTCGCTTTTCTCTCTCAACGTTTTCTTGCCAGACAATTGCTTCCTCATTTTATTGCAGCATTGTTTTGCATTTCTGCTCTTAAAATTTCAACTTCCATTTCAATTTCGCATATTGCAATATGAAGAATGCTACAAAATGCAACTATAAAGTTAATAATGAACCACAGCATTATGAAAGCTCCATATTTTTGAGGGGGCAAACAAGTTGTGTCCAAGCTGCTGCGCTGCTTTCATTCAGCTCTATAATAAAAACAGTTTTCAGTAAAGGCATATACCATTAGAGTGTAACTAGTCTTCCCCCACTCCCTGGGGCTCACAATATAAAGGCATTGTTGACATGGTTATCGCTCAACAACAAAATTAAATAGCTTCTATATGAGCTTTATGGCACAACTGCTGCATTTTCACGCCTTTGCTTTACATTTTGCACATGTATTTAAACTTATTTCGAAATAAATTCGTATGAGGGTTCCTATAGTTTAGGATGAAGATGAATTCATTCAGTTCACTTCAAAAAAGTGAAAAATACTTAAAAATATGAAATTTGTATTTCAAATAATGAAAAAATGAAAATAAGAAATATTTATATTTCTTATAACCTTTACGTGCATGACTTCCTCTGACCTCTGAATGAATTTGTGTGAATTTTAATTTTATCCCAAAGGAATGACTTTTCGAAAAACTTACTTTTCTTCCTTTGCTTATAAAGAACGTTCTTATTTAATTGCCTACAATGCCTAAAGTTAAAGTTCTCGCGGCAAATACTTCTCAAATAAATGGGAGAGTATTCTATCTCTCTAAAGTTACATGTAAGAGCACAGGAAGCTAGTAATAATACTAAGTTGGCTGCATAACAATTTATTGTAAATTATATGCTTCCGTTCATTCTTATTAAATACTTACTTAGCTGAATGCCAGTTAAATCAATAGGAATGTAGTGAGTGAAATTATAAATTACTAAAATTAATTCAGCAAGATTTGAAAATAGGTATTGATTCGTAGGTTCGTGTTTATTTTCAATAATATTTCTTAGGGTAATTTAAAATTCCAAAAAAATCTCAAATCTGCAATTTTAATATCCGCTGAGCAATTCATAATTCTTGCTCCTCCCGCAACTGCCACCACTTCTTGTTTTCATTGCTTGCAATAATCGCTTGCTTGCGCACTCGCCTGTTGATTTTTGTAAATTACAATAACAACTTTATGATTTTATATATATTTTCCGAATTTCTCCTCACTTGTGTGTTTGCAATAATTGCAAGTGTTGCCCACTTTAACTGCAACTTAATTTTAATTTTATTATTCTATGCGTCGGCGCGATGTAAACAGCAACAAAAGCACGCTCTGCAATAGGCACATATAATGTAAATGTAGTTAAGTTAGAGTACGGCAAAGCGGAAAGGACAAAAATGAAGGTCAAGAAGTTTTGCAGCACTCACCAACACATTCAATCATCACCATCGTGCAACACTGTGTGTGTTACAAATGCTATTGTTTTTGTTATAGTTTACGTGTACAATTGCACACGAGTATATGCTTTTGCTGGCCATTGCAAAAACTTTCAACTAATTAATGGTGTAAATAGTAGTTTGTGCTGCTTATGTATGAATACGTTATTAATGGAAAAGGAAATGGAAATGAGAGAAGTTTTCCAGACAGCATTGCATGCTTTTGGTTTGGGTTTTTTATTTTTTGATTAATTTCACACTTTGTCTTGCACATAATTGTTTGTGACTCATATAACTCATAATTATAATTAATTCACATGCACAAGGTCATTATTTATATGATTATAAAGCACTCATAATGTGACCTTAGAAATAAGAAATAATTACACTGTGAAGGACATTGGCTGCTAGTTCACATTTTAGCTACGTTCGGTAAAGGCAATAGATCGTCAAAATTTACCTCTTTATGAAGTGAAAAGTTACCAAACAATAGTGATACTAATGGTGTAAGCTCTTCTTCTGTATAGCTTGAATTTGCGATTCAAAATGATTTTGAATCAGAAGAAGCCTTGGCTTTGGTTATCACAGTTTTAAGAGAATATTATATTAATGACAGTTTGGGTTATAATACAAATATATAAAATTTGTAGTTGAGTGAAACTGAACGAAATTTCTCAAATTTCATTAAATAATTTCACTAATAATTACTTAACTCTATTTAACAGACAATTTTAGCTTTTACTTAATAACTTCAATCGACAGTATTTTACCAGCTATTACGAGGACTCTCCCTCTTCATACTTTTTGACAGATTTCTATTTTTAAATACCTTTCAACGAATTAACTATCAATCAATTAAAAGTTTGATGCAAAAGCTTTTACTGTTTTGTATTTCATTTACAGAGGCAAAAGAAAGAAATCTTACATCAAACAGAATAATGAAAATGGAAAGGTTTTTTGCACACCAAATTTTTTTTCTTTTTTAAATAATGATAGAAAAAGGGTAGTTATTGGAGCCTCGCCAACTGTGAGTCTTTCACTTACAGAATCAAGAATTTATGATAATAATTTGTTACGAGGCTTTAAGCAGCCACTGCAATTGAATGTGGGAGGTACTTTCTGCAACTAGCAAAATATCAAAAGCGTAAGGAGATACTTAAAAGCGCAGCATGGCGCAGACTTTATTTAGGTCCCTCGACCAAGTTTTCATGCAACAGCTGCTTCATGCGTTTTGCTGGTGCAGTTCCTTTCTTGGTCATAGTTTTCCAGTTCACTCTGACCGCCTTTGCATTTATTCTTTTTTTGCTGGCATAAAATGGCTTCATTGTCGCCTATCTGTACACAAGCCACAATGGCGAGAAGCAGCGGAAAGCCCTCGTGAGAACAAGTGCTAAGAGACGTTCGGCGTTGTTGCAAGAAAGGCGGATGCGTCAAGTACATGCCACGCTGAGTTGGGTCAAGTAAATTTTAGAACTTTACGACGTGGATGACCACTGAGTGTCATTGGCACTGCCGCATGAGCACTTCGTTCAACCAACTTCAGCTCAACGTTGAGAAATGAAAGCAACAAATTTTCAAATTGGAACAGTGTAACGACTCGAGGCAACGTGGTAGTTGTTTAACTGATCTGCAATGGAAAAATTCCATTTACAAGTATTCTTGTACACAAGTTGTTGTTATGTGTTGTGCGGGCGCGTGATAAACAACAGTACGAGCCGGGAACTGGAAAGGAGGGAATATCCTTTTCAAGTAGAAACAATGTGTTTTGTTTCTTAAACTTAAACTTCTTCCGCATAGTATTTACAACCATACAACCATAAGAAGTTACAGACCTAGCAGAATTTGGTGCTACGAATACTGACGGAATACCTCTTAATGTCACTTGAAAGAAATCTGAGAAAGGGATCGGAATATTCCTATTTGGTAGTATGCATTTCATTACGCTTTAAGCAATATCGTTCACTGAGAGTCCAGGAAGAGAGTCACTATTTTTTACATACATTTTATAAAAAGCCTGAAGATGTGCGTTTAGTACTCAAATCTAATAACATGTATTTCTTTAGTAAATTTTTTTATTTTTATACTCTCGCAACATGTTGCTACAGAGTATATTAGTTTTGTTCACCTAGCAGTTGTTTGCAACACCTAGAACTAATCAAGTTAGATATAGACATATAATTATAGAAATGATCAGGATGAAAAGACGAGTTGAAATCCGGATTACTGTCTGTCCGTCCGCCGTTGCAATCAATAACTTGAGTAAAAATTAAAAAAATTTAATGAAACTTGGTACGCGTATTCTTTGTCACCGTAAGACGGTTGGTATTGCAGATGGGCGTAATTGAACATCTACCACGTCCAAAAAATGCCATTAATCGAAAACAGATAAAGTGCTTTAACTAAGCAGTAAATTAAGATATAAACGTGTAATTTGGTATAGAAGATCCCAGTATGGTGAGGTATCTTTGGGAAAAAATTTTTGTAAAACTGGGTATGGCCCCGCCCCCAATAGGTTTAATATATATATCTCCGAAACCGTTAAGTCTATATATATTAAACTTGCTCCAACTAAGTTTTTCTAGCATCTCTTCACATACTGAGAAAGTCAGTAAAATCGGATAATAACCACGCCCACCTCCCATTCAAAAGTTATGTTGAAAACTACTAAAAGTGCGATAACTCGCTGAAACAACACGTTAGAAACATTAAATCTTGCCGAAAATATGATACGAAAGGGTTGCATAGGAATCCGTGTAATGTTTTATTGATGGGAATGGCTCCGCCCACTTTTAGGAGAAATCCCGTATCTCAAGAACGCTTTAACCAATTTCAACAAAATTTGGTGGATCAGATTATATTGGCATTTTTATTTCACGAGGTGAAAATTGACGAAATCGGATAAAAACCACGCCTACTTCATACTCGCATACACGCACTACTCATATTACAAAATTTTAAGGTTTATCTAATCCTTTCACTTTAAAGCAGATAAATCGAGCAGCAATTAAGATTCGAAAATCAAACTTTGTACAAATAGTGCCTTCAGGATATGGATACGGATTATAACTTTTCAAGCCCCCAGACACCCAATATTAGTACTTCAGTGCCTCTATCTGACTTTTTATCGAAAATATCGGGAAATATGTAAGATATTGTACTATTTTTGGCGTAAATTTTTTTTTAAGTATTTTTTGGTAAATTGGAGGGTTATCTGTCCATGATAATAGTGTACTGTAGTATCAAAAATAGTGAAAATCGGGTAAATACTACCCCTAGCCGCCATATACCTAATATACGGATTTTCAACCTTCCGGTAGACTTTATATCATAAATAACGGTCACTATATGAGTTATCTCTTTGAAATTTGGAGAGCGTCTCTTTCTGATAACAGTGTGTCTATATGCTTAAAATGGATGAAATCGGGTAAGCACTCCCCCTTAGCCACCATGTACCTAATATAAGGATTTTCAACCTCTGGGTAAACTTTATATCATATATTTCGGTCAATATGTGTGTGAGTTACCTTCGCAAAATTGCGTGAAAACATGTTCCCTAATATACTTGAATAATGAAAAGAGTTAATGTGATTAGTGCAGATCTTCCTTTATCCCAAAAATGCCCGATATAAGAATTTCCGGCTTTCCATTTGACTTTAAACCGTTTATGTTGGCCAATATGTGTGATATTTTAATGAAATTAAGTAGTTATGTTTTCTTAACACAATGTGATTTCGCGCTAAATATGAAAAAAATCGGTCTAGAGCATGGTCTAAGCCCCTTATTCCTAATATAATGATTTCTTTTTCTTTGAGTTAATTTTTGAGTTAATTTGGTATATTTTAATATAAATATCTCTGACACGAAGCAAAATATAGCAACGAAAGTACATGAGTCTATGGACTGTAATATAAGTTAATAAGATACCAAATATGATTGCAATCCATTGACAATTTCTTCGAATAATGAATGTTGAATTCTGCCGCAACATTTGTAATATAATATTAAGCCAGCACCCGAAAGCATATCCCCGCTTCTGGTCCTTGCACATTGCGAGAGTATAAAATGTTTGGTTACAACCGAACTTAGTCCTTTCTTACTTGTTTCTTTTCTTTTTGTGAATTCATTAAAATTCAAGACATAAAGTGTCTACCACTAAGAACAAAGTTAATAAGCCACATAGCAGTAAATGCCTGCGTTCAACAGATTTGAGCCTCAAGCACGTTATTCATTCTGCACATTTTTTTTTTCGTTTTATAGATAATTAAGCGTATATGCTGTTTCACAAATAATTTATTACATCTATCTTCCGTTTAAAACTGTACCTTGCGGCGCGCTTATATTTGTGTGTAAGGTAAAAACAAGCCATTATTATTGTCGTGCCTTTTGCCTTTTGATCATATAAAAACCTGTTTCGCTTGCCTCTCCATTCTTTAATAATCAGTGATACGTATTCATAGCCGCCTCTCCTCTGTGTAAATACAACACAATGCTCGTGGGGTGCATGTTCTTCACCTTCATTTATTTGCGTAATTTTTGGCGTTTACACTTTGTTCTTTTTCAGGCGAGCGGTCGGATAATGAATATTTTAGCCGCAAGGTGATGCTATAAAACCAACTTTTTTAATAATGACTTAATATGGACCACAGGCTCACGCTGTTGGTCAGACGGCACATTTTTGGCACTTTTTGGTGTTTTTACGAAAACGCATTTTCGGAGCTGTGCCTTCATTGAATTTGGGAGCTTGCATTCATAAAAGTTTTACCTTTGGTTGCTCACCGCTCAACTTTGTTAATTCGTTGTTTTTTTTTTGCGTTTGTATAATGAGAGCGGAAAAACTCGTGATAATAAGCAATATTTTATTTAAGAAGTTGTTTAGAACAACATTAAAAACACTTCGGTGAACTATAATAAGCTACATGAAGATAAAAACCCTGTACAATGTGTAAATTTTTGCAGTATATATGCAACGCGCTAAGTAGCACACGACAAACATAACATATACAAACACATGTACACATGTACAATATAAAAGTCTGGATGTCTATAGGTATAAGGTTGCTACGTCAACGCCCCGAAGTGCACTTATGCTCACGGAAGTAAATTAGAACTTTTCGTTGTGCGAAACAATGTTAAATTTGGTATTGCTTGTGTGACGCCTGTAAGTAGAGTTTATAATTGATGCAAGTGTGTATGCAAGTGGGAGGGTTCATTATAAAATTGGTAAATATTGTAGATATTGGTTTTGTGTTTTCAATCGCATTACATTTGTGTATATATGCGTGTACGTGTGTTAGTGTGATGCTCACAGCTGATAATTTATGCGTCAATTTCCTTATGCTTCTTCAATAAGTTATTATGTTTGCTTGCTTTAGTTTTGTTATGTTACATAACCACATTAAATATTAAATGACTTATGTTGATGGGTGTAATTATACATTCATGCGTGCTCTCTCAACATGTTTTCTTGTGAAGTGTTGGACTTTAATTGACTAAGCTCCTCCCACTCCTAAGCATTAAAATGTGGAGGAGGGTTGGGAGTTCTTTTAATGTTAGGATGGGAGTATCGCTGTGTCTCTTAAACCCCGTTAATCATCAATGCAAATAAACGCAGACACACATGTCTAAACCTAAATAGAATGAAAGAAAAAGTAAAAAAAAATAATGCAAAAAGGAACATTTTAAAGAAATGAATTATGAGCTTAATGTGACTAAGTATATCTGTGCGCCTATTTGTATGCTTGCCCGAGTGTGATTCCTTATGTAAACATTTGTGTATTCATTGCTCAAAAAACTGAAGATTTAATTTGTAAATTTGCTTTTCGCTCTTTGTTTGTGTGTCTCGACAGTATGTCACATTGTACGTGTTTACATTTAAGAAAGCGCTTTCATTGACAAAACGGGACTTGTATGTTTTCTGCCGTTGTGCTTGTTGTATTGTAATAATTGTAAAGCTAACTTGTTGATTAAGGAAGCTGTTACTTCGTTTTAGAATTATGCTTTTATGCACATGGTTTTACGTGCAGGTTTTCAGTATAAAAACTGTTAACAGAGCAACATAACTTTCAGATCTCGGATTTAAAAAATTATAATAATTTTTAAATTTTTACTGAAAAAATACTTTTATAATTGTGGCGTATCCACTGTCGGTAATTGTTTGCATTTGTTTTGTGCACTGTGGACTAGAGTATTTACACACCTTTTAGTGCTAGTCATCATACCAAAAGCGATAAATGAGATTTCAAGAACAAAGCAACACAATAGGACACAAGTTCGACAAGTTGTTGTAATTTTGTAATTTTAATTATCCTTAATTTATCGTCTTTTTTATATTTACTCGCATTTCTAGCACTTCACATAATCTGCCACATCAGGTATTCTATTCCATTATCATAGAATAGATAATAGATAGATAGTTCTATTTATCATATTGTATCGAAATTCCCCAATCTTTTCGAATTCGCCGCATTCTCTCACCGTCAGCTGTTCTCACTTACGTGTTTCATTTGTTGTCAATTTACTCTATTCGAGTGTGATGGCGCTTGATATTACGCTAGTTACTTCATTGAATTCGCCGCAGCTGCTGCATGTGACTTCGTTTTGCGTGCAGACAGACATTAATGTACCGTTGTACACTCACTATGAAATTGTTAATATTATAAGTGCGCCATATCTGATAATTCGTTTATTACGCATATATTTGTATATAGCGGGCGATTTAGGATGTTTTCTTTTCGAATGCATTGAAGTCTTACTGTGTTTGACTAACTTAAGTGAAAGGTGGTTAGTGAAAAGTTATGTGAAAGATATACAAAAGGTTTTGATTTCAAGATAAAGAGCAAATTTGGTACGTAGAACATATAAATATAACTATTGTATATATAACATTGAAATATTTTCAATTTATGTATAGACAACTATATTTTTGCATTCGATTCCTTATTTTTAATTCCATTTGCTTTACTCTCCATTCATACCCGAATTCGTGGCATACAAACATGTGGCCAAACATACAGCTAACCGAGCAACATACTTACATAGTCCATTGACCAGATAGCATGACCAGTACATTATTGCACATTTCGCAAAGTAGACCCGTGAGGAGTGTTAAGGCTTCAACATTTTATTTTTTTTGCAAGTTTTGGCACATTTTATTCACTATTCTTTACCCTAGTAAAGATTCCTTATCTGACATATGTGTGGATGTGTATATTTATCTGAGATAAAATACAATGTCATTTGGAGGTGACTAACTGCTGATTCTGTGCTTGGTTGCATGAAGAGGAGAAGTCTGTCGAGAGTAGGTTGCTTATTTCTGTCGCTACACCAGATGTCAGTTGCAATAATATTAGAGATACATGTATTTCGATGCTCTTTGAATGCTCCATTCTTTGCTTCACTATCCCCATTAAAGTAAGGATATTCCATAAAATTCGAACATCAAATGTCTGCTTTGAGTCAGTAACTTCAAATATAAGCAACATATGTATAAGTAAATTATAAGTCTTGTGAAAGTGACTGAGACAACCGAAGATAATTTAAGTGTGACAAAATTGTCCTAACAGTGTTTTTCTATGTAAAAATAATTCCACATTTCTATGTAAATGTGTGTTATGAAAATTCAATATAAATCGATAACGAAAATGCTTAAATTAGTTAGTGGGCAAGCAAAGCTGAGTAAGCCATAAACAGATCCATATATATCTTTAATTCAATAATGTTTTAAACAGAAAATTCCATAGAACTTAATGTACATATGCTATATTTTGACTTTGGTGTGCTTGTTCCTGCCGTGCTGCGAATTCCTTCCATCTATAAATATCCACACCTCTCTGCGCACTAATACTCCGCTTCGTTTACTTTACAGCTTCGTTCTCCCTCCGGCGGCTCACCTAAGGCTCTGCAGCTTAGAGAGCTAACGCACCACAAACGCTTTGCATAATTTTTATGGTCGGCAATAAAATGATATTCAAAATACGGTATTCGCCTACATAGAAAATATTTTATTGCTTTCAATAATAATATTGTACAAATGTACATAGAAATATAATTCGAATGCTGACATTGCCACTGCGCCTGCTGAGGGTGTGTGTAAATGTACGCGTGTAAACGCAGATGTTGCCTCGAACTATTTGAGGTTGCATACTGTTATTGCCGATGCTGATATTGCTAGAAATATATGTTAACATTTACCCCTACTACATACTTTACCATCGGCCTCCTATGAATTTAATGTCCATATATGTATTCAATGTATGAGTGGCTATGTTGTATGAGTGTATGGTTGTGGTGTGCCTCAAGTACTTTGCCAGCATTTTATTTGCCTGTCATACAGGATATTAATAGATATTGTAAAAACAATTTACTGTCACGCTGCGGGATATAATTTTGTAGGACTGCTTTAAGACAGACGTCGGAGGAGAAACACTCTTTGCTCCAACTTTCTATTATAATGTCAATATTTTGAAGAGAATACTTTAGGATCTCCGAATTTGATATCAAAAATTAGGTTTCGAAAACAGTGAGGTTTCTGATTTAATACTTTATTACTTATTTTGCTTTCTGTGAATTTATTTTCCAAAATAAAAAAAAAAAAAAACTCCAGCCAGTAACTCGTCAACAATTGTCTATAAGAATTACAAACCATCCGGGTGTATGGGGTTGCTTAGAACTTTTTATACGTAAATAATATATATTTACAAGTAAAAATATTAAAATGAATAAAAAGTGATTGTCAGTGTGTACCGAATGGGATGGCACCGGTTTGTCAAGTAATATTGAATTACCATTAGGTACCTCATTAGGTAAACATTATTGTGTTTACACATGTAATGTAACACAAGAATGCAAGTAATAATGTCACATACTTGAAATGAAATGTGGAAATCGGTTAAAGCGTTTTTGAGATATGGGATTTAACCCAAAAATTTCTCCTAAATACCAAATTTTACACGGATTCCTATGCAATCCTTCCGTATCATATTTGCTGTAAGATTTTATGCCTCTGACTTGTTCCTTCAGCGAGTTAACACAATTTTAGTAGTTTCCAACATAAACTTTGTATGCGAGTTGGGCCTAGTTATTATTCGATTTCACTCATTTCCTTAGTATATGAGGAGATACTTTGTTGTATTGTTGTTGTATTGCCTTTCCCAAATAACACTCATTCAGAAAGTTTTCCTTTGGCAACTTAATGTGGTTTTCATGACTCACTTTTAGATGAGGGCGAGCTATTCCATCAATACGGTGGGTATCTACACAATGGCATAAACATAAAGAAACACTAAGCACCACCTGTTGCTTTGCCTCTAGCTAATTGAGTTAATTAATTACTTGTATATGCCTATCTCATGTTCAATAAAAAAAAATATTCAATGTTTTCCTACATACATGCATATAGCTATGGGGAAAAGAGGAATGGCAGAACCATTACTTTTTTGTATCATTATTCTACGGGACAACCATACATTTTTTTATACTTAAGTACGTGGAAATGAAGTATAGATTAAACAGTTCAATGCAAGTGACTACTTAAAAGGCATGGCTTCGCCATCCAGCATGACTATTTAAGTGGCTGCGGCTGGAGTACCTAGTAGCCATTAATCTTCGCTTAATGCTTAGGTATTTAATTGGGTGAAATATATTCTTGCAGAATCCGTGTTTAAGAGTTGAGGTTGCGTTATATTAAGTAAAATAAATTTGTGACCACTAGTCTACTATAGGCATGTAAAGTTCTTTTAGAAAGGAAGGTATGTCTGTTTTTTCTCTTTGTTTCGCACACATTGTCTAAATTTTTCGAAATGTGCTACTTCACCATTATATAATCCCGCAAATCCGCAAACGAGCTCCTCGAAAAATATCAGTCTCTAATAACGCTCAAAAAATTGGATATATGTATATATAGACATTTGAGGTATTTATCAATTAATCGAAATAAATTATCGTTACATAAATGCGAAATCAAAATCGTTTTGATTGCTTAATTGTTTTGATTTACCTCAACTCCTAGAAATAGAGCTACCGAATACTACTATTGTAAGTGCTTACGTGGAAAGAGATGAGTTTCGTGAAATGAGCTAGATATTAAAGCTGCCAACTAGCTCAGAAATTTTTTAACTAAATATCCCTACAGTTAGTACATAATCGCTTTAAAGTAATTCCTAAGACAAACCCAACTTAATACCGTCTGTAACAATTCTCGATCGATGTTGCCAAAATAAGGTATTAATAGTACACACACAGTGCTCGCTAATTGACTTAATTACATATTAATCACATAGAGGCAGTACGAAAAGGCTCAAAAAATATTTTACAATCTGAAAGTCTTTAGCATTTTGAATAAGCTTATTTATTATGCGACTAATCAATACCAAATAAAATATATTTTATTGACATGCCAAAAGTTATGAGTAATCAACTAAATTATATTAATATCTAAATCTGTTTAATATTGTTCATTATTATTTATTGATTATTTGACGCGCTTCAATTGTCACAATTTAATTTACACATATGCTAATAAATTTTTGTAGCTTCGAATATATATACTAAATACGGTTTCCGGAAACAATGAATAATTTCTTTTAACATATCCAATCACATAAACAGCTTTAAATCAAGCTTTTAATGTTGCTCGGCTTTGCTCATTTTATTTGCCCTTCTGCAGTGTTTGTGTAGGAGACAAACCGTAAGTAAATGCGTTATGTGCATACACACTCAGTCAGATCTAAAGATCTTATATAACTTTGTTTTAAGCCGTGTGAGTACTCCCTTTTTTTACAACAAAGCTGAAATTGCCCATGTTCTTCATACGCCCTGGCGACACTTCATTAGTTTCATTGCATTTCAGCAAGCGTAATTCAAAATTCAGTTGAATTTGCACACGAATGTAAATGCAGTTCTTTACACGATTTGCTGGATTTCTTTCAAGCGTAGCTGATTATTTTCTAGCCTAGGCATATTCACATAGAAAAGAAGTCCTTTTTATTATATTAATTAAATTTTTATTTTAGGTTCGATAGCTTTTTGCCAAGAGAAGAAATGTTATAAGTGTTATATCACAGCTATAAACTTCAATCGGAATTTCTCCACTTCATCTCCTCAACCACTTGAAAGTGGCAGGAGCATGAGTTTTAAGTTTTAAGTGCCGAAAGCACTTGGCATTCTCGTGCAATTTGTAAATTAAGTAAATTTCAAGCACCTGATATACAAAGGTCTAATTAAAATTATTTTATTACATTCCAGCTGCCTCCTGAAATCATTCTCAAGGACATCAATGAGGTCAAAGGTCACGAAAGAGGCAAATTATTACGTATAATAATATTATATGATATTTTAATGAAACCGGGGATTAAAAAGCCTTAAGATTTTGTATCGCGTTTCGAAAAAAATTTTTCATGTATTGTTTTCATACAATCAGTTGGATTAAAAGCTCTAACTGATCGGGAAATTAAATTAACAGATCAAGCCAAAATTAATATAATCATAATGAGTGGGTATTCATATGTGGGTATTCAGAATGAAAACTGAAATAAAATTTTATTATATTTCCCTGTTGGATATTTTTAAGAATAGCACTTATATAAGACAAATTTTCGTTTAGTTATAATCCTTTATAATACATACATATGTAAGGTGACCTAAGTGCAGTGACAATGCCTATACCTTTGCGTCATAATGAAATCAAACAAATTACTTATACAATACTTTAGAATAAATTAATAATTATAAACTCGTTTCAGTCAGCAAGCGAAATTCTCTAAATTTATTTAATAGAAAGCGATGAAGAAATCTACAAGCTATGTAAATAAATTTACAAAACCGGAATATGAAAGCAATCATCCAAACAAAAGAAAAAAAAAAAAACAAAAAAAAAATAGCTTAAAAAAGACAAACACCAAACTTTACGGTTTCTATTATGAATTGTAGCAATTTGGTTGTTTTGGCCAAGCTTATAGCGAAATTAATATAAATTGATGGAAAAATCAGTTTTCTCAAAATTTATTTATATGAACACATGTATCTAAGTTAAACAAGTTAATGATTATAATATAATATCATAATTATATCTGTAGATAAGATCAATTCCACATAAAATATTTCAGTATATATATAATATGGCTGTATCACTTTTCTCTACCTGTGCATTGTTGCAGAGGAGAACTTATATACATAGAGAAGGTGCAGGTTCAACTGCGAAAGTCTAAAAATTTCAACGGGGCAAACTCGTGAAAAATTTCTTCTCATAAACAAACAATTTCTATTCCTATCCTCATATGTATATAGATATACATATTCAATGCCTATGCTATCCTATCCCATATGTATACAAAATTCTCCGGTTGCTATTTTCTGTTGGTATACAGCGTGTTTAACATACGAGTATTTCGCTAGAAAATAGCGAATATGATAGAGAAATAGAGAGAATTACCTACTCGGTGTTTTCAGCCTCTGTACATGAGCCAGTCGAACATCATACAAAATTTAATTTGCGCCTTCTCTATGTTTATACGTTCTCTGGTAAAAGTATGTGACTGAAAAGGCAAACAGCAGCAAAAGGTAAAATGAATGAATGAATTGTGTTAGTGGTAGAGACAAATAGGTGCAACATCTATAAAATTCTTACTTTGATTCTTTTAAAACAATTACTTTCATTTTTAGTACCTTAGTACCATGTACCGTTCGCTGCCACAAAGTGTCAGTTGCAAATTTGTTTTTCACATCTTCTTTCTTAATCAACATTCTTTGTCTAAAACGATTTTGTACATTATTTGTCAATTCACTATATGCGAGAATAGTGTAAGTAGTAGGATTCCGTGGATACTTATTTATTTTATGTACTTTTCTATACTATTTGAGTTGACTTCTGAATATGCCACCGCTACTTGTTTACTTTTCACACACAAATAAGCGGAGCTGAAATTGCTCGCCTTTTCCAGGAACCGTGAAACAAAGGGGAACTACTCTCTTGAAAATTGATTAACTCTTTTAGTTGTGTGTTAAAAGTAGTCATTCTAATTTAAGAAGCTTTTATCTTATAACATTTCAATATCTTCCTTCTTCCCACTTCTTCTAAATTCTTCTAAATAAATGAAACCATACTAAACTGGCATATATAAACAAAATAAGTGAACCTCACAAGAAAACCAAATTATTTCCTTCTTGCAAGAAGCCAAACTGAATTCACCATCAAAATATGCCGTTAACAATTTAACGGTTAAGTGGGGCTGGTAGACAAAGTGTTGCAGCGCGTTGGAAAGTGAAAAGGCAGAACTATTTAAGCATCGGTTGAACAACAATTTAATGGACCCGAAGATGCTACAGAATCGTTTAATGCTTGCCGCAAACTGCCGAATAAATGGACGTAGTAAAATAAACCAAATGTTCTTGGAAGTGAAGTAAAAGAGAAGACTTTGGACAAAAGTATTTTGATTTCATGCGTTCATGCACTTGAAGTGAGTGAAGCCAAATTTTTATTGCTGGCCGTTACGATGAACATTGTAACCATCGCAACAGAGACCAAATGTAATAATCATAAAAATAGTTTAGGTATTTTTGAGTATAGTTTCATTTTCGCAAAATTTTGTGAAACTTTAATTCACCTAGTTAGTTAGTTAGTAGTTTAGTTTTACTTTTTATATAAATTTATTAATTTTTGATAAAAAAAAAAAATAAAACTCAATGGCAGATATCTCGTGATACTACTTTTTCAAGAGATGCGATATTATGTTGATACTAAAAACAGGCTGAATTTTGGATGAATTCGATTTCATTGACTTTAATTGCTTTAATAGGAAACTAAATATAATTATAATAAACTGTAGTCTGATGTCACTGATGTTTAGTTTGAAAATATTTACTGTAATTTAAACGATTGACTGCAATAAACGGTGATGAGTACGAATGTTAAGAAGAGAACGACGCAACAGGTCGAGGTCAAATGAGAACGAACTAACCTTGAACTCATTTACAATTTGTTCTCTTAACTAAGACTAAGATTAATGGAGTCAACATAATCTATCAGGAAGATTTCGGAGAAAACTCACACCATTTTATTGCCAAATTGCTCTAGTTATGAATTCGGCTAGACTGCAGACACTTCAGCATATATAATTTGAAGCAGAAGTAGTTGTGTGTTATTGACTCGCTGTTTTAGTTATTTTTGATGAACACAATTCAAAAGATATACAAATTATTTCCTAAACCAGAAAAACTTTAAGTTTTGTATACTAAAATTTTGATTATTATTGAAATTTTTTATGAGAGTTTTAAAGTACTCACACTCATTATCCCAACATTTTCTCTTTTATTACATATACGCACAAAAAGCACAGAAGACAAAAACTTAAAGCTTTATAATTGCTATCTGTAGTTACTATTCTAACATATTCGTCTGTAGGTAGGTAAATGGAATAAGAATAACGCGAATACGCCAGACTTATATGCAACTTACTTCTATTCAGTGGTGCTAACAGAACGTGTATATCCAATAAAATAAAAACTAATGGGAAAACTAGATATGAAAATCGATTTTGGTTGTTTTTAAATGTTTTGTACTTTCATTGAATGAAATGTTTTTGAATATATCAGTCTTCTTTTTAATATAACGAATGTAATTTAAATAAATTCTACCAACAGCTTCAACAAGGTATTCGTTATGAAATAATTCCGGCGAGAATTATGGTAGAACTTGGTATTTAATATAATTGTTTATTGCTTACACACTATTTTGTTGACTTTTTTGTCATAATAATTACTCTCATGTCAGTGTTAAATACTTACACCCCCATCAGAAAGCCGGCTATTTTCTTGTTTGTTGTTGGTTATTGCAAAATATTTTTTTGCAAGTATTTAAGTCGAAACCGTTTACAGGGTGTACATTTTGAGAGAAGTGGCTGCAGTGAGACAATCCTGAGGACGCATTTAGGCAACAAATGCATGAAATTTAAATTCGTGTAGTTCGTTTTACGACAATTTACTAATATCGTAAATAATTATACACTTTTATAATATAAGAAAAGTTGTAGAGATGTGATATGAAATTTTATACAAAGCTTGGAATCTGTATGTTTTTTCTAACTTTTTTAAAATTTTTTTAATTTTGCTCTAAAATCTGACATTCTCTTAACAACTTTTCATCTTTAGTATTTTAGCCCAATAGAAATATGCACGCCTATACGACAAAAACTTTCATTGGATGCGTGTTCACCTAGTAGCTTGGCAGCATTGTTTTTTTTCAAATTTTTCATCCACGCTTTAATTACAACGGCGTGGACCTGTTGAGAGGGAAATGTGCCCTTAGAGAGTTATACTATTATTTGAATATTGTGCTGAAAACTCTATGATGTGATATCAAACTAAATAACCTATATGAAGATTGATAATATGCAAGTCAAGTTTGGTAAGAATATTGTCAGTGATATCAATTAATCTTCTTCCAATTTTAAGGCACTCAAGTAAACTCAAAGGCAATGCTTAAGTTTTGTGGTACTAAATTGATGTAATCAGAATGCGTCGCCCAGTTATTTGTTTAGTCATAGATTTAATTCCCTTTATTTACACTTTAACTGTGCATACTCATATTTTTTTCATTCGAAGTTGGATTTAAATGACAAAGCAACTCACATCTCTAACAGTTTCATGGCGATTGCTTTTGAAATGAAAACGTGTTGGCTTTTAGCTCTTGCCATGTTCTTATTTGTAGACCTAGTTCTGGATAATTTTCCAAATATGTACCGGATGATATGAGAGTGTACGTGTTCCTCTGTTGGAATGTTCGAATATTATATATATATATATATATATATTTTAGCGAATTTATTGAGGGCACGAGCATGTTTGGGTTTATGAGAAAATTAACACTATTCTTGTAAAAGCGTGTTTGAATGGAATTTTGCGTGCAATTTTTTTATGAACCATGGAATTATTGAAGAATATTTTGGTCGATAACACAAGTAAGTAGTTCCACGAAGTTTATGAGATCTCCTGGAAATTCCATTTTACACGTCGTTGGCATTAGATTGATAACCTATATTATATCTCTAATATCTCTGATGGATTGACTAAACACATTTTTGGATGAAGTCTTTGTATAGTATTAAAAGAACGTTACGTAAGAGATCCATTCGATATTCGCTGTTTATGTTTATGTTTATGTTTATGGACACATAACATTTAGCACCTACAATTCTTAATAAACAAAACAAACAGGTGGTGATTTCCTGGAGGTTCATACATTCTGATGTGCAAAAGCTTACATATAAATATAAGATATAGGTTTGTCAAGCAATTCACAGTGAAATTTGCAGCTGCAGATGAAACATACAATGTTGATAAATTTCATGGAGGGAAGTTAAGGTTATATATTAAAAGATATGTTTGTGTGTTTAACACAGCCGAAAAATGCGTTATTCATACAAGAGCGGCACACAGATGTCTGAAGGAGTTGACCTGAAATGGTTAAGCACACGTCTGGTAAAAGGATAAAAAAGACAAAGTTTTCCTATTCATCCCACTGGCATTTGCAAATGTTCCTTCACCCATTAGCATATGTTTTATGCTGCTAGAAATTGCAATGGAAAAATATATTTAAGTGTCTCCCAACTAAGCATACGCTTTTCGGGCTGCTGGAGAAAACGCCAAGGGCTGTGTTTGCAATTCATTACTCCCTTCAAAGTTGAAGCTCACAAACATTGCCGCTGTTTACACTCTTATTCTCTAAATGACTGAGTTTAAACTGCATATGTAACTAAAAATTCGAACACAAGTGGAAACGTTTTGAATGAAATATTTTTGAAAATATCAGATGCATTATATACTCATGTACTTATAAACTTCTAAGTATTTTTATCTAAGCAAAGTTACATTTCCCATCTTAGTAACTTTAAACTTACATAGGTATGCATGATGACGAAAAATGCCTTTGCCAGCGAATAATTGCCTTTCAAACATTTTTTGTTCATCGTTTATATATGTTGAGCGATATATTACTTTGTAAAGAGTTGTTTTTTTTAATGAATCGCTTTGAAGAATTATTTGAAATTGAACAAGTAAAACACAAAAATTTTTCCTCAAAAAAGTTTTGTTCTGTGCTGTTGTGAGGATTCTGATTTCATTCCTTTGTGAATTTTCTTACTGAAGACAATAAAATACAGATTTTAGTTACATTGACTCAATATCTATAATTCTAAATATGTTACATTAATTTCAAATATGAGTGAAATTGATTGTTTAAATATTTCAGTACACATAGAATGCAAAATGCTCTCAAACAACGGAAGGACTTTCGTCTGACCATTGCCTGAAGCCATATGAATACAATTGAACTTATTTATAAGATTATAATTAAAATAAATTAAAAATATGAAAAAATTCATGAAGCGCTCCAATTAAGGGAAACTAAAGGAGTTAACAGGTCGTTAAATTGGTCCCGTGTAAATTTTTTCCGAAGTTTACAAGTGAATTGTAAAATATGTGATAAATTTAATAAATTTATTTTAAATTTAAATTTTGTTCATAAATCAAGCGTCAAGTTCATAAATACTCGGAAACTTAAAAAACCTTAATTCGGTGGCGCTGTTATTTATCGGCATGTTGTTGCCATATGATCTGCAATTGTTTTTCAGCGTCCAATTTTGTATTGTATTACATATTATTATATTGCATATGTAGTACACATACAATTTGACTGCTGCAAAAATACTTAATTCTTATTTTATTTTACTACTTGAACAGGTTATATGTGGTAAGAATGATGGTGCCGTGGCACGGATTATAAATCATGAAACCTGTGGCGCCATGTAAATGCTTAATAGCGGAAGTAATATACCAATATACAGCACACAAACTTATTGGAAATAAAAACGAAAGATAAAGATAAAAATAAATAAATTGATGAAGCTCTTATTATGTAGCAATACTGAAATATAAATTCGATTTTATGAAATTCATTTTTAAAGTGAACCGAAATAATGAAACTCTTTTAAATTAAAATGCGAAAATGCGCATTTATATACATTTTATATAATTGTTAAAGTAAATAAAGTTTCCATTCATATACTCACATCCGTGCATGAATATATCTTAATTTTCCAATTTATATAAAAGCAAATTGCTCTAATTAACGAAAGCAAGCTTATTGAATAAAATAAATAATTATAAAAATAAATTCATTTCAAATCTTAATCTAAATATAACGTTTAACTAATATCTTTAAAAAAGTTACTCTCTTACAAAATACTACATGTCAGTAAAGATAAAAAAGATGAAGCTCTTAGGAATATTTATCTTTTTGAAAAGAAATATCTAATCCTACTAAATTTAGGCTCGTTACTTATTTAATAATTGTTTTGCTTCCGCAGGCGAACTTGTCTTTAAATTAATGCTTTACAAGATATTTATTTACATATGTATTTAGATATATTCACATTTATACATAAAAATCACATAAAATATGAATCTAATAACTTAAAAGGCTTAGGACACAAAAGTGTCCCTTAAACAACAGTGCAAACAGTCACAGACACCCGAATTTAGGTAAGCAGTAATCAAAACAAAATGAAATATGTGCAATGCGGAAAAATTTAGTGAAATGAATTATGGGCTGATTTGTGCAAATCAGCATTTATTTTTCAAATGTATCTTGAAGAAAGACACATTTTATTCTGCAGAGAAATGTTTACATGAATTTAAAAATCGTTTTATTGTAAATAAATTTGAATATTGATTCACACAAGCCTGTTGTTTAAGCCGTAAGGCTATCTTCTAGCTTCCTCCTAGCCTTAAGGTTTCTAGCTTTCGCTATGACATCAACCTAAGTTCCCTGGGCGAGCACTGTTTGCCATCATCTATAATTCACCAATTTTTTATAAAAATATGTGACTTACAAATGTTGCAATTACAGTACCAAAAGTTTGGGGAAAGCTCTATATTTTTGAAACTTTAATTTTTAAAAATGAGTTCATATTCTGAACACATATTCACATATTCTGAAAATGTTTTCCACTTTTAACGAACAACCATTAAAAAGCTTTGCATGTAAGTGCACCATATTTGCAAGTGAAAACAAAAACTTCGCTATTTCAAATGCACGAAATGCGTTTTCTTCGCAATATGGTCCTCGGTCTTTTTTCCATCGTTCCATCGTTAACCTTAATGAGTGTGCAGCAGCGACTAGGAATCTAATCTGCAAGGAAAAAATTTTCATTTTTTCTACCATCTACAATTCCAAGCGTTTCCCTCTGACAAATGCTACGCACAGCTAAAGTGAGTCTCGAGGTATGTACACAAATGTACATAGATCGTTTGGAAAATGGTCGAACAAACTGATGGGAACTTTTAAACCACAAGTTGCACATGAACGCTTCTAATTTGCAGAGATTTTCAGCCTACCTGGCTCGCGTAAAGTTCACTTGTTGGGCTAGCTGTTAGGTAAATTTTCATGCGACATTCATGGATGAGAGTGTGATGAAAATAAAATCTCCCAAAACAAGAATCCTTATTCAAAAAAAGTAACATTTTTCTTACTTCTAATAGCCTTCAAAAGAAACCTTAGGTGAATGCTCGAATTAATGCCATTTAAAGCAAAGTTTTCTTCCATTAAATTAAGATCAATATTATGAAATCGTTTTGCCTAAATACAAGTGCAAATAAAACACTAGTAATGTATAGTTTAATTTGAAGCAAAATTTATGTGACAACGTTGGTTGCAAAACTTTCAACACTCCGTCTTTAGTGAACTTAAGTGGAGGCCAATAACAGCTGCTGAGTCTACTGCAGTCAAGTCATGACTTTGCGGTGAAGGAGAATAAAGAGGCATTAAGTGCACTATGCCTTTAATACATAGACTCATATTACATATATATTATATATTATATATATATTACATGTTATGTGGTTTTGCGTTGAATCACGCCTATTAATGGCAACAGCCGCTGCAGTCAAGTGCAGCAAAATGCAATGTAGTTGCTACTCTGTCTATATGATGTTCTAGATGTGGTGAAATGTTGTTGTCAGTAAATATCTAAGATCAAATATTATAGCAAATAAATGTCAATGGTTAGATATCACATGAGGTTAGAGTTTAAGCATGTTTTTTATACATGACTTTAAAAATTTCAGAAATCATTCCCAATGTGCATTTTGTAAGCATAGTTCTAAGATTCGTAGTAAATCTCAGTAAGGCTTTGCACATGCACATGTTCGTACGTTTGCATAGATAAAATGGAGGCGTTACGTGTTTTTAAAAATTCCCTTTTATCTGTGTTTCCCCTTTTCATAACTTGACTACTTACGCTAATAGGCGGAAAAATACGCCTACGTCTACAAAATTCTAACTAAAGCTCATAAATATACGTTTTGTTGGCTACTAAATGAATCGGAGTAACAACCGTGGAGCGTGTTTATACAAAAAACAAAGTCGATGTTCTTAAAGAAGAAGCTTTCAAATTTCACCAATTAATAATAGCTTAAATAAGTCCATCCATGCTTTTATCGCTCATAAGCACAAAGAATATTACCCTGTATCGCAATTTTACTGCACCAAACGTTTATTGTTCAATTAGAAATGGGTTCAGACCGGTTGTTAATCCAATGACCATGAATTGGAAGCAAGTGCTTACTCTGTTGATATGTTCACACAAATCAAATTACATTTTTTTTTGCTTGCGAAAAACCCATATTTGTAGAGGAACCAAAGAAGATGTGCTCATAGATCTGAAGCATTGACAATTGAAAACAGACGTTGAAATTGAATCATTGCGCAAGTAATTCAAAGCAGCGACAAACAATGCAAAGCTCCGCCCACCGGAGTTCGGCAGGCTGACCTTCGGACAAAACAACAGTAATAAAAGAGAGCAAAACATTTGAAACTGGTATAAATACACACATACGTTTGCGGGCGTGGAGAAGTTGAGGCGGATATGTAGGGCGCCTAAAAGTAGGCAGATTTGAAAGTTTTCGCTTTATTGTTGTGATTATTTGCCCGGATGTAAACCTTTCTCTGTTGTGTAATATAAAAGGGCGGCTGTGTCCCTATCTGGCATGATAATGGAATCTGGATTGTAGATATGGGTTTTGGTTACGACAACAACATCAGCTAAAGCTCACGAATGTGTTCAAGAAGACATTTATTTGTAAAATTGACGACCTAGGAGTCTTTAGCCATGATTCGCAATTGTTCGCTAATAAGCATTTAGGAGGTCGAACTGTGCTAACAACACATGACACACATGAGTAAATATTTGTGCTATTTGAAAGAGAAGGTTTAAGTTGCAAAGGCACTTTAGGTCTTTGTGGACTTTGGGTTTGGTTTTTTTGTATTTCAATAAAATGTTCGCTATGCAATTATTAAGCATTTTATGCGTAAATTGAAATATTTCAGACTTAGGTCTACACTAAAACATATCTTCAAGTCGGGCACACAAGCAAAGCGGAAAGTTTATCGTTATTAAACAATGAAACCTTAATTATGTGAGAGTAAGAGCTTCTGCTGGCCTCCCTTGTGCTAAAATATTTAGATTTTCCTGTACGGATGTTTCGATGTAGCACTTTCAGTATTAGTAACAAGATTTTTTGTTTATGTCTGAGCCTAGTGACTAATAGATTAAAAAAGGCAATACCACCAATGTAAGCAAAAGCTCAAATCGACGTTGAATTTACCTTAATAAAGAAGGCAGCTTGCACACACGCTGTTACTCTATCTCACCCACATTTATGTAATCTCTATATTTGCAATGCCCAAAGCTTAACAAGGCATCGCCGAGATATTCACGACGCAATTCTGCAGGTCCCATCAAAGCGTGCCGCGGTTGCAACAACAGCGAGAACATTTTAATGCATGCATTCTGGTTGCTTGCATACATAAGTGGCGTTTTGGTAGCGTCTGCACGCATGCAACAACGGAATAATTTTACGGTGTTCGTTTCAGTTTCACAGTGTAAACTTGTAGCACGATACACAAGTGCACTGCCAAGCCTCATATTACAATGTTGCCGCACTCCTTCTCAATTTTAATTATTCCTTACAATTTATGATTCGCCGTGAGCGCATCCGCGTATGCCATTTTTGGAAGCTAATTTACGGTTACATATGAATATATGATATGAAGAAGGAGGAGGAATACTAAATTACTAGAAAGCAGGAAATGCGAAAAGTTTTGTACATTGAATGTAAATTTCCAAATTCGTGGCAATTAAGTAACCAAAATATTATCTGCTTGCTACTGTGCGCTTCTAATATCTGCTACCTCTAATTGACATATGTAGCTAATATTAAGGAAATCATACTCAATGCGTAACCCACGCACT
The DNA here is from genome assembly GCA_021498325.1 of Bactrocera minax. Classification (NCBI taxonomy): domain Eukaryota; kingdom Metazoa; phylum Arthropoda; class Insecta; order Diptera; family Tephritidae; genus Bactrocera; species Bactrocera minax. The sequence continues at coordinate 2,654,168 of JAKEEE010000022.1, read as the reverse complement.
TCAGTTTTCCTGCGTGTATAGCGTACTTAAACTCTCGCCCCTTCGTGGTAAATCATTAATTACCTTACAACTCTACTCTTTAACCTTAGTAGTTAATGTGCGCTTATTCTTCTTACTCGGACATGTATTCATTGATATTGAGGTATTATATTATTGATATATACAGTATATATTAAATTATCATGTTTTCTTTAAGATCATATTTGGACAACATAAATTCACCAATTGAATGTAATTTTTACATTTAATTTACACAATGCGCCAATTCTTCTGATTTGGTTAGAAAAATTTCCGCATACCAATGGTTCTGTCGAAATAACGGAAAGATTACGTGCGAGTGCTTCGCATCCTATCTTCATCGCTTATGGTATGTACATGAGAATAAGAAATCGTATTAACTGCCAAACACATGACATATTTATTTATTTCCATTTCCATTTCCATTTTGTTTTGCTTCTACGAAGAGCCTCCAGGCCCAAACTTCTTCCTTCGCACATTTTAAATGTCATCCGAATTCGTTTTCTTATTGAATTTAAGGAAGAATAAGTATTGTACTCGGAATTATGCAAAGTGCTATTAATAACACAATAAATAAACCTTAAGGCAGTTGTTTGTGAATTATTGTTGTTGCCCGACACGATGTTGAAAACACTCAGTTATAGAAATATATTTGTTTGTGAATTCACACATATATAAATACGTGTGTTGTTGTGTTTGTCAAATTTTTGTTTTTGTAAATTTCTCACAAACGCAAGAGAAGTTCTCCCGTGTTGAAGCTGTGCAATTTCATTTCAGATATTTCTATTAACTTAACAGTTATAGTGCTGTTATGCTCTCTGGATTGTGTATGTGTGATATGTAAATATATATTATAAGTTACCTTGGTTTTTTGCATTCGGTTGCTGCAAAAAACTTTCACAGTCCCTCAAATGAGTTCGCAGTGCCAACTCATTAATACATAATATTTGGAAAGTGAATGTACCTAGACAAGTTGCTGGCTGCAAGTTAAGTCCGTCGATTAGATGTGAACGTAGTTTTTACCAATAGAGTACAAACTTTAGTAAGTCCCTTTAAAAGGGACAAACGATCACGATTCAACGATCCCTCTGACCAATGTTCAATAAAGGTATAATTGCTTTACATTTTTCTTTGGTCAACTCGATTGTCAATATATAAGTCCTGGATTTATTTGTGAGAAAATAAACGTTAGCTAGACAACTTTTCTCTCCCTCAGCATCACTCTTATATTTTCTAGTACTTAAGCAGAAACTTTTACGGTGTTGTTGTAACCCTGAACGCCAAATTTATGTCTACAATCGGTATGAATTGAATTGAGCATCCTACTGTTAAATGCGGCCATCAGTTTGTCTTTCGATTGCTAACGAAACGAATGTAAATTTCCGGAGTGTTGGTAGTTCAGGTGCTTGCCCTGTAAATTTTAATCGATAAATACAAATCAATTGCATAAGCTTTCGAAATAAATTGCTTGCTTTAATAGACTCAAGGTTGCTGCTTCGGCTCATCTTGCTTTACGCTTGCATTGCTTTAATTCTTAGATTATTTCACTAAATAAATCTCCAAACCATGTTAGGCTGTTTGTTAATCTCATGACCACAAATCGAAATCGATTGTCAGCAAGCGAAGCAAATAATAAAACTACGACTCGGAATCTTCAAACGCTTTTCAGCAAATCCATATCTTCACATACATAAATATATATTAATATATATGGAACGCCATTCGACAAAGAGATAGAAATGTTGTCGTTTTCAATTCATAATAAACATTAATTCAGAGCAGATATAAACATTGTGAAGCTCTACAGAACAGAGCAGGACTTAGCACTTGGTTAACAGACTTCAGAATCGACAGCAATGTCTAAATTGCGGTGCAGAGAAGAGCAAGCAATAAACAAAACAAAATGAAGCATCAGCAAATACATTAAAGATTCTTATACAAATATTTAAGGGGTGGCTACGTATGTATTTATCTATTATATTGAATAGATTTCGCCAGGAAACTGTGACTGGATAACATTAAAGCACTTAGGAGGCCACCCAAAACATTTTGAAGAAACCTCGTACATACCTGACTATGCGTAGACTTGTTGGAAGTGTCAGTTTGAATGGAATATAATGGTGGATTATGCTGAAACTGAAGAAAAAGTTTCTAGCTTCCCTGCTGTCTTGAATGCGAATGGATCTGTAATTGCGATTTCTGTGCATTGCAGAATGACTTATGGAAATATAGAGGCTCATTTATGGTATGTAGGGGTTTATATGGGAAGTTTATATGAGAAGATCTTGTTAGACTACAAAAAGAATTGATTCTTGAAAGGCTCCCTTAATTGTACCAGAAGGGACTACTCATAAAAGACCGCATTTACCAAATATACAAATATTATTTTATTTTAATAATTTTAGATTTACTTCATTTTTCTTTAAAATATTTAACTTTTTTTGCGATCTTTTGCCTGAGGTATTTAGCTTACATATCTGTCTAAGGTGTTGAGCTACCAAAAATTTTATCTACATACGGTAATACTTACGTATGTTACGAGGACAAAGAAAAAAGACAACTTCAAATGGCAAGGAATAAAAGCATGGCCAAAGAATATCGTAAATCTTGCAAAAAACTTTGCTTCTCTGCTGCAAATGCAATTAACTTCAATATGGCTCTGGGAGTACCAGCTATGGATAATTGTGCGGACTAATATTTGCTCCCTCGAACGCCTTAACCACCACCACCATCCAAATTTGTTATCAATATTCATGGTATTCAGTATTTATGATACCAATGAAAATCGGAAGATATTTGGGACGCTTCTAAAGGCATAAAATGTTATCTAATAGATAAGTCGTAAAGTTTGGCACATTATGTTTTTATATAAATTTTTTACATATTGAGTTTCGCTACATTGTGTTGGTAAGGTTAACAATTTAATATCACCTTTTATGTGTTACAGCAGAATTTTATGAAGTAAGACGTGAAAGCAAACTGCGCAGGAATCCATAAAATTTAAAGCTTTGACAGTAAATAACACTTTATAAAATATGTGCATAAATATAATTGTATATGTATTTGTGTGTGTGCTGTCCGAACGCACTGATTTTGCTTAATATCTCGGTACAGCTGTTTTTTTTTTTTTTTTGGAAAGTTGGGGAGTGTTCCGGCGAGTTTAAATGTAGGTAGTTATTAGTTTGATAATTACTTTTGGTGGGTATGTCACAGAATTTTTTAAGAAATATCAGAGACCATATTTGCAGATAGCTTCTACCATGATTAAAAATTAAAATTTTGATAATAGTGTCTCCTCGTATATTAAATATTGAAACTTCCGAATTCATCCGAATTGTTTTAAATGCAATATCATATAATTTTCATGAGGGTATGTTTTTATAGTACTAAAATGAGTGAGAATGAGCCTCAATGAAGCGCCGCATGCCTATAAGCAATTGATGTCGTTAGTGACCAAAATATATTACAATAAAATTGATGAATCGTGAGCGTAAAAAATTCATGACCAAGTTACATTAAACTTATGCTAATCACATTTGCCGTAAGCGGCAGCGACAATGACAATAAAATGATCTTTGCACAAAAATACATATATTCTAATATTCTGACATGCTATAAAAATGTATGAGAACGCTTGGAGCGATAATAACGGGGAGAACACAGGAAACCAAAATCTCAAGTGCAGTGACAAAAGACGTCAGAATTTGGCATTCGTTTGTTTATAGCTACGTATGTATGAAGAGTTATTTCGATAATATTCTAATATGCTCAGTATTGAAACGTTTATCTAAGCTGTGCTACATATACGTATACATAAAGAACCTGCAAACGTGGTTACCTAACTAATGTAGCTATACTGTCAGTTTTCGGTAATTTTGCGAAAAAAATGTTCAAAAATCGTTAAATTAGGTTAATGGTAACATTTACGAGATCAAAACTATGGGCAATAGTTGAGATCGTCTTTTAATTGGCTAAGAGAATGGAAAATATGAATAGTTTTATAAATATGCAGAGTATTAGCAATGGATGGATGGAACATCCTACTGAGAAAGGTCCTACCAAAAAGCGATCAGTCGAAAAGGTAGCATCGGCATAATCCCTTCTATATATCGAAAGTGAGCATAACAATCTTTCAATAACTTGTTCTGAAGCTTTTAAGTCGCCAACTTAACCGGTACACCTTTAGAGGATCCACAAAATAGAAATATGGTTCCTTGGTAACATTACATCTCTAACGGCGCTTCCGGAATTGTTGACATAAGCATACACAAGTTTTACGTTTATTGTTAATGGTTTCTGGTCCTGGTGTCAGTCTGAACTTTTTTCTATAAAATTTAATATAAGGACAACAACTCTTTCCGAGATCAATGATCCTTTTGCGAGATACAAAACCCTTATCAAGGTCAACCTTTTTGTTTACCTTAAGTGAAGGTAACAACCCTCTTGAGGTCAATGACGTGTTTGTTTACCTTTAGCGAGGTCTACCACCTTTGTGTACCTCTGGGTTTGTTTACATTTAGCAAAGTCCACAACCTTTAGGGAGATTACCAACGTCGGTAACCTTGCACAATTTTGAAAAAGGTACCAAAGCAGGATGGAAGAGGCTAGAAAGACTTCATTTAAAGTGTTGCTACTGGTGCTCAACACAAAAAAAGAAAAAGGCCTGAAAAGAGAATTTTTGTGAAAACACTGTTTTTTCACGTTTACTCATTGTAGCTTTCTGGTATCGAGAAAAATATATCTTGAGCTGATTAATTTACTGGTGGTACCATATTAATTTGTCAGCTGATTTGCAAATATATGATTTGTAAAGATTTGTTATATTGCGAGGCCGAGAGAATTCGGTTTTGACTTTAGAATTTGCGTTAAAAGTATACTTAAGAGAATTGTGTTAAAATTTTCCTGACCAAAAGAGAATAGGATGTAACGTTCATTGCATATTATTAAATAGGTTAACATCATCTCTAATGAATAGCATTTAATGCTCATTACACTCGGTTGATATATAGTCTATTCCAAAGGTTTCTGTACTGCTACCAATCAATGTTGTCAACGTTTTATACACCGTTTTTGGCTTATGAAATTGCCTTCGTATAAAATTTTTTGCATTTTGTGGCACCATAGTTAAACTTCACATATTCGAATGAAGTTTTTAAAAGGGGTTGCGAGGCTATAATTGGAATTAGGATGATACAAATGTTTATGGCAAGTGCGCCAATTATATGTATATCGATTTCATGTTGAGCGGAATCCAGGGAAATCATACTATTGCAAAGAGACCATAACAACTTATAAAATTCGTCACTTTCTATAAAAAATTCGTTGTTTGGCACAAATGTAGTTACACTTACCTACAGTAATTAAATCGATTTATCTTATTTACTTGTATATATACTATATACTTGTAAATCGCTCGTCAGTTCAAATATCACAACAGGCTTAAAATTATTCTCAAAATATGTACTCATAGCTGCATTCAGTCTGAGTACCATCGTCAATAATATGGTATTTATTCAAAAATGGGAAAATGGTTTGGTCTTTTCTAGATTTTTTTAATCTAATATTTAAGAAGTTTGATATTTAACATTGGAATTCAAAAATTCATTACAAAAAAACTTTATAAACTTTACTTCATACTCTTTTAACGTTAAATATAACTTTACTACGAAGCAATTTACAATGAAGAACTCTATTCAATTAAAATTATGCAACTAGAAATTGTATACAAACTTTTATCATTTCCTACTTCACACCTCTTTACGAGTTTTAAGAAGCAGTAAATATAATACCGAGACGAAAAGTAAAGTAAATTGAGAAAAGCAAACAGAAAATTAATTACAGACAATTTTCCAAATTAACTTCTTCATTTAACATATTATATTACCTGCCCCAGCAAAGCACGAGCTTTTCCGGCATGAATTGAGATGAAAAGTCTGACTGCTGAAATATACATGATCCATGTAATGGAAGTAATTGTTTTAATTGCCTTTTAATGGCAGATTAGCGCTCAGCATCTTACTATTCTTCGTAGCGTATTCTTCTCTGAGTAGTATTCGAACTGTTATGTACTGCTAGCTCATTACACACAGTTCGTGTCTAATTGTAAGGAGAAGCACACCATGGCAATATTTGATCAGATTATTATCCGCCATTAAATCAGTCATACAGCTTGATAATTTTTTAAATTGGAATCACTGTGGTATGTAAACACTTTGGCTTAGTTTTGCAAAACAAGCCATCTCTAGTACCACATACACTTTTCTCTGTGAGTACAACACTGTGACTAGCACCCAAATTTCGCTAAAAGTGAATGTTTGTTGTATGATTATACTTTGAAGCTACACTGACGATGAAAAAATGATTTCATTATTCCTAACCTGAGGCTAACACTATATTATTCAGTTATTTTGACCAAATATAAACTTATATTTATATAAGTATAAATAAATATAAACAAAACTTATTAAGCAATACAGCAAATTTAGTTAAAATTATTTATTATGAAATTTTATTTATTCAATACTTATGATACAAATTTCATTGTGCGAAATTTAAGTTATAAATTCTAAGGAATTTTAATATTTATATATTTAATGCATCACTTTGGATATATCATGTGTTTATTGCCTCTTATTAAAGTTGTTGGCTGTTTTTCCTTTCACTACCGTTGAACATTGTAAAGGTGTGAAGGACGTGTCAAACGCGTTCATTTGCAGCTGCGTCTGAGTTTTTAATTAACCATCGGATTAAGATTTAAAATATGATTTTGTAATAACCTTCAAACATTTACAACATTTGGTAACCCAACAATGACAAGGAGCATAAGTAATTACTCATGTTTTTTGACAATTAATTAACCTTGAATACATATTCAATGTGATTCACACAATTACCTAGATTTAAAAGAAAATATACTTGTCAATAAATAAATCACCAGTTTCTCAGTTGTGGGTTCTGGTGTACGGGTACACCAGGTACACACAGGTACAAAATAATTACCTCAGCAAGCGCACCACAAAAGAGGAAACGCCCACAAATTAAATTGAATTCGAAATTCCGCAAGGAATGGCTGACAATGATGATCCAATTTAAAGCAAAGCAATTATAATATAAAAGCGAATAACTGTAGGCGAAGCTCTGGTGTATATATGAGGGAGGAAAATACGATGAAACATAAAAAGATGTACCAAAAGAGGTGTAATTGGTGAATATATTAAAATTCCTCCGCTCATCCATGATTCAGTAGAAATTCGCCAAAAAGGAAGCAAATGGAAGGAAATTAATCGGAAATACGAGGCATGAATGCGAAGCAAAAGCACAAATTATGTGTTGAAGTGCAAATAAATTGAAATAATTTTAAACATTAACATTCATTTAAGCGCCATACGCTATCGACAGAGCCGCGGTGCGGAAGCAGACTTTGAATCGATTTCAATATTGTGTACAGTGGTTGAATTTTACCTTTTTGTTGATGTAAATAAAATTTGTTCTTACTAATTTCTTTAATTAATCTAATAATAATTTTGTGCTAGTTGGAGTAACAACTATCAATTTAAATATCACCTGTTGGTGAACTTGTTGGCAGTTTTTTGACCTCTATAGAAGCTCCTTTTTATTCGTGTTAAAATCGCAACTCAGAGCATGAGTATTGGAAATAACAGTAACTTTTCATTTTGTTTTGCATATCAAGTTTCGTTTGGTATTACACTATGTCTGATATCAGACGTTTCCTTATTTCCTTTTAAATTTTACGCTTTCGCAAATGAATTCCTTATGCAAATAAGCTGTTTCGGCGGTTCTCTACTTTCTTCCACATGTTCTTTGGCTAGCCGATAAGCTCTGTGGTAAAACCGTTGGTAACCGCTTTGTCACTAAATTTGTCTCCTCACTGTTTTGGAGTGTTGGCGTCTTCAGTTGCTATTTGGTCATTGTCATCAATAAGAAACCTTAAAAATAAATTGAATGATTATTATGAATGATGAAATGATTATCGTCACTCTTAAACCACTTCTGTCAGCGTTTCACGCGGGAGCGTCAAAAGTGGGCGAGGAATTTCGAATAATGAGAAACATACTAGATTTCATTTTGTATTTCTTTTGTCATTATAAGAAAGTAAGTACAGTCTGGATCAAAATTGGACCTAAAATGATAGAAAAATGTGAAATATAAAGAGGAATATGAAATTCTGTAAATAGGAGAACAATAGATGCAAATACAATAGATAGTTTCAAAGCATCAACGAAAAAGGCCATACATGTTTTTAAATATAATTTCGAACGACATCTTTCCTTCAATTCAAGGCAGTGCATTCTCCAAATTTCTTTTTATATATTTAATAGTTTTCACAATCGATACAAGAAATCAAATGCAATCGCATTGAAATTCTGTGTACCATCGCTTTTGAGGTCGACTGTAAACACACATATCACACCTACATATATATAATGTTCATAAAGCGGCATCACTCATTCTCATCATCAACGCGGCTGATGAGAACTTCGTGCGAAGAGGAATCCGCCATAACAGTGGCGTAAAGAAATATTTTATACCAAAGATCATAATAATGAATCGTTGGCAAACCGCATTGTTATGCACAGCATGGCAATAATTCGAGACGAAAGATATTGGCATTGTTGTTTTTGCTGGCGAACGGCAAAATGAGTTGGGACTGATGAATTGTGGCATCGGCTACTCGGCATGACCACCTCCTCTGGAAATCCAGCATCCGAAGGCAATATGAATTGGGCAAACAACAGCGACACAGCGCTTGAAATTCGCAAATCTTCTAAGAGCTTGTTTTATGCGGAATTTGTCTTCTTTTTTGGCAATTTTATTGGGTGCGCGCCCCAATAGAAATGAACGAAACTTTAATATTGTTTGCTTTAATTAAGCAATAGTAACCAAGAGCGATGGCCACATGTTATGTCCTACCTAATATTTTGAGCTAATTATAATCAAGTGGTTCTCGAAATGCATTTTTTCAAGAGGGGACGGTGTTGGATGGTGGTTAATGTATTCGCGAATTGTTACTGTGTGACATCATTAAGTGGTTTAGTTTGGTTTTAGACCACGAATTAGCACCTTGGACTTCTCTAAAACTCTTAAGATCGAAAGGGAAGATACTAAATATATTTTTCGGTTTGATGGTATACATACTGCAATTGATTCAATAGCTGGTGTCCCTCTGTATAACTAAAGCCTTAGTTAATCTACCGCCTAGAGAATGTCCGAATAGGTTTCAAAAATATTTTCTTTATTCTTCCTCATCTAACGCATGAGGTCCCATAACTCCCTTGTGTACAGGTACCGGCATATGTTTTCAAAATCCAAGCCTATAGACATAAATGTGTACCTGCTAGTTGAGTTCTGGAAGAAAACTGACTTATGTGCATGCATATCCTAGGTACAATAGCAATGCGAAGAAATTGGGGAAAAAATTAAAGTTCAAATCACAGTTCTGTTAACGATTGCAATATTGAAATGAGCTGTCGCACCAAAAATTATCGCCTGAATACTTCGTTTATAGCTGATCACTTCGATTTATCTGGTGGCACCTTTGCCTACATCGCATAATTTCATCAGTTGCGTCATAGCGAGTTGCGAGCACATGCCTGCCAAAGTGTGGCACGCATATTCATAGCAAGTGACAGACTGAAGGAGCTCCGTAAGATATAATGAGGTTTCGTAAGGATGGGACGAAGAATGGGCGCAGATAAGTAACGTTCCTGCATTCGGAAGGGAAATCATATCAAATTCTATACTCTTTTTCCTTCCAACAGGATGCAAGTGCAATGTAGCAGTGAAAACTGTTGCTCACATAACTGTTGTTTGTGGCGCTGCCGGCGTATATAGCTTGGGATTATGATTAATGCCCATGTATTTATACATATGTATGCATAGGCATATACAAATAAGTATGATAATCGATTAACTCTGCAGCTGGAGCAATCACACTTGCAGCCTACGCTGTCTCAATTATCCGTTGGGGTGGATTACTTCGAAGCGAAAACAGAAGATATTGCGATATATATAAAGATAAAAAAATAACATTTTCTTCCAGAAGGCGTTGACCTTGGTGTCATTTCAATATATCTGCTCTAAAGGCTTGATGTTTATTAAACTTATTAACTAATTTACGTATTACTTAATTAAACGTATTACGTATACTTCTTTCAGAAGAATTCTAGAAGCCTCATATAAATCATGATTTTCATAGTTAGAGTATGGTCAACCATGTATTCGTTTTTAAGTGCGCTACTGCCAAGCGTTGCTTTTTCGAAACTGATGAAAGATCATAATTAAACGAATTATAAGTTAACTTAAGCTTACACATAACCTCGAATGTTGTATCCATACATATGTACATGTTCTGGAAATTATGCGCATTTGCGCTGCCAACAGTATTATGTATACATAACTAAAGTTAGCAATCGGTCTCTTTTCCGTCAACATACTGTTGCAATAACGACTGCAACTGCTGTGCCACATGTTACGTGTTTCATAATTAATTGCTTCACTTGTTTTGGCAACAGAAAATTAAATTACATGAATACATTTGCTTAACATTGGCAACCGTTTTGTTGCATCCTGCTTTTGGCACCTTTTTACGTGGGTTGTCTAGGCTGTTGCACACTTGTAGGTGCAATTCTTTGTTCTTTGAAAAAGTTGATATCGGAAGCCAACTGCCTACCTTTAGTATGTTGCTTTGTTTTTCATGAGTTGAATGGAGGAGTTTCATTTTAATCTATAAAGTGTTGCTTGTTTTATCACAAAATGGAAACCAAATGGAAATGGGATATTTAGTGGTTTGGGGAGTGCATTGACCGATGTCGTAAACTTTTAACACCAAACCATATTAGGAAAAGAAGCTCTCTTAATTTTTTAATCGAATCACCTGCAAACCTGCATTATCTCTAATGGGCGTGATTATACGGGTTTTATACGAGGGATACGGGTTTTAAGATTTATTCATTCAGATATCTCATACTTTACTAAGTTTTCGCTTGCACAGATAAACGGGAGTAAGGACAGAAAGACATCTGATATTGTGACCCGTTTGATTATATAAATCTGTCTTTCTCTAATATATCCAAATTAAAAATACCAAATATTTTATGTTCTGGGAGTAATAAGTCGAACGGTGTTATATATGTTGTGTTTTATGCAGACCTGGAACTTGTTGAATAGAAAACGGCTTTGTTATTAATACTTAATATTACAACTTATTATTACTACTTAATAAACTATAAAAATATTAAACTTTCAACGAAGAAAGTTTCCATTTAAATAATGTAGACATCACAGGATTAATCTAAAGGAAAAAACCTTAACCGTAACCTTAAAACTTCAGAAATTATAACCCTAACTCCTTCCTGTTTCAAAGAAATTTCAATTAATTTAAATAATTGCATCCGTTGATTGTCGAAAAAAAGTACTTACGTACACATATCTAAAAATTTCTTATTAATACTAGTTCTCCTAATTCACAATTTACATACAACTGCAAAGTTCTTTCACCAATCGCTTTGAGCAAGCAGAACAAAACGAGACTGCAACAGTCCCTTGAAGCTAAACAGCGACAACAATACACTTACTAAAAGCAAGCAAAAAACAACAAAACTAGCATTACAATAAAGGGTGAACGAATTGTATCGAAACTGAAAAACGAATTTTATTCGCGAAAATGTTTCTGGTAATAAATCAAATGAATGGTTGGACGACCAAAAGGAGCGCGTGGCGGCGGCTGTTTTTGTTAAAGTTGCTTTCGACGGGAGAGAGGTTATAAGCGGGGGCAGCGTAACAATGTCGGTAGGCGAAATACAACCGGAAGCAGAAATGAAAGCGCCGGCGACAAATCTGTAACAACACCAACAACAACACTACAGCCACCACTACCATCAATTGATGCATCCGCATCGGTGGCTAGCTCGACGACTACTTTGACGGCCAGTCTTATTGACAATAACGGCCCTTCCGTGGAAGACCAAATTGCAACAAAGCTCACAGCACAGGAATTGCGCTCGACGGCGAAATGTAAAAATGCCAACGCTCGCTTTCAAATGGAAAATGCCGTCAGCAAACAAAGCAGCACCAGACGAACACCAAACCTGCATTCGAAGACCTCCACTGACCTTGGCCACTTCGTCGGTGCTCTTCCACTCGCATGTGCTTTCCATCGACAACACAAAGAGTGCAGGAAGAGCAAAATGACCGCGGCGTGGTGCTATTTTGGGAGCAGTTTCAACTCGAAATGTATAAGTACTGGACCAGCGAGCCGGTAAACAAAGAGACCCGTTCCATAGCTTCCGAAGTGAACTCGAACACCACTGAATTTAGCGCTCGTCGCTGTCCTGGTGAGTTCGTTATGCTGGGCATGATTAATTGTAATTTCAACACTTAGGGACTCTGCCTACTTAGGCACTCTGTCATCAGTTGTTGTGTTTGAGGCGTCGGGCGGCTAGCTCGTGGGAGATATTTGAGTGTGACTAATTCGATTTTTATTCATGGCAGGTGAGTTGGTCAGCCATTGGGCTACTAACAATCCGATAAAAGCTATCAATACTCTGGCAGGGAAATAGAAAAGCAATGCTGGTTAAATAATAGACTGATAAAGTTATGGTTTTTCTATTTCCAACAAATTATCGGAATGATTAAGTTTACGTTTTTATAAAATTTTTGCGATAATGGCTATGTATAAGTATGGTAAGGCTATGCTAATAAGGACTATGTATTAATTCTATTGTCAATGTATTTTCTAATTTACTGAGTTGTTCGGCCCCTAGTCTCTGTCACCTCAATATAATAATGAGGGAGCTAGAATGACCTCTATAAAAATAATCTCAAGACTGTTTGTATGAAATTAATTCAGCAACACAGGTTGCTTAAAACAGCAGCAACTGCGTGTTGTCCTTTGGATATGCCAAGTTCAAGGTGAAACCGTTCACCCAGATAGTCTGTGAAATGCGCTTTGCACTCTCCTTACAACTTACCTTCCACAAAAAGACAAAGCAGAGAAGAGCGCCTCTAACCTAGACTGATTCTGGCGTTATTACTGGCGACGAAATGCGAATTCTCGGTAGTAGCAAACGCTTATTTGCATTTAGTTGAATATTTATGAGAGCCAATGTTTTTGAATTTGTTATTGAATTAGGCTGAATTTTAAACTAAATACTTTGGAACGGCAGCAATTGCTGGAATGGTAATTTCTATACCACGGCATATGAGCAAGGTTAAATTTAAAATGATATTACGTAACGAGTTTTGTGGATAATTCAATGCATGCACGATGCTGCTGATAAGGGAATTGGTTATAGACTGTTCAACATTGCTTTCTATAATATTCCCGAATAATTTTGAGATAAAATATAGGATGAAAGCATTTGAGACCACTGAAATTTTACTAAATCTCAATTGAATCCCTACGTACGTTCTACATATTTCATAAGCAATCGCTGAGAAACAAAGCTTTAATTCTGTTCGAAGTTTCAACGGTTCCATTTGTGTTAATTTTCAAACATCACCTTCCACTATGGTGGAGTTATTTCATTATTCCGGCACTATTAGATGTGTCTTCTGCCGAACTGTAGTTTTAGTACGAAATTTGTTTATATTATATTTAGTTATATATTCTTGGTGTCTTATTTGTACGCGACGTTTTTATCATTTCCTTCTGCAGTGCGATTCGAGAGACGGCAGCATAAAAGACAGTAGCGATGTTGGCTTGCGATGGAACGAGAGTGAGAAATGATCGCAAATTTGTTGGACATTTCAGACACGTTGCAGACACCCCAGCGTCCGTACTTGATGCTGAAACCGCTGCGGTGGAAAGTATTGTGAGTCGTGTGGCAAGAAGATTACGTCGCGATATTACTTCGTCGCCAGCTTACCGATGTACAGATGTTCATGGTTCGCGCGTTGATAATTATGTGCTATACATAGGAGAAATTCTTATTTATTTATTTTATTCTTTGTTTGCTCTACCTGTGTTTATTTGTCGGTATTTTTCTCGACTGAGTGTTATTTACTTTCCAGCATTTTTTGCGCTACTGATTATGGGCTTTTCTTATCTTCTACCAAGAAATTTTAATTGTGAAATTTTATTTAAAACCCAAATTTGACCTCTTATATAATACACATGTATAATACATGCATTATTTCTTTATAATAAATATCCATGTTCAACACTAAAATTTACTCAAAAGTCATGGAAACTGATTTATTGTAAAATACATTGTGCCCAGGGTGAGTTTGGTGCAAGTGTGTGGCATATGACATGTTTGGTGACATGACAATTTATGGTTGTAGTCAAAAGTAATATAAGAATTGCGCTGGGGAGTGTGCAACTTGCAATCTTCTTAATTCTACACACACATTTTCAAAGTTATTCATGCTTAAAAAGTTTTGCTTTAATTAAAAGGATATTTCTCTGAATTCAGTGCTTAACGCCTACAGGATTCCCTAACTGCGCATATCCCTAAAGTAAACTGAAAATTCCTTGCTCAACGTCAACAAATAGTTGAACGCAACACTGTACTTTCCTAAAGGAGAAACTCAGTAATTCTCTCGGCGTCGAAATCACCCACTCTGCAATAATCCTTTATTCCCGAGTGCTTTATATATTCCACATCATTAAGCTGCAGCTGATTTACAATTCTAAACTTTATTGCTTGTTTTTTAATTAAAGAGAAGAATTTTCAACTCAGTAAGTTTGAGAAAAAATACATAAAATTTCTACCGAAAAATTCTAACAAAGGATTTAAGGTCTATATCAAGGTACATATAAATTTACACGGTTGTTTATATGATTTGTATCCTCTATTCGCTGAAATTTCCCTGCAAATTGATGAATTTCCTTTCTAAGTTTTCATCTGCATTTAAGATTTCCGTTTGCCTTGCTTTTAGTCCTGATTCAGTAACAACAGAAACAACAACATCAACTACCATTGCACAACTAAGCTAGAGGTGAGCCCGCTTCGAGATTTTGAAACTTTTGCAAAACTTTAGTCTAATATTTACACATTTCCATATAAAATATATAAGGGATTGACCAATGGAGTCGTCTCCTCCCACATGTACATATTGTCATTTGTCCTTTTCCTGCAACTAAAAATGCCTTTTCCGTTATTTATTTGGAATTATTGGCGGGTGCTGCATACTTTTAGGGTGCTCTAGATGGGTTATTTCATTAAGAAGCAATTTAAAGTACTTCCACCGGCCGCCGTTGCAATTTTTCTGATTTTGCTCAAATTTATTTCCGTCGCCTTGCATATTCTGCCTTCTAAGTTTTTCGTTTGCTTGGCTTTGTTAGACAATCATGTACTCGGTACATAACAAGTTCGATTATTGTTCCTTACATTTTTCCTTTTGTTTATCCCCTTTTTGCTTTTGTTAGCAGTTTCTGTTTGTGTTTGCCGTTGTTTATTTATTGTTTCCTTTCGTTCGCATCAATAATTTATTGCAGTAAAAGTTTTGAGAACGAACCGAAAGTTATTTTCCAAACAGGAGAAGTGTTGGTCCACAGTATAGCACGTAAAAACAAATTGGTGAAAGAATGAATAGAAAATGCAATTTCATTTTGAATGAAAACATTGTTGGTTTCTCAATGCCCTACGTGTGAATTTCGGAGTGCTTAAGATTTTGATTGAGGATTTTGCATTTTAGCTGTGTTATTTTTAGGGATGGCTTAATGAACTGAATTACGTAAACGGAATATTACAGAAGATTAGATAGAAGGATTCTCATAGTACATGGAATTGAGTGTATAATAATATAAAAAAATTTTTATTTAGCTTCTGCAGAAAATGTTATAATGGAGAAATTTAAAAAATTGCCTTAATATTATCCCTTTTTTTATATTTCATGCGTGTTTCGGAATTGCAGCGCCTAGTGATCGACTGTGAAAGTATGGAAAGAGTGGAGTGGTCTTTTCGTCTGCGCATTTCGATGTCTCAACGCGTTTGGTTGCATGGTTGGGAGTGTCGCATTACTACCGTTTCTCTCAGTTTAATAAGAGAAATAAAATTAATTGTGCAGTAAGATGCTTCCTTAGAATTTGTTCTATACCTTATTTGACATTAACTCAAGTCATGATTAAAACAGTAAATGATGCTGATACTCATCAGAGGCAAGACATTTGTGGCTATGACATGAAACTCTTAATTAGTAATATATCTGGTGTATATTTAAAACTCACACTTCTCTTTGTAAGTTTTATGCCATATGTTATTCGAAATGTTTGCGGTGTTCAGTCTTACTGACTGAGTTGAAAGTAATAAAAGATATGAGTGTCTTGAGTTATTATTTCCGAAAGTTGGGAAATTTGGTTTCTGTAAAGAATAAGTTAAATCCTTTTCATAGGATTATATGCGTTGAGTTACAAGTGGGGCCATTTCCTGAGGCAATCGAGTATGGCGAACGTGCTTACGATAGCGAAACTCTGGATACGAGCTATAAATATCGGGTCGAAACATACACTTACAACTACCCAATGCATTCCCACATTGAAATATTATCAACAATGTAAAAATTCTAAAGCGTATAAACCCAATATTTATTAAGACTTGGACTACTACTTCTTTGTAGTACTCAATGAAATTAATGAAAGTATTGGCAACTTTGAAATTGCTGGAGAGTCTGCTAACCAGATTAGTGGCTTCATGAAAGGCTCCGAATAAAACTTGTGTGGTTCTTATTTTCAGCACAAGATCCCAACAGTGAGATACCATATGTGGGAAAGGAAATTAAATTCTACGGACAGCGACCACCGGAAAGTGAATGCCCCATGTGTGAGCAATGTCCAGATACAAGGTGAGATTATTGGGTAACAAGATTGCAAACAAGCAAAAGCAAAAAGAAAAAAAATCCAAAAACAAGCTGAGTGAACAAACAGTGAATGACCGTTGAGTATCACATACGCTTTATTTACTTTATTGTAGTCAAAGTGGATTTTATGACCTGTTTTTCGTTTTGCCGTTCCTCTTTCGTGCTTACAGTTGCAGTTTCAAATTTACGTACATGTGTATATATGTATACATGTGTATGTGTGTAAGTTGGTATGAGCATAGAAGTTTGCATGGAGCTGGAGACATACGGCCATGTGCGCGGGTCTACATTTTTTAATTAAATATCGCAATTTATCGCTATCCATTGCATCCAAGTTAGCAGGTAAATGGTGTCATCTACCGTTCTCTCCATGCAATCACATACAGGCAAGTATAAGCTTGTATTGGAATAGTCGTATTTTTACATATCTACTAAAGTTGTTGATGAGTTTTCCTCAGTTTACGAGCTTATGTGTGTGAACATGACTTCATTGTATCACATGAAACTGCTTCACCATTATTTAGCGGTTTTATTGTTTGAAAGTGTTATCTATGAAGAACACAATGAAATTTTATTCAAGTAAATTTTTCCACCTTTTCGCTTACCGACCACTACTTCAAGGTATACTCTACTACTATTTTCTACTATTTTGTACTTCTCCCATCTATTTTCGCTCAACGGTGTTATAACTATTATCTGTAGCATACGTCTGTCCTAGCAGCTGATCATAAATTCAATTTAGCTTTAGCACAGATCTGCCACAAATTAGCTTTTTTTATATTCATTTTCCTCTTTTTTCGTTATTTTCTTTGTAGCCACTTTTATTGGCTTCCATTTACGTTTTTCTGAACGCAAAATCGAAATTCCTCTTCCCTGCCAGACTCACTCAAATCGGTTTATTAACACACTATACATAAAAAAGTAGCTCTTAAGGGTTAGAAATATTCGAAATTTTAAATCACATGAGATTTGTCATTGAATTTAAAAACTCTAAAAAGCTGAGATAAAAAATAAATTTAAAGAGCGGCGAAATGATTTTCAGAAAAGTTGTATTGCTTTGAATTTAACTCACACACCTGTGACCAACTAGTGGCTAACTTGAGGTAGCTTTCTGGTGGATGAGTGTGTGTGTCTGTGATTGCACGACTCATTGCAATTGCATTGCCGTCACATTTTTTGCACAGCAGAAACTTTTACTCGCAAAATTACCGTTGAACAATTGTTTTGTTTCTCTAACTGTGTAAATTTGTACACGTGTAAGTGTGGTCGAGTTGTTGCAAATATTTGCAGACACTTTAGTGTTTATGATATGGTTGAATGCAAACAACAATCACTTTGCAGCTTCAACAATCTCAGTGACGATCCCATGCGTATGGAAATATGCATGAGTCCAAGCAATTCTTCACCTAACTATATAACATAACTACAAACGGACAGAAAAAGTGGAAATGAAAGAGTTAGTGAGATAAAACTTTACAAACTTAAGGCGATTAATCGGTCAGGATTTAACCCTCGAAGCTTGACTATAGACTTACTTAAATTGGGCTTTGTAATGATGAATTGGTTGCTTAAACTTTAGCTTTTCAAACCCTTTATATATTACTAAGTTTCTATCTTTAATTTAAACTAATCCTCCACCAATTAATTCTAGTCCATAGAAGAAACCCATAAAAGATCTCGATTTTACGATAATCGAAAATAATTTAATTTTCGTCGCTCATACTTTTGATACAGCATATTTTTCACACTCATATATATGTATATACAGTTTGGTGCACTAAAAAATCATTGCGTATTTGTATTGGTGCTTATTCATTTATCTTGTCTTTTCACTTTATTTGCTTGTTTGCTTGTATTTCCATTACAGTTACCCCGTTGCTATTGCCGGCACTGCTGTTGGCAATAGACTGTATTCCACCTACCACAATTACATGGACTTCAATGTGGATGAGGTTGGCCTGTGGGTGATCTACAGCACTTACGACGCCAGCAATACGCTGGTGGCCAAGGTGAGTTTTCATTTGCACTTTTGTGTTCATATATATGTACATAAGAGTATTTAAACTTCCATTTGAGCAAACCCAGCGAGCACGAAGCAGATATTATTAAGAACTGCAAAGTGCAAAGATTCTAATTTCCGATTAAGCAATCGATTTTGAACCGAAGGAATATATTCTTCATCTATACAGAAAATGATCATATGTCTAACTGGATCATGCGAATTAGTAGGTAAAAATAGTACAGAGGTAGGAACTGGTTAGTAACCAGTTATCTGAATTATTGGAAAGACTCACGTAATTTCTGATGAATAGGTATACCGAGAGCCACATCTGCCATGAATGTGTCTTCTATGGGTCACTAGTATCTACAACTTTTGAACCTGCATCAATTCGTCATGAGTTCGATCAACTGAGTTCTCAATGATATTCCCCTTTTATAAAATTGGAGGAAAAATCATTTCTTTTTAATCTATCCCTCCGACCCACTTGTTATTCTATACTTTTTACGTAGAGATAACAGCTAAGTTTTGTCGAAAGATTTTATTACTTTATGGGTTAATGCTATACTTTCATTCTTAACACTTATATTTTTCCACACACACACATCTCCACACACGCACATTTACTGAAATTCATTTTGACTGTCACTTTTATTGTTTCGACACCACTTGCAACTCATGAGCATATGCTCGGGCCATTAAGTAATGCAAAGAAAATTTAACTTCGTTCGTGCGAGCATAACAGATAGGTGTTTGAAACAAAACTCGCTTCTCATAGTTGGCATTGTGCCGTTGCCGCCGGCAGGCTGAGCTTTTATTATTCGTCCTACTTGAAGCTTGTGCTCAGCTATGAAGTAGTTTCTATGAGATGGCAAAGGTATGTGTGGAATCGTATATAAATAATTTGAATATAGTTTGTCGATGTGACATCTCGGTTACAAAATAGCGTCGCATTATCCATTCCAAATTAAAGATACAACTTTAGCCGCCACCATAAAGCTGTTTTATGTAAGAGCAATAAAAATATTCTTCTTATTCATTAAACACGTTCGATGAAAATCGTACATTTGTGGTTACTTTGTATTTCTCATGCTCTACTTAAGCTTTCGCTTATTCACTTTGAGCTTCTAGCGTCCCCTTAAAGCTTTTAATTTCAATTCGGTATTTTATCGAGAGCCCAAGCCGCTCGAATTTGTGTAGTTTTGAAATAACAGTAAAGCAACACCCACTATATGCCTGCATTTCTAATGGTACACCATTAAGTTTGCACACTGAAGTACTTTAGCCCTTGTAGTATGCTACTTACATGTTATTTCATTGGCTGTCCTTGCACAAATGTTACTTGTGCATTTTTTCTCTGTTTTTGTAATTCTATGTTCACTTATCTGCTTGGAGTATTTCGCCTTTCCCTATAGTGTCTTTGTACGAACCCATCATATTAGTCATTTGTATCCAAGGAAAATAAGCAATAAAGTAATGTATGAATGAAGTAAGTGAAATTGTAGCTAAGTGCATGAGCGTTGTTCATGTGGGTTGTTTCTGCGCTCTAAAGCATTCAGAAGGAAATGCACTCAACAAGTTAGTGAATTACATAACGGCAATCTTCTGGGCAAATTTCCATTTTCCTTGGAAAAACATAAGCGGATGGAGAAACTTTTCTAAACGTTAAATAGAATAATGAAGAGACTCCGGTGGGAGAGATGATAACAGGAATACTAGAGCTTGTATCAACTATGACTATTTCTCTTCGTTATAAGAAATGTTTTTAAAAAGAATAGTTCTGTAAAGATTTAGAAGGACTATTTAAAGCAATTGAACTGAATTGTTACCACGGTTTTTGTATCCATATATCTGACGGATTAGTTGTTAAATGTGGGAATGAAGAGAAATGAAAACTAACCTGTTTGTTTTTAATTTATTTTAACATCGTCGCGGACATCCGGGATATCCAATTTAACTTCTATTCGGCGAAATATTAATTATCCGTAGCCATTTGTATGCAATGGACACGTGTGCGGAGACAAATTCGCGTATACATTATGTCGTCGATTCGCATAATGAAAATTTGCTCAGTGTCAAGCTGGCATTCTGGAATCCGTTCCGCAAGACAGCCACTGTGGATTATAAGCCACTCACTGTAGTAAGAGTAGATTGTTGCCACTCTCAATAGATTTCCGTATGCTTCGTGTGCATATATGTATGTATGCACATGGATGTTTGATTGTCTGTATTTGCCACTCTTTTGTCTCGCTTGTAGTCGCCAGATGCAATAACGTATTGTGGCCTCGTGGCAACCTATACCTAAATGTGCTGTACGCATAGCAGAATTGGAAGAATCATTTGTCTAGCAACCTGTGGATAAAGTCAGTAGTTTGTCTAGTGGATTTACCTTCTTCCACAAAATGTTGTTGTGTTTCAGTAATTATGGGATCGGTTAAAGTGACGCCGTGATGTCACATCACGACTGTGCTTTTGGTCATCATTCAGTTCTTCGGCGATGCGTGTCAAAAATGTTATTGTCGCCTGAATTCCGGCAACTGCTGCTGTTGGACAGTGGATGTTATTAAGGTGACAACTGTAACTGTAACTGTACATATAGGCATAAATCCAGCAATTTGATGAAGAGTTTCATGTTTTTTCAATTAGTCTGGCTTGACGAACACTGCAAGAAAATTAAATGATTTGCTTTTACCAAGCCACGATGAGGTACCTCCTTAAACTCATAATGTGTAATTCCTCTGAATGGAATATGTACTAAATAAGTATGTGTTTAAATATATTTGCTGTTTATCGAAATTCAATTATTAAACATACACCAACAAACATATTATTGTTGAGTAATAAAGCTTAATTTCGTCTTATTGTTGGAAGAATTATTTGTTGTACGTCCCCCGGGGATTGGTTAAATCATCTGTTGATGTTTTCGTATACGCAATGACATCTTCTGCTTTGTGGTGAAATCGCTAGCAAAATGTTGAAAGCTGCAGAGCGCCACTGCCCTTCAAATAGTTGTTTTGCCATATTGATGATCCATTAAAGTAGCGTAGCCATGTATCAGAAAATATATTACAATATATACAATATTTGTCAGGCATTTAAGCAATCATTGTTACAATTGTGCAATTCCTTACTTTCGGCCACTACAATATTCTTGCTTACAAATGTGTCCAGAAAGAGTAATTATGTAAAAATGTATAACAAAAAAAAAACCAAAAAAATAACTTTTGTCTTTTGTGGCTATAAGCTGTTCCTCTTTGCAAATTAAATTTTATTTGACAATGTTATGTCTTATAAGGGTCCAATTCATACATTTTTGTGCAAGTGAACAAAAATGACAAAGCTTTTAGTGACTTAATGTTGAACGTTTTCAGTGACAAAAGCATCATTGTTGAGAGTAGTTGTCTATTTCATATTTTTTGCAATAATATTTCTTAATTATATCTAGTGACACTGAACTTACACCTACCTGCATTTTTAAATTCATATTTTAGAAATATTGTGAATTTTCCCTTTTCGATAGGGTTATATTAATGCAAAATTCTTCATAATACTTGATGTAAAGCTAGCAAATCATATTTCGAATATAAAATGTAACTCAATTACTGGCAGTAATATTGCAACTTATATATTTGAGTGTATGAGTTCGATAGTCCCATAAACTGTGTTTAGGCAGCATCAAATAATTTGATAAAACTTCCAACAGGGAACAGTGAAGTTATTTGCTGCTTTTGTGTTGCCAACGCAAAAAATATTATTTTGCTCGAATATATTCAAGCAGGAAAGTAGGAAACGTATTATGTAGGTGTATATGTTAGTTCGAGAAAATAATATCTGTCCATGTCACTGTATTCAACTATTTTTTCATATTCCATTTATTTTTAGGCGTTGTCATTATCACTGATCATTCCTTGATGATGACGTATTAGATCTCTATCTTTGATGCTTCTACTCATTTGAATGAAATTTTGGTATAAATCACCAAATAGGCAGTACGCCGATATAAATAGCTTAAATAATTGTGTTATTAAACAATTCAATGAAAAAAAAAACTACTTTTGGTCACAGTATGATGTAAATATCTGATCGTCATATTGTAATATTTTACTCATTAATGTGCTGTAAAATAACTTTAAGGAAATATTCTTTTTCCCAGAAATTTGTTTCGTTTTCTTTCGTTCCAAGTCAGCTTTCTTGCCTTCATATAAAATTTCCCACAATAATTGCCTAGTGATATATAAGTAAGTAGAATATGCCCTCTCTCTCATATTCATGCATTTATTATACAAAATTTAGAACATAATTTTAAAAATTCTTAACAGGCAGAGCAGCAGCTGCCAGGCCTTATACCACAGCCAATTTTTTGTATGTACTTCGTGCAATTGGCATACATTACCATATACTTATGCCATCAAGAATGACCATATAAACAAATGCAGTTATAATATATGAAGTCTAGCTTAGTTTATTGAACTACTTTTAGTATTTATTTAGTTATTTTAGTTCTCACTAGGTTAATTCAATGTATATAATAAGTCAAGCAAATTTCACTGAATTTTGATGATATTCTGTTGTGGTTTTATTACGCTCAAAAGTTTTTTGATAAACGTAAGTTGAAATACTCATATTATGTACGAGTATATACTTAGATAAAGACTAGAAAGTTTGATGACAAGTAGTCCACTAGAGAGCATTCAGTAATAACATAGTGGGTTCCCTTTAAGCGGATCTAATTGTATTCTGATATTTATAAACTGAAATTCATTGTGACCTTTAAGTCATTCCCTGCATAAACAGATGAACCTAAGTAGTAAATATTCAACTGTAAAAATGGGAAAAATGTTTGAATATTTGCAACACTTTACACAATGCAACAAATATTTCTTCCTTGCTTTATCTAATTGAAAATTTCCTAATTAAAATAAGCTATGTTGGTGAGTTTGTAAATAAACTTTGTTAAGAAACTTTTTGCAAACAAATGCGCAGAGGCAACTGTTGCTGCTACACCTACAAATACAATGCAAAAGGATAAACTAAGGTTTACATACAAACCCACGACTTTTGAGTTTGCCAAATCAAGAAATTAATGCGTAAATGCAAAACATATAGTATTTGCTTATGAATGAATGTTGCTAACACACGGATGAAGTAAATACAAATATATGTTTGTGATATGACCTTATTCTACCTAAAAGTATCACCTCAAGCTTTGACAATTTGAATTGCAACTTTCGTCACTTTTCAAATTCGTATACTTTTCTATACTCGTTGCTATACCTTTACTAACTGAGTGAATTTCATCAAGTGATAAAGATTTTTAAGGAACTGTAATATATAGATGCGAATATTGGTTAGTAATACTACGGGAAAGAATGCAAACATATCTATGGAAGCGTAGAGAAAGAGCTATTGATGAAAATTGCTTTTTTGAATATTCTCTAATATTATTCAATAAATTGAAGTAAATATTGTTGAATATGTATGCCGGTGTTCTCATACACGTCTACCTTTCTATACCAATGCACGTCTGCTTCACACTAGCTGTTGTAGTGGGTACATACATATTTCGACAAATAAACACATTTTTTTGCCATTTCGTCTTAAGCTTGTGCCTTTTTGCATTCGTATGAAAGCACTGTAGAAGTGAATGTATTAGTCTAGGAATTTTACAAATTTATTTAATTTTCTTCACTCACTTCCCACTTTCTTCGACGACTTGCCAGTATGCAATTTATTCTCCGGATGAATATTGCCTTTTTACACTCCTGTGCAACATGAACATGTATGCAGCTTGCTTCGTACCGTACAGAAGAAGTTTCTACGACGTAATTTCTTAGCAAATTTATTTACCGTGCAGAAAATGTAAGGTGAATTGATTTCTTTTGTCATCCAAAGTTGCGCATACGACGTGTTGTACTCTTTGCTGCATTTGTACTCATATGTAAGTACAGGGACTATGTGAGTTTAAATTATACATGCAAGCGATCTACTTCGTACTACATACAAGTTAAGTTTGCTGTATTTATTACAAAAAAGCTACAAAAAGTTTTTACATTCCTTTCAAACATGTGAGGTGTTTTGTTTTGGTTTTTAGAATAATCATATATTCAAAAACATTCAGTTGTTATCGCGAGTCTAGTCACTCCAGTGATCGGACTTAAATAAGCGCAGCTGGATTAGGCAATGCAATGCGTGCCCAAATGCAAGCAAATCTCCACTCACCGGAGTGCAGATGTAAAAACGCGAACTAACGAAACAATAACTGATTGTAACCATACATGTATATAAAAAGGTATGTGTTATATATAATTGGAAACGATATAACTGACGGATGTAGGCGATTCAAAATTGCCGCACTAAATAAACTTGTATGTTTGCTATATAATTATAGCGAATAATTTTATATTAAATATAGCGATATTATTTAAATAACATTTTTGATTTATCTCTGTTAAGTTTATATGGAAAAACTAGAAATGGAATATTAGTAAATTGATTGAAAAGCGAAATAGTAATATAGAAAATTTAGCACTAATAATTAGTAAGCAAATAACAATAAACCAGGAGCAATCATAAATGTATGTGTGAAAGCAATAGCAATAATAGTTATGGAAATAAAACCACACCACTGTTCAGGTATGCATATAAGCACGCAATGTGTGTGTGGGTTAATTTGGCATTTTCAGTAATAAATTATTAGTGAAGGCAACCACAAAGAATTTAGAATAAATTGTATAAAATGCTTTGGAAAAGGTCGAATCCTCTTAGTTGAAAGCATGGTTGTCGATTGATGCACCGGCGGTGTAGGTGGTAGATACCGTGGCCAATATGCCGAGCCCACAGTGAGGCAAGCGACGGTATTATACACATTTTTGTGGTCAGTGCTATTCATTTTCCTACCGCCAACGGCTGTGTAAACGTGCATCGTGCCAGTTTTGGAATAGCATACTCTTTTAACAGATTTTCATGCAAAATTTCCAAACATTTTCAAAATATTTTTAAGGTGTATTATGTATGTTCATATGTTCACCGGCAATGCGCGGAACATTCAACAAAATATCAAATACACGACGATAAATTTTTTATTAAATTGGTTTATATGTTGTTATATTTGTTTGTGTGTTATTGTATTTGTTATCTGGCCACAAATTCGAATATTGGTGCGCTCCCCTAGGCTTCAGTAAACCATTTATCTGTTTTTGCTTTGGGGAATTCATATCTTTTAGTTTTTTGATTTTGAAATTTCGCACGGGATTATGTTTATGTGCTTCATCTGGTTCGTTTGCAAAAAAGGGGTCACTAAGTCCTAAAGAAAGGCACTCAGCATTCTGGTATTGGTTCCTCTCTTAAGAAGGGATAAAGGCTTTCTAATATTTCTTCTCGAGTTCTACTCCTTCTTTGCATTTAATACATGTGAGCAAATATATATGTGCAGATTTAGCTTAATTAGCTTAACAAATTATCTGCGACTGACCACTAAATCGACATCAACAATGCGCCAGTAGAAAAATGAACCGAAAAAAGAGAAAAATACACAATTAAATAAATAAATGAAAGTTTGTTGCGAAAGTTGGACAGCTTTTCATAAAACCCATATGCGCTAGACTCTGTTTGTGTAGCGAAGCCTTATTTATGTGGCAGCAATATTTGTGGTTAACTAAAAACATTTAGCTCTTCTGCTGCTGTTGTCTCTGCGGTATTGTCTGGGGTTATGTTGGTGGCAGTTTGGTGGTGGTTGCGGTTACGGCTGCGCCATACGCATTTGTCCGCTTTCGGGCTTCAGAGGAATCAGCTTCATTGTTGTTAGCAGTTGGTTAGCATGTTGGTGTAAACGATTAAAAAACTTACGCCTGTAATACACACATACACAACTAAGTAATGTTGTTGGGCTTTAATATTATAAAAGAAGTATTTGAGTTACAAGATCGCTGTCGTGAATTATTAAAATTATCTGTAGAGTTAAGTAAGAAAAATCATTTCTTCAGAATTAATATTTCATGCGTTTTAGTCCATCGCATAATGAGTTGGTGCTAAGGAGTGGGCAACTAATATGTTATTCTATAGTGATCTATTTTGAACTTTTTTATTGGATTATTGTCGAACTATATACAGAATCTATATGTGAACCACATTGAAATAGGATTTATTTAATTCATGCACTTTTTGCTAGTTGCGCATAATTTGAAAAAAAAAAATCATCCAACCTTTGAGATAAAATATATGTAATGCAATAAATGGTTAATTAAATTCCACAAGTCTCCACGGAGTAATTACCAAATACCGCGATATATAAATAAAATATTAATGTGTAAGTAAGTATTATAGATTGTTTGTGACAGGGCAATTTGTATGCAATTAAACATACATCCACACAATTTCACAGAATGCTTTTGAATTAAAATATCTCTATTTGCTAAAAAATGGAACTGACATTTGCATTGTGCATTTATTGTTTTTTGCAGCCAAGGCTCAAAATTACGCAAATTATATGAATATTTAAATACGATATAATTGTAATATATTTTGTTATATGCTTATACCGAGTTGAGTATAGTTTACTGCACATATGCGTGCTGATTTAATGTTATTGCTGTTAGTGATCGCAAACAATAAAATTCATATTATCATTATAGGGAAAACATTTAATTGGAATATGCTGTTTTATATGTTTAAGCTTTCTATACTTATATTAAGTGTTTAAAGCTTAATTTATTAAATATTTTACAATGCATTAAAAGAGAAAATGCGGACATTAGGAAGAAACACGCATTTTCAAAGTTCTGTTTTGGGGCATGTAATTTTTTATATTTAGCATTTTATTTCAATAATAATAAGGGTGCAACATTGTAGTTAGTTTTTCCTATGTGATCAATTAGATTTTAAATAATCTTCTCTATAATGTAGAGGAATTAAGTGTTACACATAGTAAGTAATGTAGTATGTATACTATGTAGTAACATAGTATGTAATTACACATAGTTAAGTGTGGCAAAGGCAAAGGTCAATGTCAAAATGTTTTGCAGTAATCATCAACACACTCAAGCATCCCAATTTGACAACGTCTGTGTGTTTGTGTGAATGTGTTCTAAGTGCTTTTGTTCTTGCCTTTTTTTTCTATACGCACATGGACATGAGTATAAAAAGTGCTTTTGTCGACCGTTCCGGGAACTTTCCTCTAATTAATACTGTAAATACTATGTTGCAGGGAACACATAAAATTCATTAATGGAAATGGAAATGATGGAACTTTTCCAGGCAGCATTGCGCCCATTGGTTCAAGATTTCACTTTTTTTATTTATTTATTAATTTATTTAGCATAATTAAAAAAATTAAATTTAATTAAAAATTAGAAATAAGTGAGTTTATAAGTGAGGTAAAATAGCACTGCGAAGGGCGTTGGTTGCTACCATTTCGTCGCACAACAGATCGCAAAAGTTTAACCATCGAAATGGAAAGGCCGCTTTAACCTATTTTTGGAAGTAAGATACCATTAGTATTGATACTATAGGTTTTAAAGAATATTTCGATATAACTTGCTGCACGGGTAATTTGTGACAAATATGGACACAACAAGACTGACAATTTTAGAGATGCCTTTAGTTCAATGCTTAAACGTTTTCAGTATTATTAGTTAATAAATTTATCAAACTTCTAACTTTTTAATGATTAGCTTTATGTGGTCTGCCTGTGGTATCAGGTCAAAATCTAACCAGGTTTCTTTCAACTAAATACTGCATTTGAAATTTGTTTCCATCCATATCCAAGACATATCTACTCTTACTCAAGTTATCCGTTGTATGGCTTGAAGACGTTCAGGCAGAGAACTCGAATGCTATTTGTCTCCTTTTTTTATCATTCTGATATATATAGCTTTATAGCTTAGCTTCGATAGATATATATAGCTTTATAGCTTCGTTTAATACACGGTATGAAAATTTACTATTGACTGAAACTAAATAAAAATTCTCAAATTTCATGAAAAAAATATTAATTATAACTTTACTGTATTTGGCAGGTTATTTCTTCGAAAGCCATTACAAATACTTCTCTTCTTCATACTTTTGGTTTTTTTGGTTTGTGGTTATATTTCACTGTTAAATATTTTTCAACGAATTAACTATCAATCAATTAAAAGTTTGATGCAAAACCCTTTCCGTTTGCTATTTCATTTATAAAGACAAAAGTAAAAAAACCTACACGAAAGAGGCATGAAAATGGAAATGTTTGATATACTCTTAATATTACTTTCCCTTTCAACTAAGTGCAGAAAAATGGTAGTTATTGGAGCCTCGCCAACTGTGAGTCTTTCACTTACAGAATCAAGAATTTATGATAATAATTTGTTAGGAGGCCTTAAGCAGCCACTGCTATTGAATGAGTGAGGTACTTTCTGCAACTAGCAAAGTATCAAAAGCGTAAGGAGATACTTAAAAGCGCAGCATGGCGCAGACTTTATTTAGGTCTCTCGACCAAGTTTTCATGCAACAGCTGCTTCATGCGTTTTGTTGTTGCAGTTCCTTTCTTGGTCATAGTTTTCCAGTTCACTCTGACCGCCTTTGCATTTATTCTTTTTTTGTTGGCATAAAATGGCTTCATTGTCGCCTATCTGTACACAAGCCACAATGGCGAGAAGCAGCGGTAAGCCCTCGTGAGAACAAGTGCTAAGAGACGTTCGGGGTTGTTGCAAGAAAGGCGGATGCGTCAAGTACATGCCACGCTGAGTTGGGTCAAGTAAATTTTAGAACCTTACGACGTGGATGACCACTGAGTGTCATTGGCATTGCCGCCGTAGCACTTCGTTCAACCGACTCCAGCTCAACGTTGAGAAATGAAAGCTAGAACATTTTCAATTTGGAACAGGGTGACGATTCGTGGCAATGTAGGGAGTATGCTAACTGATCTGAAGACATAAAGTTTCATTTACAAGTGCTCTTCCGTGATGGGCAGTTGAGCATACATATAGAAGCAAGGTCGTGTGTAAGCACCTAGACAACAAAGCATTAGAAATTGTCGAAGCGAATGGAGAAAATGCAAACCAAACTAAATAGTTATCAGGAATGTCCAATGGGAAAAGTTGCGAGCAGCATACACTATAAGAAATGCTATATTAACATCAACTGTTATTTAATAAATAAATCTACTTGTATGTTGATATGAACCTATGAACAATTAAATCCCTGGCCGAATACCGTCCAACAAACAGTGACCTAACCGATTTCGAAGTAATTTCGGCAAAACCAGTACAACGAAATCGGAATTTCCCTAAGTAAATTTTAGTTATGGTGTTTTGGGAGCAACTGAAATTGCTTTAATCAAGCATTGAGATGCTGTTACTTTTTGCTCTTACAAGATAATTGTATGGGATATCACCAGTGGCTCAACCTATGTTCTATATGTAAGCACATCTAAACGCTTTTGAAAAACTCTTTCTTGATTGTTCTAAGCAATAATTAAAAGTTATGTTTAAATATCGAATATCGATTATGTGTAGCTATTATAATTATCTTATTACAATTAATTAAAAAAAAATAAATTTTGTAAAAATTCCGTTGATTCATAGAAAACTTTTATTAATGGCACCAACCAACTCTCATACATGGTACTAAAGAATGCTTCGTACATCTATGTTGCATATTTTAAACATTCCTACACCAACACTTAACCAAATTATTAGTCAAAATTACTTAACTGCCCAAGCTATAATATCTAACGCGTGCTCCATTTTATTTTATTTTTGCCTATTTATTAGGAGTGTTTGTTTTTTCATAAATAAATTGTTACATTTCTCCTCCGTTTAGGTATTACTTGGCAATAACTGTTTGCCTTCTATAAAACGGTGCCGTGTGGCAGACTCTTATTTGTGTATTAGGAAAAACAAGCCATCATTGTTATTGTACGCACCTTTTGCTCTCATTGCTTTTCAACCAAATAATTGCTTGTTTTGTTTGCTTCTCCATTTTTTAATAATCAGTAATGCGTATTCATAGTCCCCATCCCCTGTGTAGACACATTGCAATGCTCGTGGGGTGCGCGTGTTTCGCCTTATTTTGTTTGCATAATTTTTGGCTCTTACTCTTCGTTCATTTGCAGATACGTGGCCGGCCAATGTATGATGCCGTACGGGCAAGTTTTTTAAGAAGAATGGCTTAATAAGGGCCACGGGCTCGCGATGTTGGTCAGGCGGCATATTCTTCGCACCTTTCGGTATTTTACGAAAACGCAAGGCCCTACAGCACCGAATGCTTCATTATACTGATGAGTTTGCTCAATTCGCGGTAATAAGACCTTTTTAATTTAAATTTTTTTTCTGGAAAACATTTTAGTACATTATCACGAGCTACGTATATATTAAAAATTCATTTATAAAAGTTATACACGAATGATAAGGCCGTTAAAAGAATCTTTTGTAATATTTAATCAACTCGCTAAGTGGCATAGGTCAATTAATTTCTCGCTTATATGTGAAAGGGAATACATATAACCTTACTCATGTTGGGGTAGTTCCCCTAAGTGAACTTATTTTATGGACATTAATTAAGAATTCGCTGTTCGCAAAGCTGGCCATTTGGTGTTGTTGGTATAACGCTTATAAGTAGATATTATATTAGGGGCATGTGTGTTGGCCTTGCAATGCATCGCATAAGGAAGGAAGGAATAATATACTGTATTAATCCTAAATTTGTATTCTTGTTGTTCAAGTAAAATTTCATTACATGCATATGTATATTGTTTATGCAGATAATTTATGCATGCCGCTTTTCCTACTCCCCTTCAATTAGTTATTATGTTTGTTAGTCTTAGTTTTGTTACAAATACATGTACAGGCATTATTCATTATATTCCTCCATAGATTCATGCTTGTATTCTTAACGTATCTTTCTATGACAGGTTGGTTTTAATTAACTAAGATCTTCATATTCTAAGCTATGAAGTTATTTTATGAAGTCTTGTAATATAAGGAAACTATGTGTTTGAGTTTGGATATGTAAAATATAGCGGTAGGCCCTTGGAGATAAGTTTAAGTTTGTTTCACAAGTGAGTTGCATTGAAGTGGAACAAGCGTATTTGTTTAAGGTAGGGCTAACAAAATTAACACACTTCAACTTAGTGAAGGCTTTGTGAAATTGAACGATGTGGTGTGACCTCTATTTACATAGAAAATAATAATTATTGAACAAGCTCATGGACAGTATGATACAATACTTGTTTAACAAAATTTTTACTACTTACAACTTTATTAAGGCAAAGATGTTAAAGGATTTATTGCAATCATTTGAGCCGGGAACAAAATGACGATGGCGGTTATGAAAATGTGACCCACTATATTACATCTCGTAAAAAAATATTGATAAATTATATAGATCAAAAATATTAACTGATTTCTTATTCGTTAATTTCTAATATCTTCATCTTACAAATTTATATATTTATACAAAAGTTAAAATGCATTTTTTAGTTTATTGAATATATTTTCTATTCTTTTTATTTTCTTATGTTCTTGTGATTAATAGTTTACGCTGTTTGAAAGCATTATTAAATTATTTTTAACTCACTTTTTATGTTGCTCTTTACACAGTTAAGCCATTCAAAAGCAAGCTTTTTCTTAGCTTCTCACATTCTGCCAGCTGCAGCGTCAGGTTTTCAAACCATAAGTAATACGCTACCAAACTCTTTGATTCGAGAGAGCGCTGTATAAATGCATATTTCTATACTCTAAGCTAAGCACTCCCCCTAGCCCTCATGTACCTGTTATAAGGATTTTCAACCCCTGAGTGACTTTATATCATATATTTCGGTCAATATGTAAGATATCTTAGCAATATTAAGTGAACGTGTAATATCGGATATACAATAGTTTACTGCCGAAAATGTGCGAAATCGATTTTCGAATTATCCCAGCTCCCACATATTACATATAATGATTTTCGCTATTCCAGCAGACTTTATGCCGAATATGTCGGTCCATGTGTGAGTTACCTTCACAAAATTGCGTCTAAACATGTTCCCTATACTATACTATACACGAATAATGAAAAGAGTTAATGTGATCGGTGCAACTCTTCCTCCATCCTAAAAATCCCCGATATAAGAATTTCCGGCTTTCCATTTGACTTTAAACCGTTTATGTTGGTCAATATGTGTGATATTTAATGAAATTAAGTGGATATGTTTTCTTAAACACAATGTGATTTCGCGCTAAATATGCAAGAAATCGGTCTAGACCATGGTCTAAGCCCCTTATTCCTAATATAATGATTTCCTTTTCAATTAAGTTACTTTGGTTGAGTTTATATTGCATATATCACTTTTGAGTTAATTCGGTATATTTTAATATAAATATCTCTGACACGAAGCAAAATATAGCAACGAAAGTACATGAGTCTATGGACTGTAATATAAGTTAATAAGATACCAAATATGATTGTACTCCATTGACAATTTCTTCGAATAATGAATGTTGAATTCTTCCGCAACATTTTTTAATAGAAAATTATGCCAACACCTCAAAACATTTGCCCGCCTCTGGTCCTTGCACATTGCGAGAGTATAAAATGTTCTGTTACACCCGAACTTAGCCCTTTCTTACTTGTTTTTATTACATTTGACAAAGGTATCCCTATGGGAACAAATAACTTTCGAGATTTTTATTGCTCTTCTTGAGTATTTTTTTATTATTATTTCTGCGGCAATATCAGTGATAGATCGCCGTTTTACCTACCAACTTTTCAGTAGCCCATGATCTGGCATTGTAGTCAACTTCAACCAAGAGATCATGGGATCTTTTAACAGGCAAGAGAGGAGAGTTCAGCATCATATTATTCATGCTCCAAACTATATTCGTTTTTAAATCCAAGTATGTCGAAACTTCGCAATTCTCTTGAATTCGTTGCATTCTCCGAGAGCAGGGCCTCACGATATGCTAATACTTTCATTGAATTTGCCACGGCTGCCGTATGTGGCCTGTGTGTTTTGCCTGTGTTCGTGGCGTTGCGATAACTTCAGAGTGGAGGCGAACAGCTTAGCACAGTTTTCCAAGATGAGTTTACCACTACACGTACAGCATGAAATTGTTAACTTTGTAAATAGCAACGACATCTAATTTTTTGTCTGCACTTTATATATACTGTAGATATACACATACATATACCAGCCTAAATATGTATAAAAAGTATTCACATACTTCAAAAATCCATTTCCGCTTTTCCGCTTTTTCATACTTCAAAACATTGCATACTAGTAGGCTACTAAGTAAACAAAAAACCGACCGGCAGCCGGCCAGACATTACGACAACCGCGTAACCGCACGTTTCCCAGAGACAATCCCTGGCGAGTGCTTAGACTTAAATATTTTATTTATTTGCATGTTGTGGCCCATTTTATTCACTGCCATTGGTACGAGTAGGGATCGTTTATTTAACATACGAGCATGTGTGTGTATATGTAACACACAATATAGTAGTACTTATGAGTGTTTATATGTTTGCCTTTGCGGCAGGTTGTTTGCTACATTACTTAAACGGCGAGAGTCTGTCGAAAGCACGTTTGTTCTTTATGTCAATGTTCGTATCAAAATTGGCATCTGATGTCAGTTGCAATACCATAAATATAGTTCGTTTTCCTTCAAGGAACTATTTTTAAGCTACCTCACCCATCTCCATTAAAGTTCAGTTATTCCAGTACTGGTAATTGAAATTGAAGCATCACATCTGTGATGAATATAAGCATCATCAAATAGTATGATGATATATGTATGTGCGTGTGCGTAAACTGTATAAGACATCTAAAAGTAAATGAGTTAGAGAATAGTTAATGCAAAAGAATTTTTACTTGGAGAAATATTTAAGCCCGACTAAATTGTACCATCTGGGGCTATTTGGAATACAAAAGGGTTTTCTTTTTGTGAAAATAATTCCGCATTTCTGAGGCAATGTGAGTTGTGGAAATTCAATGAAGGTCAATAATGAAAAAACTGAATTGAATTTGTGAGGCTTGTGGAAAATAAGCAATTGCCCATTGTATATTAAATAATATATGAGAATGCACATATAAATTATAATTTTTGTTGGTGTGTTTTACATATCGTTCCTACAAAATGTTTTCAATTTACATGTATAAGCTCCGCCACTTGTCTGCCGAGTCATTTTGCATCACTTTCACGCTGTTATTCCGGCTTCTAGATCACCCATTCATCGTACAGTTTTTCATCAAAGGCTTTGTAGGCAGTTCCCGATAATACAGGCTCAATGCATACTTTTTATGTTCGACATAAAATTGTTTTGGATTACTTTTCGCCTATGTAAAACATATTTTATCGCTGCTAATAATGTACGGTACAAGCGTATACGGATATATAATTCGAATGCTAATATTGCCTCTGAGTCGACGCTTTGCTGCTCTGTGTAAATGTAGGCGTTCTAATGTAGAAGTCGTATCAGACAATTTCAGGTCTCAAACGGCTTTTGCAGAAGTTGGTATGGCTAGTAGTTCTCCCATTAAATGTTTCCCATCTACCTTCTCTGAATACAATGTATTTAAATGTGTACAATCCATGCATGTATTTGTGTGTTGGTGTTTCATCTTCAATATTTTACTCAGTATTTTTATTTACTTGGTTTACAGGACATTATTCGGTATTGTAGTAGTAATTCTTAGGTCTACAGCGGGAAATAATTTCGAAAACTTTTATGGAAGGAGTACGAGATTGGCTTTAAAAAATTCCATGATATCGTAGTATTTTATTGTATTTGATTATATGTTTATATACAAGTTTGTCATTTAATAAATAAGAACTCTTCGCAAATCCATATAAGAGTTGCAAAGCATGTAATGATTATCTGTATACTTTTTTGATGACTCACTTTGAGTATGTTTAAAAAAATTATTTTACTTCCACTATCACAAAAATATAAACTTAAATTTCATACTCGAAAATAGAGAATCCAAGAACCTTTAATTATCTAATTTATACATTTTATTTTTAAATTGATTTTTCACTTCTGTGTTAATGGTATAGAATCTGATGGTTTTAATATCTAAAATCGGTTTTGGATTCATAAGCCATCACATCATTGAGTAGCAGAAGTTTTTAGCTTCATTTCTTCATCAGCTACCACAATATAGCCGTGGATAATGCCAAAGCGAAGCTGAGGTGATCTTGATGCTGAAAAATCAATTCCATGTAAAGGAAAGACAGCACCAATTATTTGATATATATGAATACCGTTACAATTGTCGACTCGTTAGTGGTTGTCAAGTGAAACACGTTATGTCGACTGACTCCTCCCACCTGAGAAAACAGACACGTAATTGCTATTCAAGCGAATTGCAGCTTAGAGGCATGAGTTCCACACACAACAAAAAAAACAAACTCTTGAAGATGTATCTTTAAACTTTGTTATTTGTGTGGAGATTTCCTGAATTCTCGCCATTTCACATACATTTGTGATAAGTATTGATCAAATGAAGGAGACTGCGAATGCTTTTGGCCTTGAATTGATTATCAATTAATACTAAACTGTGTGTACACTGCCCACTCAGATTGGAAAGAACCTCAAGTGACTCCGAGTGCTTACGAGTAAGTTGAGCGGCACTTAGTTTATTCGCACGGCAGTCTTCATTTAGTTCAGCGAAAACAATTGTCCTGAATGCGTTGGAGCATACAGACACTAAAATAAAGCGTATTTGATGCGAAGTTGTTGAAAGATAAAGATAATGTTTGAAATGGGGCAGGATGAAGCAGAGGGGTTCCACTTATTTATTTTGCTTTCAGCTCTTTTTTATTGCTTATTGGTCAATGTGTTATGCCGTTAATCGACCGTAAAGAATTATTTTAGACATTAAAGCTGATATCTGTGCATCTAAGCTTGCCAAGCGTAACAAACTTAGATAATAAAATGTATTTTTGTACAATGCTTTCACAATTTGTGGTTTAAATATATCTAATAATTCTTTCCCTTACTTAGAGTCACCATTTCACTTCATCAACGAAAACTTTGTATTTTTTCTGGTCACAACAAAATAAACTTAATATTCATGAATTATTATTTTTAGGTTGCAAGAATATACCTGGCAAATGCATGATATATTGGCCCCACTTATCTCCGACCAACCAAGATGCCTTACTAGCGATAACCCGTGGCTCTTATCCATACAAACTTGAATATTTGCTCAGAAGCTTAACGAATGGGCAATTCATGTTACACATCTAACTATATATATGTGTAGTATAATATATTTATTCCGAGGAGAATTATCAATTTGCTCATAGCCCATGACCGACAACCCTTTTTTATTTTATTACAATTGTTGTACGTATTTATAACTGTTGCTTGTTTTGCAGATTTAGGAAATTTATGTGCAACTATTTATGGAAATTTGCATTCATTGAAGCGCCCATGTACGAAAACTACAACAACAACAATAACAACAAATAAATAATGTTCTACGATGCTAGCATGATGGGATAACAACACCAGCAAATATTACGACCTTTACACGATTTAGTTACCAGTTGTCTTGATTCTACTTTCATAGTTGTTGATACTTTGTCACTTCGATACTTTATTCTCATCATTGTTGTCGTGAACGCCGTTAAATCGAAATTGTGATTTTACTAGGCCAAAAGCAGTTTATCATATAATGCGATGGGAGTGGAACAACTATAATTTACCACGTTTTAGGCCTCGACCAATCCAAGACCACTCTTATCAGTTAGTGGCTCTTTTTAATCAACTAATTGCAAATAAAAAATATAGAAAACGGCAGCATATTAATTTGGGTTTTAGTTCCGTTACATGTTTTAGCTCAAAATGTCGCACAACGGTATAATTGTTTTCTCGAAAAAAATATATTTGCAAAACCTTAAAGAAATCGAAAGCTTTATGTCTATAAAATTGATCAAAAAGACCAGGCCAATTGAAAATAATCATATCCTAATGAAGCTTAGAACACAATTTTCTTGGCAAACGTTCTTCTTTGAAAAACGGAAATTGCTACTAAACTGCTGAAAATGTTATGATTATCCATCGGCCGGTAAAATAACAATCAACCATGATAATCTCAAAATAAATTGCAAATTATAATACTACGTCTGATCTACTTCTGTCGAGCTACACGTATTACATTTTTTCATTTAGTTTAATACTTTTGAATTTAAATTATTTTAAAAAAATCTGTGCAACACGGCGAATACGTGCTTTTTTTATCATGCCGTAAAATTTTACTTCGAAGAAGTATACGTGCATATTACATACAGATGTCAGAGTGAAGGTGAACTTGGGTATGCATGAACAGCTTAACTACATCTGTCTAACAACAGTTCTTGCCGAGATTGCTCTACACTACCTAACGCCGCAAGACCGACATTGTTTTGAATATGAAGCAACCGCTAAATTTCACAATGTAAATTATAATATATTTGACTTGCATTGCCAACAGGATGAAATGATGGCCGAAAGCATACGTGAAAAACACGTGGTATTTACTCACCCACTTACGAATTATGCTGCCACTTCAAACGACCTCCTAGTTTATGAAACACACCAGCATTGTGTGTAAGAAGGTAAATCCAGCAGGTAAACTAATGATATGGTCCCCAGGGCAAGCCTTTCGCATTATACTTGTGCACGCAACTTCCTTAGGTATCGGTTGCCACGCGCCCATAATTCGTTTATGCAACTAGCTGCTATAACGCGGCTGCAACACATTGACTACCCTATAGGAAAAACACGTAGGTTTGACGTGCAAGTCACTTTATAGTTTACCATATATTTAATATACTTTTCACATACTGAAGACAGGGCCATATTACTATAACGGCTTATTACTAATTACCTTAAACTCGGCAACAATTCACCAAGAATGACTATCCACCATCGAAACGAAGCGTAAAGATTGAGAAAAAGCAATCGCTTAGGTTCGAAGCTGGAAATGATAAACGTTAACCATTCCTCTTGAATGAAGTGTCGATCCCGAAACTAGAATTATTTGGGCATATGATTTTTTACGCAATCCCTTGTTGTACACTGACATCGACATTAAATACAGTTCACCCTTTATGAAGCTCAACTTAATTCCACATGATAATTAAATTTGGTATGGATACATACAAACAAATTATATGCAAATCTACCAACAGAGGTTAAAGTGTATGCTCACCACAGTGAGTGGCTTATACTAGATAATGGTTGTCTTGCGGACCGGATTCGAGAATGCCAGCTTGACATTGAGCAAATTTCCATTAAGCAAATCGACGATATAACGTATATGCGAATTCGTTTCCAGACACGAGTCGATTGCATACAAAAGGCCGCAGACGATGAACATTTTGCCGAATTGAAGTTGAATTGGGTCTTCTGGGTGCCCGCGTCGAGCTGAACTAAAAACAAACAAATTATTTTTCACTTTCCTTCTTCTCCTCCTGTTCCAACTAATTCGTATCTGTGCATGAAAACAAAGAATATAATTGAAATTAATTACAGTTCAAATGCTTTTAATTGTCCTCCAAAATCAAAGCAATGTTCATTATGTCTTTGTATGTATCAGTGATACCGGTAGTTTTCATAAAACTATTCTTTTTAAATAATTCCTCATAATGAAGAGAAATCTTTTAGCTGGTACAAGCTCCAGTATTCCTGTTATCTAATCTCTCTCACGTGGGCCACTGTTTTTCACTATTCTATTTTCTTTTTAAAAAATTTTCCTCATCCGTTAATATTTTTCCAAGAAAAATGGAAAATTGCTCAGAAGATTACCATTATGAAATTTACTGGCTTCTTGAGCGCACTTCCTTCCGAATCCTTTAGAGCGAACAACTGTATACTTAGCTACAATCTCCCTTACGTTATTCATACTTACTTTATTGCTTATTTTCCTTGGCTACAAATGACTAATATGATGGGTTCGCATTGCGGCAATGTAGAGAAAGGTGAAATACTCCAAGCAAATAAGTGAACAAAGATTTACAAAAAGAGAGAAAAAATGCACAAGTAACATTTGTGCAAGGACAGCCAATGAAATAACATGAAAGTAGCATACTACAAGGGCTAAAGTACTTCAATGTAGAATCTTGATGCAGTTCATTTGGAAGTATAGACGCCTGGCAGGAAGGCTTTTGTTATTATTTCAAAGTTAAACAAATTTGAGCGGCTTGGGCTCTCGATAAAATACAGAAACGAAATGAAAAGCTTTATGGGGATGATAGAAGCACTGGGTGCAATTATAACAACTAAAGAAAAATATTTTCATTGCTCTTACATCATACAACTATATTGTGTGATGTGAAATTAAAGATTTAATTTTCAACAGATAATACGATGCCAATGTGTTTTTCTGACGTTTCTACCATAGACATTATTTAAATAATTTGTAAGAATTTGTGTAATATTCGTACGAAGGCATTCCATAGTTGAGCACACACTTCAAGTGGAGCGAAAGATAAAAGCGTCCATCACATCTACCACACCGCCAGCGCTGACAATCGCGTTTTGCTTCAAACACATGTCGGTTATGCTCGCATGAATGAGTAAGTACGTGTATCTTTATAGTACTTAATGATCCGAATATATGCTCATAAGTTCTAAGTGCTGATACAACAATAAAAGTAGTAGAGAAAATGCATTTCATTAAATGTGTGAAGTTTCGACAGGCTTCAGGCCTTACCTTCAATAAGTTAACACTGTGGTAGTGAGAAGACACTGCGATTTCGAAGTGAGGGAGGCAGTAGACGAATTACCAAAGGAGGAATCTTCATCTGTATAGAATCAATTTTTGTGAAGTAATTTAGTCTGTAGAAAATTCCCATCCGAAATAGAAGATTATATTGCATTTTTGTCGTGAAGAAAACTAAAATCTTAAACACTAAATATCTAGAAATCGAAAGCTGTTGAAACTCTCCGTTATTCATTTCTATGCTCCATCAGATAATAAATTTAAATCAGAAATGCTGTTTTCATAAATTCAAATAAATGTAAAGAGTGAGAAGGTGAAAGTTAAATAAATGGAATTAAACCACTTAATTAATTGTCGACATCACTTCCCGCTGTTTATATTTTTTTACTAATTTAAATGTCATCTTCAACGGATTGTCATTTTTTTACAAACGGTAGAATAATTTGTACGGATACTATACCACACATAAAAATATTATCATCAACCATGATGAAGGATGTGAGGAACGGTTAGTGGATCTTGGTTAGTGGAGGCGATTTGTATTACTGCTTAAAAGTGTTGTATTATGTAACCGGGAATGCATTTCAACTTCACAATATTTTACAATAATTACATTTATATAGCATCCAACTACATAAACTAGAGTTTCGTGTATTTAGAGACCTTAGCTCTCACACCGCTGGGATATATGTATAAACACATATATAAATTTATATATATTGGTATAAAATACAGGAAAGATATGCAATCAGATTATTACTTCAAAATCATTCTTAATCCATATTTTGTGAACTTATCTGTTGGGCAGTCTGGGGTATTTATAAATCCCCTACGGCTGAATTTCGAAATTCGAAACAAATGGTGTCCTTGCATTGGTACAGGCTGTCAAAAGAATAAAATTAATTGTCCGAAATAAGTGGAAAGTTATGAATACTTAATGCAATCATGAATAAAAAAGTGCGCAGAGGTGTTAATAAGCCGATTCGAGGGAGTGTGGTAGGGAAGAGGATTTTTTCATTAAGTAAAATGCAAATGGAAGCCAATGAAAGTGGACGACAAAAGCAAATAACGGAAGCAAGAGGAAAATTAATATAAACAAAGATAATTTGTGACAGATCTGTGCCAAAGGTGAATTGAATTTATGGGTGAAAGCGCAGTGGTCAGCGACTGCGACATGCGTATGCCAATAGTTATGACTGCTTTTGATGCAGAATAGTGGAGTTGAAACTTTATTTGTGGTACGTAAACATTTACATAAATGCAGTGTATTATGTATGTTTATGTAAATGTGCATGTGTTCGATTCACTAACTCTGTGTGGGACTATAAATGCACGGGTTTAACTTGAGGTTAAACACTTTGAGGCAATGGATTGCGATAAATTGTGATTTTTAGTTAAAAAAGGTAGACACACTCTAATCTTATACCAACTAACAAAAATATATACATATGAAAGTACGTAAGTTTAAAATTGCAACTTAAAGCGCAAAGCAGAAACGGCAAAGCGAAAAAATTCCATAAAACTAGCTCTTCGAATACAAAAAAAAAAAACACACATATAAGAACAAACATAAAAGCGAACAAATGTGAGACTCAACGGTGACTGTTACATTCAATGCCGTTCACTCATGGTTCACTCAAATTGTTTTTGGATTTTTTTCATTGTTGCTTTTGCTTTTGTTTGTTTGCAATATTGTTACCCAATAAATTCACCTTGGCTCTGAGCATTTCTGACATATGGGCCATTTACTTTCCTGTGTCCACAGTCCGCAGAATTTAATTTCCTTTTCTTCATATGGTATCTCGCGGTGGGAATCTTGCGCTGAATATAAAACCACACAAAGTTTATAGCCAATTTTTCCCGCCTTTAATTAGTGCATATATGGTTAGCAAACTCTTCAGCAATTTCGAAGTTGAAAATACTTTCATTGATTTCATTGAATGTTACAAAGAAGTAGTAGTCAAAGTCGTCTTTCCTCAAATCCGTGATGGTCAAACGCATCGTTGTCTTGGAACTGATTTTATGGACAAATATTGGGTTTATTCGCTTTAGAATTTTTAAATTGTTGATAATATTTCTATGTGGGAGTGCATTGGGTAGCTGTAAGTGTATGTTTCGACCCGATATTTATAGCTTGTTTCCAGAGTTTCGCTATCGTAAGCACGCTCGCCATACTCGATTGCCTCAGGAAATGGCCCCACTTGTAACTCAACGCATATAATCCTATGAAAAGGATTTAACTTATTTTTTACAGAAACAAAATTTCCCAACTTTCGGAAATAATAACTCAAGGCACTCATATCTTTTATTACTTTCAACTTACTGACTGAACACCGCAAAGATTTCGAATAACATATGGCATAAAACTTACAAATAGAGGTGTGATTTTTAAATATTCACCAGATATATTACTAATTAAGAGTTTCATGTCATAGCCACAAATGCCCTGTCTCAGATGAGTATCAGCATCATTTACTGTTTTAATCATGACTTGAGTTCATGTCAAATAAGTTTATAGAGCAAATTCTAAGGAAGCATTTTACTGCACAATTAATTTTATTTCTCTTATTAAACTGTGAGAAACGGTAGTAATGCGACACTCCCAACCATGCAACCAAACGCGTTAAGACATCGAAATGCGCAGACGAAAAGGCAAAAGTCCCAAATACCGGAGGGAGTACACAAACAGACAATTGAATGAAAAACCGTCTGAACAGCAAATGTTCCTAGAAGAGCGAAGGCTCAAGTAATCCACAAATTGATCGCTGAACACACCAACAACCACCCGTTGCGTGACAACAATAGCTGTAGTATGCAAGTGTTAAAATGCAAAGAGAAGTAATAATAAAAGGCTTGCGTTGTAGGCGGCAGCACCAGTTGAGTTGTGGGTGTCTGGAGTGGTTGCGGCAATGCAATGACAATAAGGCAAAGAAAGCTGATAAAAAGCATTTA
This sequence comes from Bactrocera minax, assembly GCA_021498325.1. Lineage (NCBI taxonomy): Eukaryota > Metazoa > Arthropoda > Insecta > Diptera > Tephritidae > Bactrocera > Bactrocera minax. The sequence continues at coordinate 2,610,711 of JAKEEE010000022.1, read as the reverse complement.
ACCTTGTCATGACTAATTAAATTCTCTTCAGGTGTGCTGACACTACTGCATGTTTTTCGGAGACGCACTGGTATCTGGGTAAGTATATACGAAAGGTGGTTAAAATATGCAGAGAGAAGAGGCAAATTTTTTAAATGAAAGACTCCGGGTTCAATCTGCTTGGCTACAGTTAATTCTCTATCTGTTCTCTACCAATTTTAGCAACATCAAGGCTCTGAAAAGCACATGCATGTATGAAAGGATCGTAAAATAATATTTTTAATACTTAGTGTCTAATGGAACTCTTACATTATCTGATCCAGTACAAAATAGTATTATGTATGCTGATGGTGGGTATTCCAACTTAATTTTCTGAATAAAACCTGGTACATTGGAAACTAATATCAAACACATATATGTATATATATGTAAAGTTGGCTATGTATATGTTCACTGCATTCTCGTCCGAATTTCACGTTCTTTTGTTTCTATCGCTTCTGTCGCTTTGTTTGTATGTTTGCTAAAATCATAAAATTTTTTGTGTGGGTTCTTGTAAGGCTTGTTGTTATTGCCGTTGTTGTTGATGCTGCCATTACGTCTATTAGCCTTTCTCGTTAAGCGTGTCGGTAAATTGGCCAAATCACTTGGGAAAGCGGAAACTTGAATTTGCTTATTTTCTGTGAGCTTTGCTTTTGGATCAATATGTATAGTTCATGCTTTCATTACGCATTTATGTGAAATGCTGTACTTCCATTGCATAGTATTTTTTGTAGTTAGTAAGGTAATTTTATTTTAACAAACTAAGGTAAATAAAAAATTTTGATAAGTTATTTCATTCTTATTTGTCAGGATATTCGCTGGAAGTAATAATTTAACGCGACATGTATTAGACATCGACGGAATAATGGTAAGAAAGAAAATAGTGAGGATATGGATAATTTCATATTGGCTATGAACTTGATATTTGCCTAATTACTTGACCAATATCAGCAAAGTATAGTCTATAAGATTTATATCATACCGCTTGGCATCCTATGTTATTTAGAATTCCATCAGCTGATTTGCCTTTCCTTCTAAAGTGGGCAATCTATTGCGAATGGCAATAGTAAATTAGTTTCATGTAAATCTCTTGAAAAAATTAGAAAAAAGGGAGTTAGTACTATAAATATGGCTACGACACTACAAAAACATATAAACAAATTGGAGGTAACTCGAAGCAGTTTATACTTTTAATTGAAATTATTTCCAACTTTTATGATAATTTTGAGTTTTCAGTTATAATAAATAAACATATAAAAAACATATATTTTCAACTCGGAAATTTTAAAACGTGTTTTAGAGCTAAACGATTTCAAAGATTGGAAATTTAATACACACTTTTTTTTAATTTATGTTTTTACTTTGTAGTATATACATATACCAAGCATCACAAATGCTAAAAATTGCGATTCTTAAAAAAACATAACTCCGGCAAAATCCACAACAATTATTGTATTATATAACAACCGCAATTGGGTCATTAGCTGCAAAAACTAATCAAATAGCAATCAATATTTACAGCTAAAAAGAAGAGCGCTAATGTGTTGAAGCCAACCGAATTTCATATTTATATATTTATTATTTGCACTGTAAATAAGCCTTAAACTCAAGCGAAATGGTAAAATTGTTTTGTAGTTCAAGCATAAATATGCATTGGTACACAACACAGATTAGTTGAAAGGTAAATAATGCATAACTAATACATTTGAAACCTTTTGTTACTGTTGCAGCTATTCCAACTATTTATATTTGTTTAGTTTAATGGGATTTTCATTAAGCGCTATCAAATATACACGTATTACTCATACGCCCTGCGGACAACAGTGTCTCTGCGGTGTTGATAGTAATTCGGTTGGAAAAATAGCGATTTGCTCATGTGCATTACAATCTGCATTGTTTATTTATTTTATTTTCAATAAGTCCGTGACTTTTTGAATTTCTGACCTCTTTACTGAAAAAACAACACTACTCCTACACTACTAAACACTACTACTAAAAGTCACGTACTTATTGACCCGCCCTCGTAGCTTTTATAATTTAGAATTAATTTGAAATAAAAATCAAATTAAACTTCTATTATATAATAATTAAGTGATCACATGGAAACTACGGGGCGTTAATACCTATATATGATGCGTAAGTTAACCAATGTTAACTTACAAGAATGAAAGGGAAATTATTTCATAACATAAATTAGTGTGAATAGAAGTAAAAAATATTTTGTGAGAAAAGCTGTTACGTAGTTAACATATTTTCCATTTCCCTTCCAATTAAACACCATACTTAGACGGAACCAGGAAAGAGATCCTTCCTGGTTCCGTCTATCCTTCATTGAAACAGCACAACATCTATAAAGAGTAGTGTGGTAAGTATAAACTTTAGTAGCTCTCAGCTCTTATCTATAATATAACACTGTGACATCAGGCAACCATTGAATCGAACGTTGCAGAGTCACAAATGAAACACCCAGGAATTAACCTCATTAAAACAAACTACTAGGTAATTAAAAAAAAATTTCTTGACACGCCTTTTATGTAATGAAATAAGGGTTTTCACACTATGTATATCACATTAAATTATATGAGAACTATATGATCTCATGTACTTTCAACATCACTAGCGCAACAGAAGCGTCTGTTCGCAATCACTTATAGGTATTTGAAGGAGGCTGAAGTTAAATGGCTCTATACTGAATATGGCATTCATTGTGCATTTTCTCCATTACTTCTGGCAACTATAAATAAATTTACACATACGCAGGAAGTGTCAGCTGTCACAAGCTTGCAACAAATTCACGCGTGGCGCAAAACGTTTTGCAATAAATCAGGTTGCAGGACATTTAAATATATTTGTGCTTTTGGTTACAGTACATTACAGTTTTTGCAAAAGATAACAACAGAAAAAAAACAAATTTTGCATACGGGAAAATATACCTACATATAAGGTAGCATGAATGAAAGTTAACGTGAATTTGATATAATTAAAATATATTAATAACAAACCCATAAAAACATGTTTCTATTAAAATAACCCTAACAAATTGTAAATTTATTTATACCCAACAAACCCAAATTATAAGTATACAATGGATGAAATGTAAAAATATGAATCATTACGTTTATTTGGTACACCGACTATTTAAACGTCGAGTCCCCGACACTTAGCACTTATTGCTGCAAGGTTAAATTGTAAATGGAATGAGTTAGTGCAAGTTCAATCAAGATACATTGTAATAGTAAGCACTCAACGTATACAAGAAAAGGAAGAAGAAATATAAAATATAGAAGCTAAGTGCCTCACCACAGCAACTCAAGTTCAAATGCAACTTCTGGTTGTATGATTATCATTAAAGAGTAAAGCATTCTTGCAGCGCCCACAAAAAAATCAAATAAAAGATTATAAGATTCCATGGAAAGTGGCATGGAAAATACAGGTAAAGAAATAAGATTCCACCAAGTAAATATCCCTAAATAAATGTAGTTGGTGCAAGAGGGAAATAAAATAAATAAATGGGAATTGGTAGAGGGGTGAAAGTGTGAAAGCAACGTGGCTGGCATTACCAACATTTTACGGCGTTTTTTCGTCGTTGAATAAGATCGTTGATGCATTTTCCGTTGCTATTTACTCAAACAGTGTTGCAAGAATAAATGATTAATATAAATTAAAAACAAATAAGAACTTTGCGAAAATGACAAAACTCACATAAATATAAGTTTTTCACAATTATTTTTTCAAAAAGCATAAATTTTTTCAATAAAAAGTGCAGCTAATGAGAGTAAAATGATATTTACACAGCGAAAGGCCAAACAGTGTGAATGTTCATATTGTCAATGAATTTTATTTTTGGAATTTGGAATAGAACTTAATATGTGCACCGGAACTTAAGTGATGTATCAAAGCCTAGTGCAATCCCCTCAAGACTTTAACGTACTAAATGCTAAAATCGAAACTTTCCTTGCAGACTTTTATCGATTTAAAGTAGACCTGGAAACCATGAAAATGTTCTTAAGTTAGTTAGTGGATCTACACATCCGTCGTTAGGTCCCAGTCACAAAGGTCTCTTTACTTCACCTTCACTGCGAGCTAAATTAGCAAGCAGTCGGTGTGATAATAAATCTATTGGTTGCATTTTTAGTAGATATTCACTGCTTGCACATTGTACTATTGGATAATTGAGACTCAGTAACTGCAAGTGCGGTGATCTACATACATATTTACATACGCATGCAGCAAAAACCAGTATTAAGCACCAAAACCTACCGATATCTACGCCGACCGTGTCAGCAGCAACGTCACTGTCAGCAACAGCTTGTGCATCGTTACCACCACTTGCATCCCGTCGGTAATGAAGCCAAAAAGAGTGTTGAAATGCCAACGCCGTGCCGTGGCGTAATAAAAAGGGTTAAAGGGCGAGGCGCTGTTGTAAAAACGCTGTGGTGAATAAAAATAAAATCTCAGCATTTTATGAGGTCTCGCAAATTCCCTTTCAGTTTGCGCTTTTAAACCACTGGTATTTGCTTGCTGTGCATGCAAAAGGCATCCCATTCGCGTGAAATCCAATCCCATCGCATCGTAGCCCGTGCGAATCCAGCCGGGTTATCAGTTCCGCTCCGTCGCAACATCTCTGCCATAGCCACATTAAATTCTTTGGAATATATGTTGGAACGCTCCTCGTGGCCTTGTGGCAAATGCGAATCAACAGATGGCAGGGTTCTACAGGGCACACCCTCATGCTGATGAAGTTAAAGGGCCAAAGCGCTAAGGTGGCACCAGGTGAATCGATCCCAACGGGAACGTGATCAACTGTAAATGGAGTACTCAGACGTGCATTTGTGGTGTGACAGCACATTTTATTATTGCAATCGTTAGAAGAACTGGGATTTGTGCTTTCACTTATTTAATTTTTCTTGCTTTTATTATTTCTTCGCCTTACAATTTGTTGCCCATAGTTACTTGACTTGAAATGGATTGCTCAGCAAATAATAGGGCGTTAAGTGGTTCGTTAAGAAAAGGAAGTAAATATATTTTTCTAATATTTTAACTTGCTAAAAAATGTAATTTAAAGGAACTAAGGAAGAGCAAACTTGGGGAGTAGTCAATATCTTTAAAATAATTTGACCCTCTGCCTTACATTTCCGATTAATTTTGCTGTTAATTTCCGGTATGTTTCCGCTGCAGAAGGAATGCGTAAAAGAATTTCAATATATTTGCTAATATAAAAAATATTTTTGGTACTTACTTCGACGTATTTTGTCTTTTAACTTCTATAACGGTAATTTGCTTATAGAATTATTTAGAATAAATTGAAGTAGATTATCGTGCGCCAGTTTTTTGCATAAATTTGTCATTAAATTGTGCTCAGTTAATCTTAGCAATAACATTAGTTTAATGGCTTCAGCCGATTCTAATGCAAATTTATTACAGCTCATTTAGTTACCCTGATGGTGCGCGTTACGTATGACTTTTCACATTCATTCTTGTCTATGCGCATTAAAGTCAAACCCATTCGAGTGCTGGGATAAAAGGTTTTTTACTACCCACTAAATTTTACCATTTTAAACAACTTGTTGCATTTGTGGTTTTCTGAAGCATTTTGCTCTAAGTGCATGAGTGTATGCTTCAGAATCAGAGGTGGTCCCTCTCAAGTAGCCAACTAAAATACTCACAGAGATTTGGAAAATTCAGCTAATGCGCTTATCTGCCGAACACAGTAATACCAATTTGTGAAATTGTTTAGATACTTGCCTGATTTAATGGCGGATAATATCCTACTCAAGTATTGCCATCGAGTGCATCTCCTTAATAACAAAACTTAATTTAACGAAATGTGTCTAATGAACCAGTGCGCCAGAACAGCTCGAATAATACTCAGAAAGAGAGTTGTCAGCATGGATGATATGATGCTGTGGAATGGAATGCCATTAAAAAGCAATCGAAGCAATTATTCTCATTACACGGAGCAAGAGAGTTTCAGCAATCAGACTGTTCTACGATTATTTGTGCTCTTCAACTGAATTATCTGCGTACAAGCTTGTTCATTGATGACACAGGTGAGATGTTTAATGCAGGAGTTAAATTGAAAAATTCTCTGTCTTTACTTTGCTAGTTGCATTTTGCAATATCCTTTGTTGAAAGTGTCGATCTCGTTTTCATATTTATTGCTGAGTGGATGTAAAGTAGCAATTGATGAATCTCCATGTGAATTAATTTCATTTAATAGGGTTTTTTTCAATTGAAATTCTTTTGTAATGATTGCTTGTTTCGTTAAGAATTAAAAAAAGTTTGTATTATGGATTATGTGCATATATATATAAATAAATATATATGTATATATTTAGAGTTTATTAGCTAAAAATAAGCAAAATCGATTGCAGCGATTTCTGTGATCTTCCTTTTCAAATATATATGCAAGCCTTTTCAACTTGAGAATTTAAAACATGCTGGGTAAGACACCACCAGTATTCTTCCCGATCTATTGACTGTCCATAAAATAATAAATAATTCTCCCTCTTGTAAGTAAATCTCAAATTTTTGCTGATGGACTTAATGCCCACACATACATATGCAACAAACATCTGTTTTTGTGACGAATTTTTTGTTATTTTGTGTCTAGAGTGTGAATTTATTTTCTTTTTCAAATAAAATTAATCCATAATAAATTTCAAGTCAATGATCAATTCGAATAACATGTTGAACATAAAACCTGAATTAAAATGCCAAATGGAAAGATATTCAACCAAAGTATATAAATAGTATATGAATATTGAGGAAGGCAATATTGGAGAATGCATGAACAACTGAAAATAAAAATGCACACATTTCATTCCAAAAATATTAACCCTTTCGGCACTGGCAACTTCCACAGCAGAATTTAGTTATTTTATTTGTACATGTAAATACTTTAAAAGATATAACAGTAAAGATTTACACGCACACTTATTTAAATAAACTGTTGCTAACAAAAACTGTAGAGTCAAAACAGATTTTTTCCCCATTCAGCTTTGATCATTCATGGATACATATGTTATATAAAAATTGCAGCTAAAATACCGGCACTCAATGAAATTAAATAATGTTTTATGGTAAAATAAATGCATGCAAACATGTGAATGTACCTATATACAAACATTTGAAGAAAGAAAAACATTGAAAGCTCAATTCAACAAAATGTTGAAAATAGTTGTTTGGTTGATGTAACTAAAGCCCAGCTAATATTTGCAGTGATTAAAGCTAAAACGCGGACGAAAATGGCCCACCAGATAAAATCAAAGTACTTTTAAAAATGTTCTGGAAATATTGCCCACGCAATGTATGTTTGTAATATAAAACAATATATTTACTTTAGGCAAGTGCAAACCATTTGTGACTAATTTTTGAATATAAATTGTTTAAGAATAATATTTAAGTAAATTATATAGTTATCGCTATTACTATCTAGCGAAATGGACGAAAAAAGAAAAGAAAAGGATACTCTAATCATATACTGACCTTTCAGATACTTTCGCATTATCCTACTTTAAATTCTGGGTACGTTCTTTTACGGTAATTCTTAGGTACGTTATATTCTATTGTATTTCAGCCGAAAAAAATTTTTTTTCTCCAAATTTATTGAAAATTTTTTTATTAAATCAATTTAAAATTTTACTGTTTCGATTTGTTTGAAAAGAGGAAAATTTTAAATTTTCTTCATTCTAAACAGCATGAAGCAAAACGACTATGGTTTATTAAATAAAGGCGAAGTTCAAGTCAAAATCAATTCCTCTCACGTTCGCAATTTTATAAACACTTTGCCATCAGTAGGTTGCTTTGCAATTAATATAGTGCCGTAGTCATATCGTAATATAGTATATACCACTACTTAAATTAATCAGCTTAAGATTATTTTCGCAGCAAATATTGAATAAAAAAAGATGCAGAAAGGAACAGTGAAGGACTTTGTTTTCATTGGAGCAATTTTTAAAAAGTCTTGCTGTTAACTACCGATTTAAGCCGCAATGTGATGCGGGTTAGAAAGATGCTGCATAAGCTGTTTTTGCCATCGCTAATAACACTTTAAATGGCTAAGTCTAAAAGACGAGCGCAAATCATGCAAATCCGCCTAGAGATGCTAAACATTTCAACCACACTGCCGTTTAGTCGGTTCAGTGCTTAGCTGCCGCAGGTTGACGCGATAAAATGAAACGTTAGAAGCGGAAATTTTAATTTATTTCGTCAGCACGTTCCATCAGTAGCAAATATAATAAGAGAATTGATGCGACCGCACATTCATAGATATTCATAAGCAAATTTCGCTCTTTTGCTCATATTTTCAAATTTGAATATTCTAAGAACCTCTGGCTGCCAAGTTATTATGAAAATTAGTTTGTATACGTTTTTCTGCTATTCCAGCTTATCTTCTTCCTGTGTGTTCACCATAATTAGTATGAAAGTCAAATACTCACAATTTAATACTTAGATAATCAAATAGAAAGCAATAATACCTTCAAGCAACTTGAATGACTGTTCCTTTCATGCCTTGATTTTGTTGGTAATTTAATATATCGCTTGCTTGCTACAAACTTGAAAATATATATTCTTTACAATTTTCTCTATATTAAAAATATTGTTTCAGATTGAGAAGAATAATTATTCAAAAGGGCAGAGAAAAAGCGCTCAAAACTTTGATAAAAATTTAAAACAAAGCTTCGACTAACGCTAACGTATTATTTGTAAATTGCCAAATACGAGAGAACTGTGAGAGTTGGCTGAGTGTAAGAAATTTATTCGCTGTAGCCAAGCTACTGCAAAGACACTATTTATTTTTACATCCTTGAAGTCGGTTCGTTTTCCATGTGTGCACACAATTTTCAGCTTCTTCTCACTAACAAATTGTAGGATACGGTGCATCAAACGAAAATCTGTAGTTCGTATTTGCCTATTGTATAGTACAAGAACATATACATGAAATGAACGTATGAAAATATATGCGAATGTATGAGCGAATGTCTGCGCGAATGCAGCTTTATGCGAGCACATTGCAATGTTTTCCCTTCGAACAGCTGAACGGGGGTAAGTGTTAACACTAGTGACTCAGCTTCCAAAGGGAACCGCTAAAAATGTTGCAACTGTTTCTAGAGTTTCACAATTTAACAGAGTTTTTGCACAATGCTAAGGCAGCAAATGCGCCATAAGAGGATTTGGAAATTTGCATTTGAAGCAAATAGGTTGTGTGTTAGTTGACGCAGTCTGGCAGCTCCTGAAAGTTTATAAATGTATGACACAAAATTGAGTAAGGAAATCAAAGGAATAATTGCACAGTGTAAAAGATAGAACTGTAGCTATCAGAGAGTAACAAAATAAAAACTTAATACAATAAGGAAATCAAATTTTTTGTCTAATTTCTCATAATTCGGAAACTGCAATATAATTTTGTAGAATTTGTTGAATTTAGTTTGTAGAAATAGTTGCAATTGGGCAATCAGATCCCGAAACTGTAAACTCAATATTTATGGCTTTCGTTGAAAATCTCATTTTTAACTCATCTGTAAGCTCACCTTTCTTAGCTCAAATGCTCTGAAAAATGTTCGTTTTAATTCTCTTGAAAAGAAGTGGAACAAAAAGTGAACATTTTTCTTCTTCTTTCTGCATAATATCAATGTAGTACTTCAAAAAAGATCTTGCAATTCTCCAACCTTCTTGCAACCTTCTACTTGGACTATGGAGAATATAAACTGTGTGAATTTTAAGGTGATTATGAGCCACATATAAATTTATTCCTCTTTAACATGAGGGTGCTGCATAGTTAGTAAAGGGGAAGTAGTAATGGTTGCATTTGGTTGGACGATTGAGTGAGTACAGTTACAGAAGCTGCAATATACTTTGCAATTATAATTGAGTGAGGTAAATACTACTGGTAATAGCGTGTTTAATAAAACTAACTTTCGGAAGTTTAGGCGTCACAGTCAGCCTTGAAGTGTCTCATGAAATAATACAGTGGTGTGATAGCCAAAAAGTGTATGAAATAATTTAGATGATTATCTTTTGAAAGATTTTTTTATGAAATTTAAAAACTTTTTTTTGTACTACATATAGCTACTATGGGTAGCTATATCCAGCTCTAGTTATCCATTGATTTATTAGTAGTTAAATGAGAAACTTTTGCCGATACAATAGAATCCAACAGACGCTTTTACCAGGTTGCACGAGCAAATGTGTACTAATGTATATTTTTAAATTCATTGTTGCACACTGAAAGGCTTACGGAAGCGAGCGTCTGGTATTGATCACATTCGGCGCCAACGAGTAAAAGCAAAGTCGAATAAACTTTTAATGCAATATACATGTCTGTATAAAATGTGATTCTTAGAACACACACACGCCCGTTTGTAGTAACGCAAAGCAATTGTGAATAAAAATTCAATGGTAAATATTAGAATATGGGTTTCGCTCTACCAATATTGAATTTTCCTTGGGCTCAACATTTCGAACACATTTACAGTCTCATACACAGCAGAACAAAAGTTTGCCAAATTGCGTTCCTTATAGTAGAAAGGTAAACGTTATAGTATAATAAAATTTGTAGTAAAATTTTTATTAAATTTAATCCATGATACCTACGGTATATGAGAATCTAAAAACAGAACCCTTTCATCTAAATACTTCTTCTTGCTAATTTAAGTAGTGGTTAAGTCGAATTATACAAATTATTGTACTTATAGATTTAAATCTTAAAAGAAATTAAATAAAGTGTATAGGTTTCTAAGAGGGGCATACCCAAATCTCTTCCATATAAGTTGTACACATGCACGACTACAACAAGCGAATGTAAGTGAGTGTCAAATGAGTGATGGTTGTAGGCTGCCATTGCCATTGGACTCATTAGTTGTTACCATTATTGACGTAATTTGCACTTTTCCTACTTATATTTATCAAATTTAGCGTGAAAATACAAGAAGTAAATCTAAACTTATTCTAGCTTCAGTTTGCAAACTGTCTTAACCCAATTGAAAAGGGCAGGCATGATTTATTATTGGTTTTGTTGTTGTCGTCTCGTAAAGGATTTATGCTTGCTTGCTAACTGCTGAAATTATGACTCGAACAAAGGAAACGTATGTATCTGGAGATATGAGTGACCTATCTTTTATTTATAAATACTACAGTAGGTGTTTGCCTTTTAAAATTCCAAAAACTTTATCAGCAACAAGAAGTGTTTTGTTGATGCTTTAACAACACTCTTTCGATCCCTATTTACCCTTATTGCTCATTTTCGTTAAAATAATTATATAAATCTGAGTGCATGTCCTCTGCTTAAATGGCCTCTATAATGTCTTATTGACCATTAACCACGCCACATCGCACAAAATAAACCGAATGGAAGAAGAATCGTAATCGACATTCTCGGATTGTTTTATCTCCTTCTGCTAATGACGAAATTATCAAAAAATGTTTTTCTTTTATCATGTGAAATTATTTTTACTCATTGGATCTGCATCCACTCCTACATAAATATCAAAAGGGGGGTGAATGAAATGTTTTTTACCCGCCAGCGAAAGGAAGGCACCATAACACCGAGTCAATTATCATGTGCTCTTGTAATTTGAGAGGTCAGATTTCAGAGTTTATTGACCAGCAATTATTTTCACTCCATAACACATTAATAATGCTCTATTATTATTATTCGTGATGCAAACCAATATGGCGGGAGCATGTCATTAAATGATTGAAGAAATGTGCGAGAAGCAGCAGTTGGTTTGGTGAGATGTAGTGTGATTTAATATTGGTATGATATAACGTGACGTTAACCTACCTAAATTCAAAAATTTTATCTAGGAAGTTGTCGCAACTATTCGAAAATATGTGAGTTGCTATAAATTACGAATGTGCCCCCAATTAACCAGAGTCGATATTTTTGAAATTATTTCAGATATTTAAACATACATAAAAATAATTGTAAAATTTTTTTTTAATTTACTTTAAATGAAGCTGCACAGGACTTTTATGTACGCGTGCATATATGCCTGTTAAACACATCTATGTATATATTATAGACAACATGAAAGAAAAAAACAATTTACATATGTACGTGTTCCTGCTGTCAGACAATGTTTCCTCAATCTTTGTTTTGGTGTTCGCATCTTATTACGCTTTAAAATCACGGAGTTTGACACCAAAAGTAGTTACAGTGCGACAAACACATACATAAAGGCAAGGTTTATCCAGTGTGTATTAAGTTTGACCTAATATTTGTTTAATTTCTTCTTTGCTGACATTATAAAAACAAGCAACGCTGGTACTTATCTACTTTTTGATTTTGCTTCAAAACTTGAGCGCCTGGCTTTACTAGCATCTCCATAGTCATTCATTTATATACATACATTTGGGTATAAAAGGTATATACCATTTTTGAACAACTTTTTAAGATGTTTAACACCGAACATTCAGTGCACTTACTGACGTTGCAAATTATTGTCGTTAATGCACCTTCTTGCCTACTCTGTGTTGCATATGCCATTACTTGCACTTCATTGACTTTAATAACATCAGTCATTCCAGTTACTTGCAAGTTCTGAAACGGTGCATCTGTCGAAGATTCCAAGTGCGAAGCGTACTAGCTTACTCTACTCTAAAATACTGAATACTGAAATAATGAATGACATCAACCTCAATGAATACCAAGTGAAATATTCAGATCTGGTATGAAAAGCAAAAAATACAAATACTGTATGACCCCATCATTTGAAACTACGAGGAAAGCTCACTCACCGAAAAATGGTTGGAAAATTTTACATGGTGTGAAAAACTCTATGGCCCATAGAATCTATGCAAGGTATTGACTATGATGTCTGCAATACAAACAAAATAATGTTGACCCATTTAGGGAGGATAAGCCAAGTATGGTGTGAATGATACTTTCCACACATTTACCTCTCTATTTACTCAACATATACTTCCATGCACTTTGATATCCTTATTTGCAAATATTAACATTTGTCAGTATTAAAAATTGTACTGCTAGTGGTGAAAGCTTCTACGGACAACTCCGGAGATTTCATGTGCTGCAACTACAACATTGTGAATGTCCACTGAATTCCCACTTCAATCTTGTCCATAGATAAATTATTTCCGGTTTTGCATCATACGCGCATCAGTAAATATTTATATGTTGCACATATGCACAGGCATTCGTGGGAATGAATGCATCAGTTTATAATATATTCAAGCCCTGTGTTTCAATTTCCCTTGCTGAGGCATTTCTTATTAAGTGAAGCATAACGTCAAATATCTAATTATATATTCTTCCCATTTCCAGCATTTTCTAGCAACGCTGCTTTCTTGTAGAAAACTACACTAAAGCACATTTGTCAGTTATGTATTTATATGAAACTGAAAATAAATTTGATATTATGTAGACAATAATCCTCACTGCTAATTAGAATGAAAAGTAATACATATAACAAACAAAGCAGACATCTTCTCTCTCCTCAGTTCGAATTGTCTACTGAATTCATACATCACATACATATATTCACTTGTTTTGGTGCTCCATAACGGATATGTAACGTTTTCCCATAAAACAAAAGTTGGTACATATAATACATATGATCGCAAGTTTTGAAGCTTAATTAATAAATATGCAATTTTCATCAACATTTCAACAGATAAACATATCACATATTTATCACCCTTGGTAACGACCTTATTCAACATAATTATTATAAATTGTGCTCGCATAAATAGAAGTCAGCCAAGTTGGAAGCTTCAGCAACGGGAAGAAAGAACACTATGTGCAGCAGCATAAAATAAATAATAGCTCTTCGGTGAAATGCTGATAATAATGCATTAATTCACTGCATTTTTATCAACGCTTCCTCTCTCCTCTATTCAAGCAACTCCTTTTAACGCATGTATAAACTGCGCCAGCAGTAAAATAAAATTGCTGGGAACTCAAAAAGTATTTTACAGTTTATACCCACAAGACATGATGATACGATGCAGAAGACTGATGAGATATTTTTCTTCATCCTTTGAACCGTGGAAAGAATATAGTAAAATAAACTACAGGTAAATAAATGAGCAGTAATTTGGAATAAGAAAAAGATTGCCAGAAAAACATAAGAAATAAGCAAACAGAGACAATGCACTTTTCCATTCGTCTCACTCGCGTTGTACATTCTGATAACTGTCCACGATTTATAATTCTCGCCTAATGGGGAAACTTCATATTCTTATATATTTGAAACCACCGTTATTTTTTTGAAGTTTCAAGTTATGATTATGCTCTCTGTCTTTTGCAACAAACAAATTTGGCATTGTTTGTTAGCAGAATGGCCTTGCTTCTACCATTTGCTTCAACTATAAATTACTTAAATTACTTCCCTTCTTTTCAGAAATTTGTAGGGGGAAAATAAAGTCCACTTAGCTCATACATCAACATGTATATGCTTTTCTTTAAGATTAAAGAAGTGCAGCACTAATCTGAACTATTGAACTATTGAACTAATAAATTATTTTTTAAATTCTTGAAAATTCAAATGATTGCAAAATCTAATGCACATACTCTATATTTACATATAAGTGTGGTGTGAGACCTCATACTAGATATTTTTGATCTGAAAAGCGTAAGACATTTGCATGATGATTTACCAAATTTGCACATAAAATTGCACTGCAGAAAGATTTAACCTATAAAAATGCATTCGTATGTATATTCAGGAAAGTTCTATATGAGGATGAAGCTGCCAAATACGGAAATAATGTAGTCAATAGCTCGCTTACGACAATGATTTTGCACATGAATCGCCCTCCTTACATAACTTCGTACGTCTCCCTTAGCTGCTCAGTGAGTAGTGAGGAAATCATCAAATGTCACTGCCGGATTTCACAGAATGTATGAAGCACTTTTACTCATTGTGCCAAGTTGACATTTGTGTTCGCCGCCAACATGGTTAGCCGCCTCGACGTCTCATTCTTCCCTCGAAAATTCAGTACACTTTGGTTTTCTTTTTCTCGACGTCAATTTAAGCATTCTTAAACGAATTTTTATTCATTTCGATATATAAGTATTTTGGAGGAGACTTTTTTGTGTGCTGGCCATGGCTTTTTATCATCTTTGTTTCGCTGATGGCTGTGCAAATGCGATTACCATAAGTTTAATGTAATTCGGTGTGGAATCTTTTATGTTCATGCTTCATCAATTTTATGAAAGTATATTTTGGTCATTGACGACATCATTTGCTTATTGTCACGCCGTATTTGATTGTGGCTCATTGCCGCGTGTCTTTGCATCTCTCTCTGTAAAAATATACTCTCAAGTATAATAATCACATTTAAGACGATGCCATTGAATAAGTTTAAATATTTAAGGTATGATATTTGTTGCTGATTTATATTAGATAGATTTTAGTTTGCGGACTCATCTGGATTATTTCGAATTACAATGGTAAACCATACTATGTTAACAAATTTTACGATAAAGCGTATTACGATTCATGTGAGTTTTTGAGTGAGCCCTCTGGGATATTTAACAATGATTATATCATTTAGATTATTTAAAACAATTGTCTATAATATTGAAACCCACTTTTTAGTTTATTAAAAAATTGGACACAAAAACAAATTTTTGATATGAAAATCAAATAACAAATACCAGAACATCATGAATATTTGATTATGATGAAATCGACGTTTCTTATTGTTATCAGTTATGTTTAGAGAATATATATCAATACAAACTATTAAAGAAAATCTATACGAATAAGGGTATTGATACTCAAAGTCCTCCGATGTCTAGAAATATCCACAGCCAACATTTGTAAATAAGTAACTCTGGTATACGACTATAATAACGAGCACAGCTTGTTCACACATGTGCAAGGCTAATCCACACAATCACCCGTTTTCGGCAATCACTTGAGCCATATTGAAGTTAATTGCATTTGCAGCTCAGGAGCAAAGTGTTTTGTAAAATTTACGACATTCTCGGGGCATGCTTTGTATGCGTTGCAATTTATGGTTGCGACGTTGCTAAGGATAATAACGAATTTTAGTCCTAAGTCAATTGCCAATAAAATTTTGTTACTCATTTGTTTCATGTACCTGAGAGCCGTGTGGTAACCAAGCTACTAAAGGGTTTAATGTTACTTGTATGTACAGGACTACACTTTGTAAATAACACTGTGCAATGCTATATATATGGTATACTGAAGTAATTGCTTAATATTATGAAGCTATTTGTGCCCTGGGGCATATTTTACCAGCGTGTGAAAAGCTCGCCAATGGGTATTCAAAATAAATCACCTCATAAAAACAACAATAAGTTTAGAGACTTTCGATGTTAGCTTCTCTAAGTGCGTATTGTATGAATCTACATGCATGTGACTATAAAATTTGTCAACTCTTCGATTAGACAAATTTAGTTCTTATTTAAAACGAGCATGCAAAACAAATACAATGGACATTGAGTAAAAATAAAACTTTAAAATTATTTAATATATTGAAGTAGTAGCTCATTTAAAAGTGAAATCTTGAAATGTTAGCTGAATATTGGTTGAGTGTTTGAACACAACTTTTTGCATGGTGGGCTCTCATTTTGCCCTATTCAAACCTAGATGGTATTTTGTATTGAGGGCCCAACCTTAGCAACCATAGAAAATTTTATAATGAAAGTTTACTCAGCCGATGTAAGAGTCATAAATTTCATGAAGTTTTCACAAATTAAAGCCATAATAATGAAACTGATTTATTTTTATCTATTTCTTGCAATCAATTGTGTGCGTTAAGGGGCAAATGCCTTCAAATCATTGGAATGCCAAAGGTTTACATACAAATGAGCAGTAAAACTATGTGAATGTGCACTTAACTTCACTTAAGCATGTCCATATACCATATTATATTATATATAAATACATTTTGAATAGAGAATAGAGTATGGTTTATTGAGTATATGCATATGGTTTGCGAACATTGCGTATAATATATAACAAAAGTATATTGAATTATGGTAGCAAAACATAAAATTTGTGATTTGCTTCCGACTTATGCTTTGTTATGGAATACTATGCCACGAATGGTTTCCATCAAAAGAATTTTCTCCTCTCAATTTGGTATACAAATTGATTTAAGTTTCGGTGAAAAGACTTTTTATGCGAAATTTATTTTAAGTGAAAATGCTTTTTAGACAGTATTAGTGTTGTTTGTATGTTTTTGACTCATACATGGTTAAAGCTTTCATACTATCGCATGGCTTTCATTATTTGAATGTGTGTGGCAGAATAATAAGAACTATTGAACCGCTTTTATCATAAAACTTTAATAGGATTTAAGGATTAATTTAGGAAAAAACTAGAATTTTTCCTCTTTGGCTCAAGAGTCAATTTGTTTAGTTTACTCAATTGAACGAGCTTATGAATATATTATTTTTAAGTTATTATATTCGCATTTAGTTTTATATGATACAAAAAGTAAATTTAATAGAACTTAAAGTAATTAAAGCCGTGAGTATAAGGTATGCTCGCCTATCCAAGGAAAATGTGTCTTTAAGTCATAATGCATTTGAATGCATTGCTCTGTTTGATTATACGTCAACTGCAACATTTTTAGAACATCTAAGGAGATGGAATTAATTTTCAAAATAATCGGAGGAAAAAGTGCTTCAGTTTTCTTTAGGTTATATAAATGATTATTAGTCAAAAAAAAATAAATAAATAAGTAAATTCAGTAAAAGATATCCGGATCTTTCTTAAGACTATGCAATCTCTTCTCTTTAATTTTTTAACCAAACAATAATATACTTGTATACGAATATTCAGTCTTAGCTTACCGCTAAGAATTTTAAAACTTTACAAATGTTGTTTAAAAAGCTTTTATTTCAATTCTTATATTATTCACACTCACTCAGGTAATGATTGAAATGCTGTATCTTCTTAGTTGGAGAACAACGGTCCATGACCATAAGGCATTTTGACGTCATAGAGAAAACTTCGTAATCAAGTTTGAAAAGAAACTTTTAATATTTTAGGTTAGAGCATACATAAGCTTAAGCTGTGTACATGTCCATGAGTAGACGCATATAAAAGCTTGCACTTATTCGCAAGTAAATGTTTAATGAACCGCATAAAAGTTTGGCAAAGAAAATTAAATATGGTGTTTCACTCCTCAGCAATATATAAAAAATTGATTAGCTTAGTTTTTAGAGAAAATAAATGTTAGTGCGACCCAAAGGATATGGTAAAAAAGACAAAAAATTATAGCTAATTCAATTAATTGATGAGTAGATTGAGAATAGTTGAGTAGATTTTTCGCACTGTATTGGTGGGAATTAAGATCAGAAGAGCATTAATGCTTTCCGGTGATAATTTGAATTGTATACAAAAGTAAAAAATAGTGAGTGACTGCGTACTTTCCACGTAGTAACATAAAATGCACAATATTCGGAGATTATACAAAAATTCCTGTGAAAAGATACCTTACCTTTACTCATTATCCCCTCTCTGTTTCCTTTCGATTTGATGCACTGTTGGTGGCTAATTTAAGGGAATTGCCATCGCTTGGAAATCAGGAAAGTGCTGTGAATTCACTGTAGGTATATATGTAGCGAGCATTTTAAAAGTGCCATAAGTGCTATTTGGCTAAACAATTTACATTAATGATCTTTTCAACAAATTGCAGACATTTTCCTTTTTAACCATTTTTAAGTGAGTCTCCCTAAATGAATGGGCATGAAATACTTGACATAGAATGTGTAATTACCGGCATGAATTTGTTTGAGCGGACAGTGTAAATTTTTTGCTGGTAATTAGCTGGCAATTAAAATAATTAAGAAATTTGCACAGATGGTAAGTATCGAGACTCACAATTCAGTCCTGCTAATGTAAGAAACACAAGCTTCAATGTGCATTACACAAATCCGTAAGGCGGGAGAAAACTCATATTGGGTATACCGGCAATTTAACTTATTAACTGCTTCTATTTTGCAAAACTCGTTAGTGCTATAATATATTTCTAAACTTTTAAATTTGATTATAACATACTAAATGGACTAAAATGCATCCGTACTATGTATCTCGACAAATTCATTAGACGGCAGGGATTTAAATTTAGTCTACATTTAGGGGCGTTTGACATCTTAAATATTCCACCAGCTACGAGTATAAATGAATAAGATTTTATCTAAATATTTATTCATAAATATACGCTCAACTACCGTTAATCCTCGATTTGTTGTTATGTTCCCTGTTGTCTAAAATCTGACTTTATTTCTTAGGTAGATATTTTAATCTAAATATTAATTTAATCGAGATTAAACCAATTATCTGCTATACACTCACTAGATGAGGCAGGCAGCATTGTGAATTACCTACGAAAATATATGCAATTTGTTTGCGTAGTATGTTTTGGTTAAATTTTACAATGCCCGCTCGAGAGCCATCGATGTTGGCCTTTCGCAAATTGACATTCACTTCGATAGCAGTCAACGTGCAAACTGATGGACACCACTAACTGTAGGATGGCCAATTCAATTCATAGCGATTGCTAGCACCAATTTGGCGTTCAAACTAGCAGCAACAACGTAAAGGCTTCTGGGTAAACACTAGGAACTCGAAGAGTGATTTTAAGGAGGAGGAAAGCCACCCAAAGGAGAGACATTTATTCTCTCACAAATAAATCGAGGACTCTTACATTGACAGAGGAGTTGACTAGAGGAAAACGAAGTGCACTTGTGCGGTCTCTGATTATAATAGTTTCAAGTTTCATTGAACGTTGAGTTATATGACAGTTAATAAAAAAAAAAATACAATATACTACAAAAGAAGAGCATAATTTGTTTTTTTGTGGCTTTAACGAAACAAATATGCAAATAGTTTGCAATTGGTTTGTCTATTTTGTATAAATTAGTCTTTTTTGTTATATAAACTACATTGAAAATGTTGATCAATGTTGCTTATGTATTTAATAACCATTTATTTTTGGTTATTTGCATAGCTTATATCAATATTTTGTTGTTATTTTGTATTGATTTTTAACATGAAATCATTCAAAACGGAATAATTCATATTCCTACGATAATGTCTCATGGATTCAGTTGTGAGTGATAGAAAGTGCCAAGTGAAAAAAGGTGTCATCCGCAACCCAAACACAACAAATCTAAACTGCAGCCAGCGACTTGTGCACATCATGCTCACTCTTGATACTTCATTGATTTCCGAGTTGGCACAGCGAGACTTTCGAATTGAAGCAACAGACTGTGAAAGTTTTACAGCTTTCGGCTGTGAAACAAAGGCATTTTATGCAAAAATAAGCAGATGACAACAATCATGCTGATAAGCCTATTGAAATTTCTGCATTCGTACAAATTCAACGCCAGAGAATTTCTGTGGTTGCTGAGGAAAATTAAATAAACAAAACTCGAATAAAAATCCGACAAAAGCAACATAAAAGGTATGATGTGACACATGTGTGAATTTACACGAAAATATGTTTGTATTGCTGCTGTGCCTTGAATCTTTTGAGCAACTACCTAAATGTTTATTTATTCTGTTGCTTATGGCTCTTTGGGTAAATCTGAAAATATTATTTATTCCTGCTGGAATTCAATATGACAATGAATGATGAAATGAAGTGATATTTAAAACGCGCGAACTAAGAAATTTGCATCTCTGAGCCATACTCGTGCAGAAATATAAGATGACACGATCAATACGATTTCTCACCTTTTCTTTTCAGATACTAGTACGTCGAACTGAATTCAGAAGTTTGCAAGTCATCACTTAATTTCGTTGGTTTTTAAATAAAAAAGATTTATTAAGATTAAGATTTCGGGGTTCTGTAAGGATGTGTCGATTGGAAGAAGCAGACACTCTGAACACACTCTTGTAAACAGATACTAGTTGTATTCCTTAGTTGCAGACAAACTTGAAAACTGACAAGCAACTTGCCGATGTTTTCCTAATATACACTTGCTAGTAATTTCGTACTTCCTTTTCTTCTTATCGCTTACAATCGCAAATTAGCTACCAAACAGGGCCGAAGTACACTCGCGCGCCGCACATCAGAAGTGAATCTGAACACGCAAATCGCAATGAATAATTAAAAGCGGCAAGGATCGTAGCGGCAATTATGCCCACACGTCCACACATACACACACACTCTCAGAAATGTTCGCGATTGTGACTTATGTACATACTTTGAAGCGCTTGTACACGTGAGCGCAAGTTTGCACCGTGAAAGCGAAACGACGACCGTAAAATTGTTGCTGTATGCATGCGTGCAGACGCCACCGAAATGCCACTTATTCATGCAAACAACCAGAATGCATGCATTAAAATGTTCTCGCTGTTGTTGCAACCGCCGCACGATTTGATGAGACTGGCAAAATTGCGCCGTGAATATTCTTGGTGACGTCGAGTATGGCACCCGTTGTTAAGCTTTAAACATTGCAGATATAAAGAATACATAAACGTGTGTACGTGAGGGAGCTGGAGTATCAGCGTGTTGCAAGCTACCTATACTATGCAGGTAAAACACATCGTCGCTGGAAATGTTTGCTGGTATATCATGTTGCTAAGGCTATGAGTGCTACTTGCAAACAACATGAACTAAGTGTTTTACTACAATGTGGGGTTAGCATTTACGGCTTTACTTTTACTGTCATGCAATAAAGACTTCACTGTTATGCTACGATTGGTTTTCCCCTGCGTGTGTGCTTTATCTATTATGAGGGAAGTTAGACCAAAATATTTCAACTTGCTTGCATAATGCCAGTATTAACATGAACAATCTTTTAGTGCCAAATGTACAATATATATCCTCACCGGGCTAACGTTTTTAGCTAAACCAATATGTGTTCTCTTATTTTTTGTAATTAGAAAGATTTAACAAACTGAAATTGTCTTCTGCAATCATGGACTATACTCCGATTTCATGTAATAAGGCCCAAATCGGTTATTGTCTTTTTGCAACTCAATTTCCAAGTGCGCCAACTGCGCAGATAAATTTCTTCAATTTCAGCTGTTGTTGCTGTAATAGAGACCCATGTCCAATTCAGATTCCTTAATTCTTCTAGCTTGCACACAACTGGCCTTTTATACACACAACAGAGCAAATTTAACATGCCAGCAAATCACAATAAAACGCTAACTTTCAAATCTGTCTACTTTTAGGCGCCTAACATATCCGCCTCTACTGCATCCACACATATTCACGTGCCTACTTACATCACTCTAGGCCTATTGTGTTGTTTTGGTATTGTTGTTTTGACCGAGGGTCACCTTGCAGCGTTCCAGGGGGCGGAACTGTGCATTGCTCAGAACAGCATTTCTTGCAAAATTATTGAATTTCAATTTTTGTTTTGAATTGTTAGCGCAAGAGATCTCTCTCTTTTTCTCTTCTAATAAATATGAGTGAAAACATTATTGGTAGTTGAATTTTGTGATTACATATATCATTAGTGCATGTAATGCCACCAATTTGTGGTCATTAGAGTAGCAATCGGCGATACGTTATTTCTTATTGAACAATAAATGTTTAGGGAAGTGAATTCGCTATTTAGGGATATATGTTGTCTGCTTATGAATGATAAGAATATTTCCACTGCAAAAGCAGGCAGTATTATGGTTTTCTTTTTAACTCTTAACAGGAGTTAAAGTCTTCCTTCATTCCTTCATTCCTTCATTCATCAAATTCAAATATCTCAAAAGTTTATGTGCAACAAATTTTTATTCTAACTTTTTATTGA
This sequence comes from Bactrocera minax, assembly GCA_021498325.1. NCBI lineage: Eukaryota > Metazoa > Arthropoda > Insecta > Diptera > Tephritidae > Bactrocera > Bactrocera minax. The sequence continues at coordinate 2,587,982 of JAKEEE010000022.1, read as the reverse complement.
CAAGAACACATCACCACAGCATTAATGTTTATTATACTACATAATGGCTCCATGTAGATCCCAACTGCAAGCGCATTACCTTTACTACATTTTACTGCAACAGTTGGTGCCATTAATAAACCACATATGACATATATGTACTAATATAGCTACACTTTCTTTTACCGCGAAGTATATGCTGCTATTATACATAAGATTCAGTAATCTCAGAAAATTTCTTTTAAAGCAGTTTACAGTTATATAAGCATTGATGAAGTGTATTATGTATATATATATAAGTTTATAAGTATAAAAATTTTCGGATATTTACGTTAAAATTCTTTTCAAAGGTTTAGCAATCGATTTAGCAATAAAAAAAGAAAAAGTAAAAATGATTTTTTGTTAATTTAAGATTGCTTTGTTACTCTTGCGACTATTACAAGTATTTATCGTCGTCTATGATGCTCATCTCTACCATCTGCCATCAAAATTTACGTAACAGCCCTTTCAACCAGTGACACCCTTAGAAGCATTAGATAGACAGAAAATCGCTGAAAATGCAAAACATTCGGTTAGCTCAGGCAGTGCAAGAGCTTCCGTTAGTTTGCTTGACCATTTGCTTGAGCACCAAACGATGTATGTGCATTTGTATCTGCGCGCAGAAGCTCACCTTCGATTAGCAGTGATTAGAGTTGAGATGATAGGAAAAAAATGGGAACTTTTTCACACTGGTGCAACTTCTTTCAGACTAACGATGTAAGAGAGACTAAAGACAAGCGGTTGTCTTATCATTAGTATTGGAGAGTTGTGTATTTGGAAAAAGTGCCAATTTTTCTGGGCTTTTACGAAAGAAGCATATTTGAATTTAAAAACTTTTTCAATGTTTGCTCAATTCGAGTAAATTTCCTCGAAAATTGAATTACTCACGAGTTTAACCTTAAAGTTTAAGTTGCCAAAAATTCGAAGCTCTCCAGAAAATCTTAAAATTACAGTTATTTCATATGTTATGTTTGCAAAAAGAGTCTCATGGCAATGGATAACTAGCATGATAGCTGATTTCATTTCGTTAAATTTAAGCACAAATACCTCGGTCTGAAAATGTGCTCTATGCAACTTATGTTGCATCATCATTTTTTACAGAGAATTAAATGACACAGAATTGCATAGTTGTTCAGTACCCAAATACCTCAGCTGTCAGCTAACTGCTCAAATTACTCCTGAAACTGAAATTTAAGCGCGCTTTTAATTGAGTAGTACAGTTACGTTTATGTTTTTATTCTTATTTTAAGTGTTTATGTTGACCTACTATTTTACTAACGGAAAATACAATGAATATTGTGTACCATGAACAGAGTAGTTAATTTAAATTGCTACCTAATCGCCTGCTTTACTCACTCGGAAGAGCAAAAGTACTTGAAAAATGCACTCAAAAATTTAGAGTCGTTTGGGTGCAGCTTTCGTCAATGGTATAGTGTTGTAAGTAAGAAGATTTCGTTGAATTACTAAATACGTACAATTTAGATAAAAGGGTTTAAATAACGATATGTGCTATTAACTTCCGATTGCTTTTGCAAGCTTCTATGATCGCACATGTCATCCGCGTTCGAGGTGCACATGTGTCAAGCACACATAAAAAACATACTTTCAAACGGAATCGGAAGATGTGGACTTCCACTGGCAATATGTTTATGCTTATTTTGTGCAACTAAAAATGCTTATACCTTTTCTTTCTTCTATAAAATTTAATTATCCATATCCCTTAGCATTTGATTCGACGTATGAAGTAGGATTTCCATGAATAGAGACTAATTCAGGAATAACACGTGGTCTGAAATTCTGTCAACAAAATTCAAACAAAATGTTTTGCGATAAAGTTAGTACAACTTGATTGAATTAGGCATATACAAAAAAATAAAAATACTTGCAATTTGAGTTAAAGGCACTCGGTGCGTTTTCCACACATAATAATTCTTCATCTTCTTGATCTACCATAACATAAATGCATTTATTCACCATCTTAAAGAAGAAAGGAATGTTTAAATCTGCCTTTATTATAGGACAACTTGAATGTATGTATTTTCGGCTGCTTTGGATTAAGATGTGGTATATGTATGTTTCTGAACTACGTGAACTACAAATGAATATTTGGCCATTTTATCTGCTCATCCGATACAAATACATAAATAACTGAAAAGATTGTACTACATGAAAATGCAATAATTGTAAAAAAACAAGTATTCAAGTTCAAGTATTCCTAATGATTTCACATTTCAAGCTTTAATTTTCTTACCTCACTTGCTTTTAAGGTGGATTTAATAACATGGAATCCAGTAACAAAAATACACGGAAAATTTAAAGTACTATTTTATTATATTTCCAAGCAGAAACCACCCACAATGGCCTCTGCCCGAACAGATCGAAACGGACATTCCACACACTTTCAATAAATTGTTTCAATAAAACTAAATTGGGTTGCTAAAAAAACGCAATGTCAATGTAGTGGTGTATTTACTGAATTACAACTTACAGAATCTTCAAATTAGGAGCATACACATAGGTGATGGGAAAAAACCATTTACACAAAAGCCCATAATTCATTTTCTATTTCACTTAACAAGTGGTTCATTTAAATTTTTTGCTGTCTAGTTAATTTCTTGTAAGTATAGCTGTTTTCTCGCTAAGCCTTTTAAGTTATCAAATTTATATTTTATGTGCGCTCTTATTGAGACTAAGAGATATTTTGTCGCCTTCATATTCATCGTTATATAAAGTTAAAACGAGAATATATTTATGCTATATTCAATATTAGCACATATTAGCACTATTACGATGTCAGTAATTAATTTTTTGCATATTAATGTTGGTAACTTTTTAATTTATTGATTTTTCCTTTAATTTACAGTACACATTGTGATTTAAAAATTGTGTAAAACATTTATCTCTCCTGTAAGTGCACGTATAGCAAATATATTTATTTTCTATATTTGCGTAATTACTACCAGTATTATACCTGTTCGAATGATGTGGCATTTTGATGAGTACAAAAAAATTAAATTTCTTTGCTATTATCGAGTCAGTGACAAAACAGCTGTCATATAGGTATAAACTTTCGATTTTTGGTATTAAATTTTTAAATGTTTTTTTCTGAGCATAAACATGTAGAAAAATCAGTTACACGCCCCACGGATGGATCATGTTACACTTAGTTCAGTGTACAATGTGCATTTTCTTTTCCATTCGTATGTATTTGGTATCCATTTCAGTAATTGTGCTGTTCATTAATCTGTTGCTTGCTTTTTCGAAGCTATTGCACGCCGCTGCACTTTTCATGATTCCGAGTCCGTAACATTACAATACCAAAATTTACACATACAGGCTGCTAAAGGGGAAAATTAAAGTAAAATAATATTTAAACATATTTAAAGCCCTCCTATTGTATAAGCGTAAAATCACAATAAAAATATTACGAAAAAATCTGAAAAAGAGTTCGACAGCATACGGCTGTTGCTTGTCGAAAAACCAAAGCAAAGTCGAACCAAGTTTTTTACAAGTTTATGATAATTTATGGATTTGCCACTGTATAAAAAATTACAACGGAACTAATACACCACATGGAAGCATATTAAATTTATCGTACGGACAAATATTTTACGTGATCTTTGGCAGTTGGCAGACAAAAGTTTATTTACGAGCGATTGGGTACAATTATAAAACTATAAGCTTTGACGAAATTGATTTGAAGAAATTGATCGTGCACATTTTTCATTATAGGATATGCATATATAATCCTAATTAGGTGATAATAATTCTCTGTGGAAAATGCTACAATAGCGTACAAATTTGAACAAAGTAATGGTTAGGAGCGACTTATTTCCCAAAAATTGGCAAAAGTTTTCTAAAATAGTCAAAGCATATTGAACCTTACTATATAAAAGGAAGTGCTCGCCATAGCGGTACGCATTTTCGCATGGGAAAGAAATTGTCAAAGACTTGCTTCTTTACTTCCAAATTTCTACAAATTAAATGAAGAAATTGGATTAATTCACAAAAGTACAGGTAAAGAGCGTGCTAAAATTGGGTAAGAAAACCAGATCAGATGTGTGCGAAAATATGCTCGGAATCATCCGACATGTGCTTAACCATTACATGCCTCCTTCTGCAGGCATCTGTCAAGCGTTTTTGTATGAAAAACGCTTATAAAAGCATTTTGCAGTTTTTGAAAGTATTAAGCACAAGCAGCACTGTGCTTTTTTACTTGTCTCGATGTGATTTATGAACATTATGTCTATCGTCTGCAGCTGCAAATTCGATTGTGAACTGGCTTGACTAACTTTAGACGTATATACGTTTGCACACCCATATGTTGAATATACGAACATTTCTGGGGAATCATGATGGCACATGCACAAAATTCGTATCGCTGTCACTATTCAGAAAAGTTCAAAGTGCTAAATGTTAAGGGGATGTAGGCGCATGTCATGTGTTTGGATTTTTCCTCCGGGAACATATAAAAGTCAAATGGAAACATCTCTGGTGTATAAGATTCCCAATGTTCTTTGTACATTTTACTAAAACACTTTACATTTGCAAATACCTCGGTGAAGTGTTCAAATCAATAAAACGAACAAAACATCGATATGAAGACACAATGTCCGCTTATTTATTTTATATGGATTTCTATGTCTCAGATCCATGCCTCTATCCCACGTATTTCTCTTTGAAAGAAATTCAGGGGTCACTGAAGGATGACAAGGCAAAGTTACTGCTTTTGTTGGATCATGAATATCAGTGAATGTGTTGAAAACAAGGAATCTGTTTTTTACCAACTCATGTGTTCTCCCTTATACTATAGAAATGCTTAGAAAAGATAAAAAATATTGACCAACGTAAACGGTTTAAAGTCATATGGAAACTCTGGAATTCTTATATCGGCCATTTTTGGGATAGAGGAAGATCTGCACTAATCACATTAACTCTTTTCATTATTCAAGTATATTAGGGAACATGTTTTCACGGAATTTTGTGAAGGTAACTCACACAGTGACCGACATATTCGGCATAAAGTCTGCTAGAATAACGGAAGTCATTATACATAGTATATGGGAGCTGGGATAATTCGTAGAGTGATTTCACACATTTTCGGCAGTAAACTATGGTATATCCAATATTACAAGTTCACTTAATTTTGCTAAGATATCTTACATATTGACCGAAATATATGGTATAAAGTTTACCCAGAGGTTGAAAATCCTTATATTAGGTCATGCGGATAATCCTCCAATTTCATTGCGATGTCTTACAGATTTACCGATATCTTCGGCAAAAAGTCACATGGAGGTACTGAGGTTCTCTTGGGACTTCATTAGGTATCTGGTGGCTTGAAAAGTTATAATCCGATTTCGACTAAAGCTTCGTGGAAAGCTTTATTCGAATATCTTAATTGATGCTCGATTTATCTACCTTAAAGCGAAAGTATCAGATGAAACTTAAAAGCGTGTTATATGAGATGTAGGCGTGGATTTTATCCGATTTCATCCATTTTAACACCGTGATATAAAGATGCAAATGTAATGTCAGGTACCAAATTTTGTTGAAATCGGTTTGGGCGTTCTTGAGATATGGGATTTTCCCTAAAAGTGGGCGGTTCCACTCCCATCACCAAAACTTTACACGGTTTCATATGCAACTCTTTTGAATCATATTTTCTGCAAGATTTAATTTTTCTAACGTGTTCCTTCAGCGAGTTATCGCACTTTTAGTAGTATTCAACATAACATTTGTATGGGAGGTAGGCGTGGTTATTATTCGATTTTACTAATTTTCTCAGTATATGAAGAGATGCTAGAAAAACTTAATTGGAGCAAACGTGATTGCTATAGCTTTAACGGTTTCCGAGATATATATATTAAACTTATTGGGGCGGGGCCATACCCACTTTTTCGAAAACTTTTGCCCCACCCTACTGGGATCTCCTATACCAAATTACACGTTTATATCTTAATTTACTGCTTAGTTAAAGCACTTTATCTGTTTTCGATTAATGGCATTTTGTGGACGTGGCAGATGTCCAATTACGCCCATCTGTAATACGAACCGTCTTACGGTGAGAAGGAACACGTGTACCAAGTTTCATTAAAATATTTTAATTTTTACTCAAGTTATCGATTGCACGGACGGACGGACGAACTGTCTATCCAGTCACTCGGATTTCAACTCGTCTTTTCATCTTGACCATTTATATATATATATATATATATATATATATGTGTATATCTAACTCGTTTAGTACTAGGTGTTACAAACAACCGTTAGGTGAACGAAACTAATATACTCAGTAGCAACATGTTGCGAGAGTATAAAAAGTGAGAGTTGATTAAATTATATTTCATAGAACAGAGAAAACAGAAAATCATGAGTTATGGATAGGCACAAGTACCACTATAATAATAAAAGGATGAAACAAATATTAAGTTATAAAAATCAACAGCGGGTTTTTAAAGTTTTTGAGTTGTCTAAATTCGAGTTGAAGTTAAAACATGTGATATAAAAATTTAAATTAATTTAATGAGGTATTAGTATACGAATTTAGCGTGAAGTATAGAAGTACAACCTCATAATATGATACTTATTTTCAGGCTTGGATGACGAACACGCGTATTAGTGGCATTAGTTCGAACACGAAAGACCCGCATTAGTCAAAATAAATTTTAAATAAAATGTTTTTACCAGAATGCTACTAGTTCTATTATTGTTACCTGTAGTGCACTGAATAAAAATATATAAAAAAGGGGATAGTGAAAGGATGGCGATAAACGAAAGGTGTGAAAATTAACTTTGTAACTGACGCTTTGCGGTAGCGAACGGTACATGGTGTTAAACGTGAGAATAAGTGCTTTAACAGAAACAAAGTAACAATTTTATAAATGTTGCACGTATTTCTCTCTGCCACGAACACATTTTTCATTTTCACTGTCTGGTTCAGTTTGCTTCTTCAGTCGTTTACTTTGAAATTTATTACGTTTACATTTTAGTTCACCATGCTGCAGTCTTCTTCTTCTTTGTATTGTTATCATACTATTTCTTACGCGAATTCTGTATATAAAATTTTCAAGATTTACTCAACGCATGACTGGCTGCCATTTCGTAATTAGTTAACAATGTCCTTGTAACGCTCGCGCTTAGGTGATTGACACCGGGAGTTAATCATCCAACCGAAGCGTTATGCAACAATGCACAGTAAAATAAAAGGGATAAATTTTTAACAAGATAAATTACAGAAGAGTTGATATTTTCTCTCTTTTTTACTCTACGTGTAAAAATGTGTACATAAGTGACCAATAAGCCGCTGATATACTTAGATCCATATATCCTATAGAATATTAACTGCCAAAGAGCCGATTATATTGTTTTTGCGACAATGAAGCTATGGCTGTAGATCGCAAATATTCTGAAAACATAATATTTAAATGTTAGAACTACGGTTTGTAGCCTAACCCTGATCTTATGAAAAACTCTACTCATAAACAGGAAATTTTGTTACTACGTTTTTGGAAAATTTGTGTATACATTTAAATACATCACATATACAGATACAGATGTATACAGATATACAGTTGTATATCGCATAGTATTTATTATTTTACGGATCAATGTCAATGTATAGTTTTCTCACCTTATTTTGTATGCCAACTCAAAGCTGAGTTTGCTAGTTAATCGTTTGTTGTCAGAGCAGCATATCGCTGCTTTGGAACAGACTGTCTCAGATATTTTGATTGATAACATTTTTCAAATGTTCAGTCTAAAAGACTTCTAAAAATGAGGAAACTAGAATTCATGTATAAACTCAGAATAAATTAAAGCAAATACATGTGTGCAGGCCTAGTTAGATCTTTGGCTATATTGAAATTTCATGAATTTAATTTATGACATCAGTCAATGCAGTAAAGTGTATAGGTGTGTGCTTCCATATTCCTTTCACTTTTAAAAGTGATTTTTTTTAGCATCAATCAGCGTCTAAATATAAAATTCAATTAAATAAAATTCGACAATTAAGTATTTTATTTTCGCCTCTCGAGTTTCCAACTCCGTTAGCCTAAACTGCGTTTGGTCTCAATTAAGCCGGCACATGCCACATCTTTTACTTACATTCTCTGTTAGGTTTGCAAGAATCGTCCACAACTTCCTTTAACTCATAAGTACAGTGCTAAGGACTTGCCAAACCTTGTCAACCCCAAAAGTCACTTAAGGATTTTATATTTGTGCAACGCAACCACCAACTTGTACAACATGCAACAACTTAAGTTCATTCAACATATGCACGTCTTGTTCCACTTAGTGAAGCCATTAGCGAAAAAAGGTGTGTGCAAGGGTACTAGGCACACTCCGCAGACTAACCACACAGTCATAACATTCGGGAAAGAGTTTTTCATAATTGTTCATAAGTGCATAAGCGAGTAGTAAGATTGTGCGATAGGGTGTTAAATAACACTTGATAACTGTTAGTAATTTCTGCTCCTTTGCTGCGGAAAGCGGGTAATTTAGCGCGTAATTATAGTTTTTCAGTTGACTTTAATCAGGTGCACGATGCTATGGTCGTGAGGCCATTTTATGTATACTTTTGTGTAAGTACACCAGTTACAAATATATATAAAGTACTATTGTTGCAATTTGAATTTGCTATGAAATAAGCTCATGGTTAGAAAATAAGCTTAGTAAAACAAGGTAGGAAGCTAAATGGTTGAAAGAATTGTTATACATTTTCTTTCATATGCAAAAATATTCTGGGAAACATAGCCTGTAATACTCTTCACTTTAATAAGATGAAAGGAAAAATAAATTGATTTTGTTAGAATGATGGATTTGATGGAATGACAAATTGGACGTGAAAGCTGAACAAACATACATTTGTTGTTTGTGTAGTATAGCATTAAAGAACACTTTATGAAGGCATGATGTCACTTTTATTAGCAAATATTTAGAATCTCTTGGGCGAAATTTAGTTTTGAAGCCGTAGAACCCTTTTATTCTTCAAGAATATATTACTTGCCGAGTGAAAACATTTTTTCAGCCCAGTCCAGCTGGACTTACTTTTATACCATAATTACGACTTGTGCTTAAAATACTCTGTAAGAGCAGTACAAAACAAATACCCAAGATAATTTTATTACTGAATACTTGCACATAAATGCTTCGGTGAAGTCTTCACTTCGCATGAATACATTTTAAAAATTCTACCATCTAGTTTCCATATGGAGACTTTAATAGGAGCACTATCGCAAACAGGTTCACTTAACCGTGGGTATGCACTCTTTCTACAAAATAAGGAGTCGTACTTGAGAGAAACCTAACAATGTAATGAAAAGTAAGTATTACAACTAGTACTACAGTAGTACAAACGCACCCATGTGCAAATAAAACAGAACGTTTTCACTGATTTTTAATGTATGCGATACCTTCTCGTATTTTATTTGTTTATTAAAAAAAATTAAGTTGAAGAAATTTCTCCATAATTTTAAAATATTTGCATGTACATAAAATAGTATCAATATATTTCGTGTGATATTTTATAGAAGCTATGCACAGCGTTAAGGTTACATGTTACGTTATTTTGCGTATGTATAGGGCACGCTGCGTTGATACTTCAGCGAACAGTATGTTGTAAAAATATTTTATAATTTCTATGAGGAAAAAGTTAGTTGATTTATGCTTATAAGTTTCGAATGCGAAAATATCTGTACAAAGCAAATAGAAATTGCTTGACCCTCATGCATTTTTTTAACAATTTTAATTTAAAACATAGTTACGAGAATCAATTTCCCATTGATTGTTAAACGTACTGTAGCGTGCAGTATGTATACCACTTTGTTATTGGTGAACAGGCGTGCTCGCATGAAGTCTGATGAACCACTGCTGAACGATCTACATGTGTACATGTGAAAGAAGAGAAGCTCGCTTTCTAGTTGAATAAAATGGTGGTGTAGTATGTAAATTGGTCATAGTTAAACGTGTTCGCCTACAGTTTGTCTTCTACACACATCGCAAAAAGCAAATGAAATGAACAAAAGCAAGCGACGATAATATTTAATTTAATAATAATATTTAATTTAATACAGATAATATTTAATTTAATACAGACCGAAGTAACGCCAAAGCGGTATGACTGAGAGTAAGCCTAAATCCAAAGGTTGTGAACTAGCAATACTTTAATTGTTTACGTGAATGGATTGGCGAAAAGAATTACCTGTCACTTTCACAAAGGCACGTCTTTCACAATATACCCTAAAAGTTATATGTAGTTTCTTATATGTGCATAAATTATACTGTCATAATTGAAACGCGTCAAATGATTTCTATAGTTGCATAAATAATCGCACAAATTAATGCAATATCTCTTCCATCGCCGTTTCATACTGCCTTTGGGTGATTAAGTCAATTAGCGGGCATGTCACCAATTGAGCAATATCTGCATAATAAGCCCATTAAATTTTATCCTTATCTACTTATTTGAATCCTTCTCAGCGTTGGGGGAGTGTTAGTGTGACAAACCGTATTAAAGTGGGTTTGCCTCAGGAAATTACTTTAATACGCTTAACTACCTAATTGCAGGAAAACTCATTTGGAAAATTGCTAAGACTGTTAAATGATTTAGGCGGAAGCTTATTCCGGGAAACACAATTATTTTCAAGCAAGCAATGGCATTGAGATGAATCAGAAATGCTTTCGTAGTTTTTTTTCACTTCAGTAGTTGAATTTTTTGCGCACTTTCTTTTTCAAACTTTGCATTTTCTTAAGCAAGAAGCAGATTTTTGTTCATTCGAAACCATTTTGGAGGAGGTAGAATTGAGGATGCAGAGATCTTGCAATATTCCAGTACGAAATCATCTTAAAGATTATAGGAAAATATATTCGAAAAAACATTTTTTTTCTATCAGACAAGAGCTAATAAACAGATATGACAACAGAAAAGAAGATTTCTTTTAGAAATACTTATACATATATAAATATATTCAAACGTGTGATGATTAAATATGTTAAGTTATATAATAGCTTTAATTCTTTTGTCAGAATATGATATTCATAGGAGCAAAAAATATGCGGGATAATAAGGCATTAATAAGATAAATATCTCTTATCCAAATTAGAACAAAAATATTAAAATATTTGAAAGTGATAAGATGGAGCATATTTGTAAGTATGAAGAAACCATAAATCCAAATAAAATATAAAAGCTAAAATTAAATTCAAATATGTTAACTAAAGCGTGTACAAATGAAATAATATGCGGCAGAATTTTGTGAAAGAGAAAACAACAATATGTATGTATCAATAGTACTACAAAAGTATACAAAAGGACATGAGTTTGTCTTTTCTGTTGACTGTTTTTATTTGCCAATTGCTCAGCTTGCGTCTGCAAACAAATAAATGAACGGGAAATAGTTGTTTACATGGCCAATTGTAGCTGCAACCAATTCATGCCTAAGCGTAACGTTCACTTGTATGTGCGCAGCGGCGCCATAACAGTGCACAAGTGTAAACACTAACTACATTTTAGTTACAAACACAGTTTGTAAATTTTTTGCCAGGTGTTGTTTTTTCTCTTTCGCTACACTCACATTCAACAACCACGGGGAATTCTATATGAGTGCATTTTTTCATTGCAAGATCAGAGTGCAACATCAGAATAGCAATGAATGTGTGGCTGTGTCTGTATGTGTTTGGCCTCCATCCATGTATTCAGGTATTTAGGTCTCCATCGAGTTGTCCACTGGTGCTATGAAATGTCGATAAACTGTGCTAAATGGCGCAAAGTCACCTCTAATGGGCACTGATGTACAAGCCCGTCACAGATTAGGTGTATGAGAAATTAATTTGGATTTGTTGATCGGTGACGACAGAGATACATATTTCTTACTGGGAAATGACTACTGAGAACACTAACTTCTATGGTATTAGAGGCCATTCTTATTTAACTACTTACACATGTCTTGGTTTGCTCAATTCGAAAACGCCATTTAAATATCTGTAGTAGTAATCTAGTAAAAAATCTCTGAATATGTTAATGTACTGAATCCATATTATTGGATTCATCATACACACTTTTTTTTGTTGTGATTATTCGAGAGTTTAATAATAATAATACTTTTCTTTATGGAACCTGGAAATTAATGAACAAACATTTCAGATGACAAGTTTACGAAAGAGCAAATTCCACATCAATATCCGCGCAGGCGAAAATTGTTACGCTTGCATTTACATATTCGCGGAGTAATGCATAGTGAAATGTGGAAAAGGTCCTTGCAACATTGCCACATAGAAGACCACACGACACTGCAACATTTTACGGTAATTTGTATGTGCGTAACTTGACAAATAAAATTGTTGTTCATTTGCATGCGTGTGACTACAGCGAAATTGCCGCTCATGCGTGCGGGTGTCCTGCATCAGGTATTAAAATGTTGTCGCCTACGCGTTCCAGTGCAGCATGTTGAACGTGTTGGTTTTATTGTTATGCAACGGTATGTTATTGCACGCATGGTTAAGCTTGCATGTTCAAAGAAACGCGCGGCGTTTGAGAGCAACGTAAAAAGCGAACTAGTGAAAGTGTAAGCGGAATTCATCCTAAATAAAGTCTGTGTGGGTTGTTTAAACAAATGATTTTATAAATAGCAAACATATGTACATTATGCTAGAAATTGCCCAACAAGACTTGGAACTTTTTACATTATCCATTACCATGAAACTTAAAAAAAAATCTCTTTAACATTTCAGTTCCGTATTTGAAAGAATATCTGTGTGAAAAAAAGAAAGCCACTCTAAGTACTACTTAAACCTTCTTGGCCATTTGTTTTCGAACTGTTGTCAGCTTTTGCTGTGTTCATTGAAGAACAACAACATTCCTTGTTTGTTTTTTTTTTTTTTGGTTTTCAGAAGCGACAACTTTACCAATAAATTTCTCAAAATGGAAAATCAAAGTAATTTTGCACATGTGTATGTCTAGTCCTGATTTCGTTATTGTTACGAGATCATGCACACGCTAAAACAAACAACGAGAAATTTATGTGCAGGCTAACAAGAGCAAATTTCTACTAGCCCACTTGGAGATGGATAAGATTTGTAACACTTCCTCGTGCATATTCAGATATCTATGTGGGTAAGATTGCTTTTTACTTTTTGAATCCGACTGGTAGCTTTGTTGGTGTTTTCCGGGAGTTGAACTGAATTCCTGTGGATAGGGTTTTGTTGCATTCGACTTTGAATTTACTCTATACCTATAAGAACTACCTAGAGTAGTTATATATAAGTCTCAATTGTACTCATGGATTATTATCACGGATATGTAAATTTGTATGCATTTGGAAATTGATACAGTTTGTAATATATAGATATAAATTGAATGGTTTACCGATGGACAAATACCGTGTGTGGTATTTTCTAAATCTTTTAATTTTAATATTCTACAACTTATGGTCCCATAGCTTCCTAGGCCGATTTTGCCAAAACCATACAAATTGGCAGAAAATAAGTTGGCACGGATTCATAATACTCGTATATGATGTCAAGGTATCTTTTGTGTAGGGTGTAGAGGCTAGCAAATAAATTTGAATTTTTCGATTTTTAAGATTTAACTGAATCTGATATATTTTCTCTTATATTGCGAGGAAAGGTCACATACAGGTATACGCCTCTCTCATTTGTCTGAAAGAGAAATATAATGTATGTGTACCACAGAATTAATCAAATGAATTAATATTTATTGTAATAAAGGCACATTAAACACATCCATATATGTTTCGCCTCTAGTCTTGTATTTGTTATTAAATAACTAAACCCACCTTAAATTCATATTTAGATACATTCATTAAAAGTATTTTATTTATATGGCAAGATGTTCGTGAGCGCTAAGCTTACGTTCTCGCTTTGCTGTTTTCTTCTCATTCTTAATTATTTTTGACAACCACTATTGTTCTATTGGTTGATTATAGTAATGCTATCTCGTTAATATGTAACTATGAAAATGCTGATAATAATTAATTAACTCTGCACATAAGCAAATCGCAGACATATCACTCATATGAAATATTAATATTAATTGTGAACCAAACACAATCATACATCACTATAGTAAATTAGTAGTAAAGTCGGAAATTAAATTAAACAGGAAGTCTTCTTATCAAGATTATTACTGCAATCAACAGATACAATAAGTATAACGAATTTTCAATGTATATTAATATTTCCTAATTTTGATTTAAATTCGTGATATAAGTCAATGTATAAACTTGCAATTTTTTTTTTTGTAATTTTTCGTTATTCAAATTTTTTTCCGTTTTAAAAGCCCAAAAATATAAATTAACTAGAATTTCATATTGATATCATTTCATAATTGATACACTCATTTACCTAAGCCCTCTTTTTAAGCAGTCCCTTTAATTTAAACATTTCAAAGAAATAAGAAACTTTAGCAAAATTATGTATCCATTCTTCTATTGTTCCTGAGACAACAGGATAAACTGCGAACAGCATCATAAAATAACAGTGAAAATTTAGAAGCATTTTCATCAACAACAACAAATCATCTACAACAATGAAGGTAGCATCAAGATAATTGGCAACTAAATCGTTTATAAGACCATAATATTTGTTGCTGTTGTTGTTTATGGCACGCTGGCAACTTAAAACACCAGTTATCTCTTATTGTTATGTTCGTACATGTACGCATGACTGAACGGAAATATGTATGTATAGTTGCACATAAATTTCCGAAATCTGTTAAACAAGCAGGAGTTATAAATATGCCCAACAAAGACAATAATACAAGACATGTGTTGCCGATTTTGGCCGATGGAGCAAATTGATAATTCGCTAAGGAATGAAATTACCTCGACATATACATATATATGCATATAGTGAAATGTGTGAATGTGTGAATGTGTGCAATAATCGGCAAGCATATTTATTAAACTTCTAAGCATATATTCACACTTGGACAGATTGAAGCTGCGGGCGGGTCACCCTTCCCAAAACCCACAACGCATTGTGGGTGGTCAAGGGTGAGTGGGTGTCGCATATCACGCGTGTAAATAGATAATCGCAAGATGTTGACGATGTAAAAGTGAATTATGGAAAACGAATGTGTACGTTACATAGTAAGTGTAATAATTTATGATTATCCAATGTGTTTTTGTTGTTATATCGCTCATCTGAATGCTTTCGTAAATAAAGTGCCATTGTGCCCGATGAAAGCATAAGTAACCACTGGCCAAGGGGAATCTTAAATCAAAAATTACAAGATTATAAATCAACCTATTAATAAGAAACATGTATAGATTAAGAGTTAATTATTAGCAGCGTGTAATGGTAAATAAGTAAAATTATTCATTCAATTATTTCATTTCATGTTTTAAAATATATAATTAAATTTAAGGTTTATAAGTGCGCTAAATAAAATTTAATTTAGAAATACTCTAAATATTTTCATATTTTTAAATATGCTTAAAAAAATTCATTTCTAGAGAATTTGGTAACTAGAAACAAATATTATTTATTTTCATTTTCTATGTAACCACCACGGAGAACCAAGCAGAGTTCTCCAGAGCTAAAATCCGAGCTACATCTTCCATTATTATTGTGCTTTCACACTCACATATATGAAAAATAAAATTAATTAATAAGAAAATGCTACTGCTTTATATCCACAACTTTCAGTAAAATAGCCACAAAATTGACATCGCTTTTCATTTACCATTAAAATGTCGTCGCACTACCATTTCCATCCATATCAATTAACTTCTTCGCTGCAGAGGCAAGTCGTGTAGGTCGGTGGACTTTTCGAGCCAGCGTGTTTTGATTCAATTAATGCGGCTTTAATTGGCACAATCCGATTGCAACAAATGTGATTTACATTAAATTTTTAATTAAAATCACCATATGATGTCACGTGGTACAGACGTGGTACAAACATGCGTGCAAATGCAGTTATATGTTCGCGCATCTGAGTTTTTCAAGGTTTTATTCCTAATGGACAGTCACGATTGCAGTACATATTTATACTTATATATTGTAGAATATATATTCTTTAATTATTGCTGTACAATGACTTACGGACAGAAAATTATAAATACTTGTAAAGACTATAGTATTTACATTCCTTTCATTCGAAAATCAATTGCATACAACTCTGTGTGCGCTCGGGTGTAAAATGCAGAGTAATAAATTATGCGGATGAACAAAACAAAAATGTTTTAAATTAAAACTATTTATGCAGATAATCTACAGCCAAACTGAAATATCTATATTCTTAATAAGGTGTTTTTAAAAAGTGAGCAGGAATCATAAGAGGCGGGGAAATCAGCCTCTAATTTAAAAAAGTTCTTTAATAAAAATTCCTGCTGCACGAGATCACATCTTTTATTTATCAAGACTTTTGTGTGAATTTTATGAGAAGTTTTGTATCTTACTATGAACTTTACACTATCTTTTTGTTAAATATAGAATTATTTGTTCCTTCTAATATAATTTCTTAATAATCTAACCATCATTGAATAAAACCATCCTTTATTAGATCCATACATGTGAGCTGCATATGTATGATGTCAAAATCGATATTACAATCGTCAATTGTATTGGCAAACCACATCCTGCATACTGTACTACATATTAAAAGAGATTATATTGATTACCTCCTGAACGCAGCAGCATTTAGCCTTTGTAGGGCTACTCCAAATCCTATTACTTGATTGGTTCGACATTTTATAGTATTATCTTTAATTGTTTCATCATTTCCTTTACTGCGCATTGTCTCATTTCTCTTATAAATTCTGATACTATGCTAGTATATGCACAATAAAAGGTATTATTTGGTGCAGCAAGATATTTCCAATAAAGGCGAATAAAGTGTTTCAATATAATTTTATTTCAGAAGATAAACTTTATGAAAAGCATTTGTCTTGTGTGATGTGCCTAAGCTGCAAAGACTTAATAAAAACACTTACATATAAAATGTCAACAACAGCACCCACAAGTTCAATGTCATAATAATATATTATATATCAATATTAAATTAAATGGAATTTCTTCTCTAGAGTATTATTCAATTATATACAAAGAATGTACTCCGTAATTGCGTATTTGTCTTATATGGCTCACAAATTCACTTGAAACTTTGTATTGTTTATATGTATCGAATTTCCATAACTCATATTTCCATACAGATTTCCACTGGGAAACGGTATTGGTGTTCAAATAACATCAAATTTTACAATTTAGGTACATTTAAATACTTCTCTGGGTAGGAATGCAGACATTTCCTTGTATTAAATATTTCCTCTCATTCACTTTTAAATGAGTTAATTATTCCACACATTCATTCATATGAACAAGTATGTGAGGATTTTTATACACTGCCTGGTAGCGGTTGAAGGTTGAATTTAAAGTATCTATTGAAGTAGCTTAACTTTGAGGGAGCTGGCGTGTGGAATCAAAAATATTTCCTCCAAAACAAAAGAAAATTATATGTATTTATATACATACATATTTGTTTGTAGTAGTATTGCAACTGACATCAGCTGTCTAAGCAAGCAACATATCAAAGAACCGGCGACAAAACCAAACAAATAAACCACGATGCTGAGGGTTATGAATATATGCACACACATACTCGTATTTGGAACGAGTATTTTCTTACACGTACAAACGGCGATGAATAAAATGGACCTCAAAATGCAAATAAATAAAATATTTAAGTCTTAACACACCCCATGGGTCTACTTTTGTGAAACGTGTGGTTATGCGCTTGTCGCACTCTTTGGCCAGCTATCGTTGTGTTGTTTAGTTGGCCGCCTATTTGTATACAATGCCTGTAGGTATGAACATAGGGGAAAACAGAAGAAAGATTAAAAAGCATTCTACCCAATTTTTTAGTATAAAAAAGTTAAATATTTATTACAATTTAAAGGGTGTTGGGTTTATATCAAATAAGTTCACAAACTTGCATTAATCCGAAGAGAAAGGGATTATTCTATAGAGAACTTTCGTAAATTATATTAATCCAATGGCTCTTAAACTTAATATCTTGGAGTATGAACAGCTTATTGATTAAGATTCAACATTTCAAGCCTACATACATGAATATATAATTACATTTTTTTACATATATAACATTTATATAACATAATAATTATTTTATGTAACAAATTATATAACATAACATAACATATATATATAACAAATATAACATTTATAATGTTCCACATGTATTTATAACAAAACTAAAGGTGGTAAGCAGAACAACTTACTGATGCAAAATAAGAAACATGGCATGTATAAATTGTCTGCTGTGAATCACACACGCATACCCATGGATATAATGAAACTTTCCTTGTACAACGAAAATACGAAAGCAATTTGGGTTAACACTATATATGTGTTATATTAAATGGGGTCAAAGGGTGAAGTGTTTACGCAGGGAGTTGCACAGACAATATTAAATTTGGTCCTCTTCGAAGTCTTAATTAACTTCTATGAACATAAGTGACTTTTCGACATTGACTTAACATGCATATGTACATATGATTTGTAATCTTTATCAAATATAAAATGTTGAATTTTAAGGCTCTCTGGAAATTTAAACTCTCATACCGGAAGCCGCTAATTTCTTAAACAAATCAATAAAACGACTACTACTTAATCATCTAGTTATATCCCAAGGTAAAATAGCATTGCATGTATTAGATTACATGAATCAAATTCGACTAAGATGTAAGTTGAATATTGATGTCCACAGTTTTTCAAGCCGATATTAAACCACGTGCTAATTTAGCAATGCCAACGGCACACAGCGGTTATCTACTTCGGAAAGTTCTAAGTTCTAGTTTAATTGCCGTTCTTGCAGCATTGCCAAACGTCTTTGGCACTCGTTTTTACAAACATTTGAACATTTTTCTGCTACTTATTTTCATGGCCAACAAAAATGGTAAGAAACTGAAAAGAACGAGATTGGGGCCATGAACTAAACAACAATGAGAAGCATAATAGCGGCAAATTTAGCGAAAGGAGCTAAGTAAAGCATACACCATGCTGCACTTTTAAGTGTCTTCTTACGCTTTTGTTACTTTGTTATTTCTAGAGAATGCCTCTCTCATTCAATTGCAGCGCCTACTTAAGGCTTCGTAACAATTTATTATTTTAAATTCTTGATGCTGCACATGACACTCAGTGGGGAACCTCACATAACCAGCCTTTTTGTGTCCTTGTTTAAAAAACTAAGGAAAATTAGGTGTGCATCAAACTTTTCCGTTTTTATGCCTCTTTTATGTGCCCTATTTCTTATTTAACTTTTGATTAATTGATAACTAATTCGCTGCAGAACATATAAAAATGGAAAATTCCTAGACCAATTTTTCATTGCAAAATATTTCTCAAAACTTTTGAAATAACGCAACTGCTCGTAAAAGCAAATGTAATTTTGTTAATCTGGAATTTGTTTTTAAATTCAAAGAGTATTTTGCTAATCATCTGAAGGCTATTTATATATTCGTAAATAATTTTTTACTTATGAAAAAGTCGAAAAATTGACCTATGAGTATGATACTGCTACTTTTTTGAAAAAAAAATTGGCAAAATACTCACTCCCATTTTAGCACCATTTTCCAAGCAATATATTTATTTACCTAAAAATAACTCAAGCTTCAAAAAACCAGTCACCAAAGCCAGGTGAAACCAGCCTTTACCACTCTTTTGTATTAATTTTATTATGTACAGTAATGTGAATTGCTGTTATTATTGTTATTATTAGTTATCATAGTATTCAGTTATTCACAGGATATTGTTATATCACATTTTTGAACTCACATGTTGAATATGCTTATAACTAGGAATAAATATTCCACTATGCATATGAGATAACTAAAATTATGTCTTCCATTTCCTAGAAATAATTGAATATAAAACAAAGTATCAAAAAAAAAAAAAAACAAAATAATAAGCGGTCTGGAAACGTTTCAACTTTTTCATTCCATTTGAAATCTATGTACTTCTATTTGCTGTGTTAATCAGTTGAAAACAGAAACATAAACCTTCGCAACTCACATCTGGTGCAAAAGTGGGATGCTCGAGTGCGTACATACGTATATTTTTGTATTTATTATCTACTAAGAACCGACTCATAGAATAATAAAATTCAATTAAAAACTCAGTTGAAGTGAACAAGAATTGCAATTATTCAGGTGCAGAAACTAGGAGGGTAAAGTTGTTGAAATTCGTAATCAAAGGAAAGCAGCTCACAAGTTTGTAAAATAGATATAAAATCAGAGTGTTGTTGCTGCATTTCTCCAAAGGTCAACAAGCGAAAGAAGTACACCCAAGAAGAAGTTTCTTGCAAGCAATTAGAATATCAAGTGGTGTCCATTGATGCGTTGTTCTTCACTTGCATATTAGAACTTAGTATTTCAAGCTTTGTGCGAATTTTAACATTAATTATTACCTACGATAAATACAAACGCAAGAATATGGAAGTATAAACATTTTACAACAAAATTAAAACCACTTCCAAAAGTACAAAAAATACAAAAACAGCTAATCTAATCTACAAAATTTTTGTTTCGCAATAAAAGAATAATCCCGTTATCAGTCAATTGTTTTTTCGCTCCCAAATCTTTGAGTGAAAACTTAAATTATTTAATGACTGAGTAGAATATTATTTATTAGAACGAATAAGGGAGCCAATTTCAAATGAAAAGGTATGTTAAGTGTTTTGATTACGAAATTTAACTAAGATTTAGTCCATCCATATTTGCAAAATTTGGCAGTAAGTCCAATAAATCTTCTAGTGAATTGGTAAAATCCGGCTTTCTGAGCTACTTTGATAATCAAATCGCCATTGTGTGGAAAAAATTTTTAAAACTAGACTGAGCTGTCACTTTCCTAGCAAGGTCCTCACACACACGAGTGAAAAACACAATATTAAAAATGTTTCTGTAGGTTTTCAATAAGAATGCAAGTATTCTAAAGAAAAGTTATTAAAATTTTTGCGAATATTCACTTTTTGGCTGTGATGAGCATTATAAATATTTTTATAGTTTTATAATGAACACAATTATTATAGTGAAATTGCAATATGTGAACCACCTACCTCAATACAAACATATTTTGCCATAAAAGACACAGGACTATCCGTTGCTAAACTAAAAACCTAAATAAATAATTTATATTACTTACTTACTTACTTCCTTAGTGGAAAGCCACCGGAGTGTTTACATCTTTTCAAATCATTATCACAAACTACATTCATGAATAAGCTGGGAATAAATATATCATGGTTGTCCGTAGTAGTTTTTCAGAAAGCTGAACGCTTTCATAACGCTGTGGTTCATAATTAGCTCTATAATAGCTGCATTTTATGGCATTCTTCATATTGCAAAACGTGAAATTGAAATGGAAATTGAAATTTTAAGAACACAGAATGCAAAATAATGCGACAGTGAAACGAGGAAACAATTGTCTAGCACAAAAATCCTGGAAGAGAGGAATGAAAATGAGTGTAAAGTGGAAATGGTGAAACGAAGTTAAAGGTTATTGCAATGTACTGCAACGTGAAAGCGATGAACTGATGTTGGTGTAAGTGACTTTGACTTACAAATGGCAAACTCAAAAAATTTAAGACATTTTTAAATAGATCCTTTCCATATGATAACGCTAAAATAAGAATTTAAAAAGTTTTGAGTAAACTCATATAATTGAAATTAACCTTTTTATACTCGCATAGTTCTCTCAGGCGCTAAGCAATCTGTGGTTAGGCTATTTAATTTAATCAAGGGAGCATATGTGCACAGATGCTCAAGGAATGAAATACCTAAAAATTTCAATCGTTTGGCTTGCATTAGTAACCAAAAAAAAAAAAAATATTGAGTTTGATATTTATACTGTTGCAATTTCTTCTTTTTCTTCAGAGAACTGTAATTGCCTAGAGAATTTGAGGCGAGTCAGTAGCAAATTCCAAATCGAAATATTTGCTGTACACAGTCATTCTCCGATCGATCTATCTAAAGCATCCAGTCTCATCATCGTCAACATAAGACGGACGGAGAATATTTTACATGACTTTCTTGCTCAATTTAGAGGAAAAGATTGAACTTTGTCGTTTTGGTCTGCTGATTTCTTCCTACCGTACCAAAACAATCTTCACTTGCCAGGAAAATGAAAAGCAGAGGTTAAGCCACGGGGCATGCAAGTCAACTGGCAAATCCGTGGTTTTGAACAAAGAAGTGGCGGACGTTTTCAGCATTGGAACCCCGATAATACAAGGTACTGAATAGAAATCCTGAATATATAAACTCCACGTGTTAACAAAACCAACATAAACTCTATGCAGCATCCGCAGATATATCGTGTCACCATGTGCATATTTCGTTTGTCACTTCTTCTTATTTAATATAATTTGAATATTTTTTTGCAGCGCGCTATAAATTGTCACAATTCGCATGATTTACGTGCTCCCACCGACGGAGTGACAATGTTAGTGTCCGGATTTGCACGTAGCAGCTACTAAAGCGGTAAATTAAAATAAATGTGAATTGCAAAGTTTTGCAGCTGCTAAATTTCATACGCAAACAATATTTAAGATAATGCAAAGCATAAAAAATTAAAATCGCTTGTGTCTGTTGCACGCTGTCAAATCAAAGCAACACAGATTTAATTGCTTTATTTATTTATAGGCGGATTTATTTAAACTTATTCCAGAAAACAAATGGAAACAAACATATTTGATTGGTAGCTGTTTGCATATTCCAAATAAAGCACATTTTGGTAATTATAAAATATTTATACTATAGTGGGATAATTGTGAGTATTTCTTAAATCTCTCTAATTGAACAAGAAAGTTAATTGCTTCAAACTTTGTTTAACATTTGAATTCTGTAAACACTGCATAAAATTTTCAATTTTGCAAAATACATCTAATCCGCTCCAACTATAGACATTGGAGCTGCACTGCTTGGAAGATTTGTCTTAATTTTATGGTGTATAGAATGACTGATGATTTTTATGAGACCAAAACGAGCCGTTACAAGGAACTCTTTCTATGATTTCTTAAGCCTCAGTCATAAATTAAGCTATAATCCACGATTTTCCCAGTCCTCTTAGCAAGCTACTGGTCTACGATGACCTTGGATATTTCACATACATAACATTACATCAAAACATAAATTTACCTACGATATGTGAATTATTAAAGAATCCAAAGTTGTAGATCAAAGTTTTTATTGATCAAATATTTATACGCAATTCGGGTTATGGTACGTAAACTGAGTTTTAAACACCAAAGTGTTATAATATCTATTGAAGAAAAAATTTTATGGCTGTCAATAATTTCGAAAACAGTTTTATCTTGATTTGTTGCCGCCAGAGAATGATATTTTGTGCAGTGAGGAGATTAGTGTTTATTGTAGCTCCTAACCCAGTTCAAGGTTCTATCAAATCCAGAATAAAATGCGGATATGTGTGCGAATGCTTCTAATATGTGTGAGGCATTAATTTAAATTATAAAAACAACAAAAATATTAAACTGAAGATATTTAAAAATTTTTAATTAAATTCACCAATAAACACTCTATAACTTCCAATTAAATAAATCTTCTACGAATGTCAGCAGTTCCTCACTTAATTCATTTTAAAATAATTAATAAATAAATTTCAAGCGCTTCACTCAAGTATGTGTGACCTTTGAGCACAAAGCACAGGATATTCCAGCTTGGCAAATTAAATGGAGTCACTGCATTGGAAACATGAATTTTATTGTTTGCAGTTACTAAATTCCAATAACAATAAATTGGCAAATATGTGTGCTTTCACAATAATGTAATGCAGTAATAATATAACAAAATATATTATGCGTATAAGTGTAAAATGTCAACAAGGATACATTTCACACGCACTCGCCTGTGTCTAAAAAAAAAAAAAAATATTTATAAAATAGAGACATTTAATTCAAAAGCATTCTATGAAATCGAATTGAACAATTCCGACTAATTGAAAATAGATTGCTCTGTCACTAGCATTTATGTTATTTATTCGTT
Source organism: Bactrocera minax (assembly GCA_021498325.1). NCBI lineage: Eukaryota > Metazoa > Arthropoda > Insecta > Diptera > Tephritidae > Bactrocera > Bactrocera minax. Next base: position 2,563,935 of record JAKEEE010000022.1, on the reverse strand, counting down.
AGCATGTTATGACACTCGCTAAATACACTTCTCAGAATTTAATTAACTTATATATTTTATTTTATGGAATTTCGAAATTCTATAAAGACTCATTATCCCATTGCACGACTATAATTTACACACTCGCACGTTGCATATATCATATACGATCAAAAGCAATATTCATTTCGCATCATCATGAATAAGCAGTTCTGCTGAAACCAGAAAGTGAGGATGGAAAATATGATTTAGAATCAAAATGGAACAGGAAGTTGAATGTTTAATTTTTCTTTCACAACCAACCAATATTTCATTACATCGGTTGCGGAAGGAAATACTTTGAAAAGAGCAGCACACACATGTTGGCATGATTATTAGGTAATTTTTAGCACCAACTCGTTGAGGTTCTTGCCCCAAACTGCATAAATGGGTACTAGGAAAATTTTGTTGAAAGTCGAAAGTTGGAAAGTATTTGCTCTGCGCACGAAATATGATTTGTTCCTACTTTCGTCGTCTTTTCGCCTCTTTAATAATTCACAGCAGTCAGCCTGTAGCTCATAATCTCCCGGTTGGTTTGGACAGCACAACGAAAACCCAAATGTATGTGTGAACAGTTGTTGAAAAGTTTTTTAATCATGTACGCCGACATTCTAACCGCGATTTAAGCTGCTTAAGTATGAAAGTTGGCGAATGAGTAAATGTTGATGCATAGCCGCTCCCGCAGACAGCGCCGTAGCAGCAACCGAACTGCCACAAAAAAAACCTCATACAAGACCGCACAGGCAACAACACCAGCAGAGGAACCAAGTGTTTTTGCATAACCACAAACAATGTTGCCACATGAATAATGCAGTACACGTACAAAGACACGCAGTACACGCATAAAGACGTACATATATAACTTTTATGAAAAACTGTGAAACGTTTGCATTTAACTAATTATCCATTTATTTATTTCGTTGTCTGCTTGCCTTCCTGCAATATTCACCGCAATTTTGTGGTCCACCAGAGATAATCTGTTGAAATAATTAAACCAGATCTGAGCACGTATTCTGCATTACATTTATCAAAAACACAATTGAACTCCAGAAAAAATACTGGTAAGCTTCATTCCTATTCTCCCGGCCCTTTTTAGTATCAATTTCCTACTCTCATCATCTTTCCATTTCCTTCCTCCTTGAATTTGCGCAAACATATATATCATCCCGAAAATCGGAAACTCGAACAAAGGAAGGTCACAAATCCTTAAAATGATCTGATATCACCAACTTAATATGCGTCCATAATTTTCAAAAAAAACCACAATTTCGCTAACGAGGCAGATTTTATACCTATTAAATCTTCCTGATTTACGAACGAATTAAGTAATTCCGTGACGTATGCGATTAATGCAAAATTCATCACTACCAGAAATTTGCCTCAATTCAAACAATGCTATTAGGAACTCACATTTCATAAAGCTGAAGAATGTCAATGCATCAAATCCAGATACATGCTTTTGTGAAGCCTACGGCAACACACCTACATTCAAATCTGACCACACCGTCATTTACTACTACTCATGTTTGCTATTTTGTTGAATATTCAGCGAATTACCGATAAACATATGCAATAAAACGCAAAAATATAGCAATTTGTCAGGAAATTTTGCTTTGAAGCATGAAAATCTGCTAAAAGTGTTTACTGTACACAACATGACCGAGTAGCCATGTGCGATTGCGCATCCATCGACCTTACATAAAAATAGACAAGTTTACCGTACACTCATTGTTTATGCATGTTGGCACTTTTATATATGTAGAAGTAGTTTATTTCCTACTGTATTATGCCTCCGAACACTTCTATTCGTGCTTTTAGTATAATATTAATTACTTACACTACTAATCATTTATGCAAAATTTTTCTACTTTACTATTTCGCTATTCAATCAGTTAATTCCACACTTCTAATTTTTCCATATATACTTTATACAGAAAAATTAAAAATGTTGAGTAATTAATATGGCCCCATTTAAGAATTAGTCGCTGGTTTTGCATATTTGACAACTTACATTTAGTGTTAATTATGAGAAATATATATCCTAATGTTTTTATTTATTTATTTCCTAAAATTGCTCTTTTTAATGTTTAATGTTTAGTGCGGGAGCCACATGTATACTATCATATTGTTTCCTTAACTTTTGCTTCCATTTTGGCTGCCCACTTGGTAGTGCTTATTTATGTCCGGCCACTGTTGAGACTGGCCTCGCTAAAACAAAGGGGCTGTGTAAGAGTGTTTTCTTTGCCTCAGGGATGCATGACCTGAAAATATAAAAAAATAGGTAACTGCTTCAGTTGCATAAAGGTTATAATTCTTATAAAAAAATGTAAAGGTTCTTAAATTCTCGAAATTTATGATAAGGCTAGACATTACGATAAATGTATGAAATTTAAAATATCACCTCTTTCTTTGTTTTACCTACAACTTGTAGAACTTTAGTTTCGTACTCAAATTCAATCTCAAGAATTCCAAGCCAATTTCGCGTATTTATTGTGTTGATTTTTTTACTGATTATACTGATTAGGTATATCAAACATATTTTATGCAACTGAAATTTATATAAATTATTTCAGTTTTAGCATTAGATTGTATTGCTAGCGGCCAAGCAACCACAAAACAAAGCATAACAAAATTAAAACGAATATGCTGAAATAATTTTTTTGTTGTGGCTCAGAGCTTTCACAGCTCAGAGTTGGCAGTCGTATCTGCACAGATCTCTCCTGTACCTCTTCCTAACGTCCTGTATAAACGATTGTATATAGCATTTGCGTGCAACAAAATGTGTCAATCGGCTTAAAATTGGTGCTTTTGTCGCATTGATTGAAATTGAAGACTCAGGTATAGGAGGTATAGATGTTAGGAGGTATAGCTGTAGGATTACATCAAAAGTAGACAATTTATGGAATCCGATGAAAGAGGCTTAAGTGCTTAGATCGTAAATTGAGAAGCAGGAAGACATCAAGTAAAAATATTCTTACTTCAATAATTTAGATCAACAAATATTTGCAATATGTACCTTATTGATATTAAATTTTTAAATTGCTTGAAAAGCACTTTTATATAAAAAGTTTCTTACTTCAAGATTCTTGATCGGCATGTATATACAATATTGTAATACTGCTACTGAACTTCTTTGCATTAATCGTATTTGAACACATCCCTTCAAAAAGTACCTGTCATTTCCAAAAAGTGTTACTGACAACATTTTTTAGTTTGTTTCTCTACAACAAAGAAGAACACGTTCCTAAAGATACCCACCCATCCTCCTGCAAAAGGGTATTGTGTGCCCAAAAAAGTATGCAAACAAGTTGTTTTGTAAAACTTAAGTAATAAGCTATTGCTTTTAGCTTTTTGCTTACAACAGTCAGACAGACTTAGTCAGTGGCTAGTGGCCTCGTTCTTGGCAGCTTTCATTAAGTGCAACATTTTCGTTAACTCCTTGTTTGTTGCTTATTATATTTCTCACTTGCAAATGTACAACTTGCCAGTTACAATTTCACCTAAACGCTTGATCTACTAAAGTGAAGGTAAACATTAAGTTTCATGTACAATTTATCAACACAAATACTTTAAAACAAGCTTTGATATTAACTGCTTCAAATTAAATGTAATTGCAAGAAACTTTCACACAGAGTATCTCTACTTTCAATAAGTGACTTTTAAATGCGATGGTAGATCGACTAAAGCATTTTGGTTTATTTTTTTGCAATTGGCATTTCATTAGCTTGAAAAGAAATGAGTCTCTTGGAATATGCTTCCACTGAAATCAGTCAACCAGCTCAGCAATTTTCCAAATGAATATCTCTGCAATTAGATAGATAAGCGTATTAAACTAATTTCCTAAGACAAATTCACTTTAATACCATTCAGCAGGAGCATACTCCTTTTGCGCTGAAAAGGACACAAATAAGTAGATAAGAACTAGATTTAATGGGCTTATTATGCAAATAATAATAAGTATTAATTACACAAAGGTGGTAAGATAAGGCGATAGAAGAGATATAACAATCAATTGTTCATATGTATATGGGCATATAGAGATGGAATTTGACACGCCTCAATTAACTAACTGCTGACATTCATCATACTCAGCATTGAAATGATTAATTGTTGAACTCGAACGAAGCATAGTTTCAGAAATATTTCAAATAAAGCAGTATTTAAAAAATTAAAAACCTTTTGTGTGGTAAATATTATTTGAAGCAAAATATTCAAATCCTCAAAGAGCAGAACATATAGAACATAGAGAGAACATATGTACTAACTAATCCGGGAACTCAACGCCGTATTATTAGTTATGTTCTTATTCTGTATTATATGACAATGACGAAGAAATGTCATAAACTAGTGGAATAGATATTAAGTGAAATTATTTCAACGTATTTCAACAGGACGATTGTCTCAACCACTTGAAATTCTAACACGCATGAATTTTAAGGCTGTCGAAAACACGTGGCACTCTCTTGATGTTAGTAAATGAAGCAAAATTCAAGTACTTAATTATACAAAGACATACTTCATGTTCCCTCAATTCATTACAACTTCCACGTGAAAGCATAATCAAGGATATCATTGTCATGTCGTACATAACACGAAAGGTATACTCATCTGTCTTAAAAATTTGTATTATTTAGAGCACAAGTTAGCTGCTGATGACAAATAACGTAGTAAAAATATGATATATTTCAATACTTGTTTCCAAGAATACACTTCAGGCCTGTTTTAAACAACGCAAGAGGTAATTTATCACATTTTGATACCGTGCAAAACCAATTGAGATAATCAAGTTCACACAGAAAATAAAACTTTACTCCATTAATCGTGAGCATATTTCGCCGCCAATTAAAGTTACATTTCAATTGAATATGCCCGTTTGAGAAAATTCCCTCATTTATTTTTGATCTGGTATACTTGCTCAAATGTATTTACAAGAGGGCGAATAAGGCGGGAATGGCGCCCTTTGCCTGCATCTAATGGAAGTCAACTGTGAATGTGTTAAGCGCTTGAAAAACTAAAATTTCATATTAAATAGGCCGCTTTCCGCACCAAATTACTAACAGTCAGCAAGTGTTATATACCACCCTATCGCACAACCTTACAACTCTCATAGGAAAAAACTCTTTCTCGAAAGTTACGACGGTGTCTGTGGGGTGTGCCTAGTACCCTTGCACACACCTTTTTTCGCTAATGGCTTCACTAAGTGGAACAAGACGTGCATATGTTGAATGAACTTAAGTTGTTGCATGTTGTACAAGTTGGTGGTTGCGTTGCACAAATATAAAATCCTTAAGTGACTTTTGAGGTTGACAAGGTTGGGCAAGTCCTTAGCACTGTACTTATGAGTTAATGGAAGTTGTGGACGATTCTTGCAAACCTAACAGAGAATGTGAAAGAAAGAAGTGAAAGATGTGGCATGTGCCGACTTAATTGAGACCAAAATGCAGTTTAGGCCAACGGAGTTGGAAACTCGAGAGGCGAAAATAAAATACTTAAATAACGAATTTTATTTAATTGAATTTTTTATTCAGAGGCTGACTGATGCTATAAAACTCATTTTTAAAACTGCATCCAACGAGTCCGGGAACGCCGCTAGAAAAGGTAATCAGGCAAAGCAGCAAAAAACTACGGCGACAGCAATCAATTAACTAACACACTCAGAATAACGAAAGCTTTGATTTTTTAATTTACAACGAAAGCTGGAAAGTCGCAAAAATATTATAATTAGCAATGTTTTTATAAATAGATAGATTATAGATCACTTGTGTATACATTTTCGGAGTACAGCGGAAAATCTCAAGCGGTTAGAGTATATACCTATAGTATAGGTTTTAAAGTGGAATACATTTTTTCTCACTGTGCATTGTAGCATAATACTTCGGAAGGATGATTAAGTATCAGTGTCAATCACTTAAGTGCAAACGAAACAAGAACAATGCTAACTAATTACAAAATGGCAGCCACTCAAGCGATGAGAAAATTGAAAATGCAAAACTCGCTTCAGAAATTAGTATAATAAGAAGAAAAAGGAGAGGTAGACGCAACCTGGTGCGCTAAAATATAAACGTAATAAAATTCAAAGCAGAAAACAAAAAAATCCAGCTGCAGCAGACTTTGAAAATTGAAAATGTGTTGGTGGCAGAGAGAAATACGTGCAACATCAATAAAAGGTTCTCTATTTTAAAGATTTTTGATAAATACAGACACTTTTGTTTGATTTTGAAAAATCAAATAGAGTTTTTCACAGTTTTATTATTTTCTTTGCATATACAAAAACACAAACATTCTTTATTTCATAAATTCTGCTTTAACAGAATATATTTTACTGTTACAAGGAACTAAATTCAATTCTCCACCAAAATATGCCTTTCGCAATTTTACGATCAAGTGACTTTGGTAAAAAATTGAATGCATATGAGCGGAACTACTTGAGTCTCGCATGAACAGAAATTTAATGGACTGGAAGTTACTACTGACTCGTTTAATACTTGCCACAAACTGCCCAATAAACGGAAACAATGAAACGAATTATAATAGTTACATTTAGACAGAGGAGAAGGATGGGAGGATGGGGATATTGGGGACACAAATACTCTGAGTTGTTGCATTCCGTGTAGTGATTGTTGCAAACTTTCTGGTGCAAAAAACTGGTAAATATTGTGACTATTGCAGCCATCGCGAAGTAAAGTATTTACCTGGACTAATAGATCATAAATATGCAATAGGTAAGTTTTTTCTACATGAAATAATTTAAGTTATTGTTGTCAAGTACAGAATCGTAACAAAATCATATTACTCAATATAAAGTACTTTAAGTGCCAAAAGAGCTTAATGTGATCACATCCCATATACGCAATATAACCGTACCCATGCTCGTACTAAATTTCCAACAAAATAAATTAACAATAACCATTATTCTATTTAAACCGTGATTTTATATTACATTATCATGTGAATTAGCAAGCGATTTCGTACTTTCTGTTAAGCTCAAAATTATTATTATGGTACAACCGCTTAAGTAGAGATACGTCTTAACTAAGTTGATATCATAAAACGTAAACAAGGAATCTTTGATGGTGGTCATGTTTCAACAAATCCATGTTAGGCGCTCAGTATTTTATATTATCAAACAAGGGTTGTGTTATCAAAACATACCTCCAAGAGGCAAATAAGTTTCACTGGTATGTTGCATGGTCTCAAAATTTGCAATAATCGTTTTTAAACTTTCGAACGTAATTTAAATTCCGTTCGCCACCACCTCTTTCACAGTAATAAATATGAAATAATTGCGGCTTTGGTTGTGGTTGTGCGAGGTATTTAATTTAATAAATATTTTCTGAATATATGAACATCATTGCAAATATATTTGTTGGCTTTTGCGCACCATATTTTGCATATAATTTCACTAGAATGATTTACAGGGTGCTTCACTTGGGAATTAGTAAAACTCTTTGTGCAGCTTTCGATATCGGATTACGAAAGCTAACGTGGTATATAACCGAATATTACCTGAATAGTAGCGGAATAGTAACTGAATAGTAGCTGAATATTGTAATATGTTATGTCAGAAATACTCATTGAAATACTTGAAATATAATTTCACATTTCGCATCTATTTAATAGCTTCAGTTTTCAAATTGTTTGAATTATCTTGCTGTATTTGCCCTCATATATGTCACCCCTTTAAATAGGTGAAGAATGTTGGAGGTAATTGAAATACAAAATCTGCATGCCTTGGCCAGTTTAAAATTAATTAAAATATGGAAATACTATATTGTATTGGGTGATTAAAGAAAATTTGTAAGTTTGTAAAAAATATTCACATAATAGAAATAATTGGAAATGAATTAAATCCCTACATATTGAAAGAATTCACTGATTAACTAATACTAAAATGTTTAATATATTACATTCTCTTTAATAGCATATAACAATTTAATTAGATAAGTTTATAGTCCTATATAAAGTATTTAATCACAAATGGAAGCTTTAATAATTTGTATTTGTGGCATTCAATTACATTAAGGAGTGACATCAGGTTTAAATAAAAATATTCCAACTGGTTAAATATTATCAAATAGAAGGAAATTTAATGTGGATGCATTCTTTGCAATAATTTTCTTTAACGAACATTGTAAGTTTCCACTCTTTTCCCTTCGAAAGTTCGAAATAATTTGCAATCCGCAAGCTTTCTAAAAAACTTGCAATTCACATAAAACAATCCGCATTTGTGATCACATCTGCCCCGTTTGGCGACATTGCAGATTTACCAGAACGTTCAGCACAACATTTTATGTGTATTAACTTGATGATAACAACATGAAATCATGTCAAAACCTACATTACAACATAACTAGCATTTCGACAAGAAAGAATAAAAATAGTAAAAGAAAATAGAGGTACTCACTGCATATTTTTGTGCAATCTGTTGCATATATGTCGACCACATACACATAATTCGTACATAGAAGAGACTATATGCTGTGGTGACATGACACACCTTTTCTAACAGGAATTGTATGACTGCAAGTAAATTTAATTAATCTTGATGGGATGAAGTACAAATTTTGCCTCCGGATTAGTGCAAATTTTGTAAGCATGTACAATTCAACTACTATATCTTTCCTGAGGCAATTGCACACAACAACGGTTTCTTTATTACATATCTACTTTATTTGTGCCTCTGCTATTATTTTCACTATTTTATTATTATTAGAAAAACTTTCACATTTTTCCAATTTGTTGTCTGCTTAGGAATTTAAATTTCTATATGATTGCAATTTATGTAAAGCATAATTTCCTACTCTAGGTACACAATTAAAAATTTCCCTCTCTTTTATTTCTATTCAAGATTAAGTGCCTTGATTATGGCTATGCACAGGATATTTCTGTAATTATTATATTTTAGCTCTTTTTTTTTAACATATACTCTCATTTGAACTGTTTTTCTCTTGTTCCTCGTCGTTTGTTTAAAATATATAATGTATGAAAAATATTTAAATACCCTTCCTTCGCAGTTTAATAATCAAAAGCAGCATATAAGGATGAACAGTTGACATATTTCAGAACTTTTAATGATTTGCATTCACTTCACACAGATGTGATTTTCAAAATGTTGCATAGCATAGACATCGGTTGCGGACCAATTATAAACAAAGTATCCTAACTCGACACAAATGCGGTGATATTTGCGATGTGGACACACAAAGATTCTATTGCTTTGCAGCTTTGCTTCTAATTTATTCTGAAATGCGGCAGTCGCCTAAAATATCTTCACATATTATACGAACACATATGAATACTCCCATGAGGGTGCAACTTTCCTGCGAGTGTGTTTACATAGCAGAATGAAGCACTATTTGCAATTTAAACGTTTGAAGCACACTTTAACTAAAACAGCAAATAACATTAAACTGTTAGCACCCACAATCTCTGGAACAATAATTCTTTTGCAAAAATAAGTTTACCAAAGGGGAGTGCTTGCGTTTATAGGGTTATAAGTAGTTGCTTGCACACATAGGCAAAGTGCTTTATATTTTTCCATGTATGAGCAAATAGAGATTGATATAAAAGTTGAACTTGTGATGTAGATCCTCAGATGCCTTAGTCAAGAATATCGGCCAAATCAATCGGTAGACAGAAAAGGCGACATTTTGGAAATCTGAATAGGAATGCGCAAGCTAATTACCTGTATTAAATCAAATAACATTAACAGTTTTAAGGAATACCGCTTCAAGCAGATCAACAACATGAATAGCCAGCATAGAAAACGTCCATTCCGTTAAATCAGGTGAATAACATTCTAGTAATTTTGATTGAAAGGTCGTCGTCTAACATCTCCTGCTCAAAGTTAAACAGAGTGATAAATATCTGTTCAGTTAGATAGCTAGTTTCGAAAACGTTTTGTCTGACCGCTTCTACCAGTACATCAGAAATCCGAAAAATTTCCGAATTTATTTTACCCATCTACATCACTGATAATAATGCCCACGTGTTCCTCAGTATGCTTCGATCAATCACTTGTTCATTTAGTGATTAAATGAAATAAATCCCCCATTAATGCGTTTGTCAATTCTATGAGCTGCTGCTTTCCGCATTTACATTGAGCATACAGTGGTATTTCAGCTTAGTTAAGCAGTGTGGCCGTTTGGTGCGATATTGCACAAGTAAGAGTTTTTAGGAAATTTATTACAACAAAATGCATCTCACGGAGTAACTCAAAATAATCAGTAGTTGGGTACTAAAGAATCAGATTTATACGAGAAAGGTAGGGGCGTTCGTTTGGTATGAAACAAGGATAAGGATGTGTGCTACGGGCTCAATATTTTTAAAGAATTTTGAAAAATCCGTATTTTCGGGAATATATATTGGTAAGAAGGTATGTATGTAGTGGTCATCAGACAGTCGAAATATTCAATATATTCAATAATTATTCGCTTCAAATCGATTTGCGAGGATAACGTTGCGAGATAGGAAAAAAGTGCCGAATGTCATCCTGCCAACATTGCAGATCTAGCAGAGGCTAACAAAATTGCTTACGGATATGAATTTCGAACACTAAGTGAAATTATTGTATAAGTGTACCACGATAAAAGCTTGTTTACAAACGAAATACTAATAGGAGTGATTTTTCGGTTTATTTCTTCGACAGAATTGACTTAAAATCAGGTAGTCACAGAAGAGCGGCAGACAGAGACGTACAGGAGCTGGCATGAAATAGTTGCGAATGCCTGGTAAAAGCTCAAGAAAATAATATTTCAAGGATATATATCTATCTATCTATATATCTATATATATATATATGGATATTCTAGGAATGTTTATTTATTTGGATAACAGCATATAATATATCATATGCTAGAAGGAAGTAGAAAAGAAAACAATATGTACCGGAAATGTTGACAGCTTCCCCGGAAAGAACGACAAGGCTTCTTGGCAACTTTATAAACACTTTCAAATTCACTAGTTTCAAATACATGTGCAACTAAATGTACGAGCACGTGATGATCAATTTTGCTTTTAGTTTTTAAAAATAGCCAGATACCTAAGATTCACTTGCCTACGTATGTACTTACAAACATTTTAACATATGTGAAGTTACGTTTTCATTTGATCGTTACAAATCGACATCACTGTGTAACTGTATATAAACGAACATAAATGTTAACGAAATTCTCTATTTCTTTACTTTCATATATTGAAGGGGGATCTTTCATCTTTTCTCACGCAATATTACGTATACGACATGGAGTTCGCATCACTTTGAAACTTATTATCTTTATTAAAGGAAACCTTATTATTAAAGCATGCATGAGGTAATTTTATTCAACAGTTTAAAATTAAATTTACTAAATTTTTGAGAGGATATCCACGCATATTTTGCACTGAAATTATTGTAATAACGTCAATGAGAGGGGCGTATAAGTAACCTTTTTATAAAGCAAGTATTTCTATTGTGTTCTAATGCTGTTTTCAAGAGCAAACTAACCTAAAACAATTTTTATTGCAACCGTGCTCTGCAAGGTGTGTACATATACACAATTTCGTAAATATATAGGCGACAAAATTTCTGGCAGCGGCAATAAATAAGTCACATAAAATATGAATCTAATAAAGGCTTAAAAGTCTTAGCAAGAAAAAGTGTCACATAAACAACAGTGCAAACAGTCGCAGCCGAAATTAGGTAAACAGCAAACAAACAAAATGAAAGATATGCAAAGTGGAATATTTTAATGAAATGAATTACTGGTTGAAGTGTGTCAAAAATATTTTGTGCGCCTATTTGTATGCTACTACTTGTGAGATATTAAAATAGGAAGGCCTTTTTTAACAAATAGCAAAATTTGAGTCTTTTTGTTCATGTTGGAGACTGTTTGTTATGTGTTTGTTATTATTTTAAACTGATACACCGTTGTTGTTCCAATTCACTTTAAAAGTTATATCGAATGAAATTTAATAAAAAGAAGCTGTTCACAACCTTCCTTCCATTTACCTTAATAATTTATTAATTCACTTCAATTTTATGTACTTTTACCATTTTCATATGGTTTCAGGTCTCTTCTAAATACGAATACATATTTCACCAACTGAATACTTTAATAAACCAATGCCAAAAGCTTTGTATAAATAGATTTAGGAAAAAAAAGAAATAAATATGAAGCCACAAAAGAGAGTAAGAAAAATAAATTCACACCATTAGAAATTATTTAATATACTTAGGTTCGCCTCTAGGAGCACACAATCGGTTATTCATGCTTCCACCGTTCATAAACACACAATAAGTTCCCTTGGATCGTAGCTTCACTTCTCTAAATATTTATTGTTCAACAAGAAATAACGTCTCGCCTATTGCTAATCTAATGACCATAAATTGGAAGCAATTGCTTGCGTTGATTTAGTATCTAGAAATCTAATAACAATTTGTGTTGTTTGCGGAAAACATACATTTATATAATAGACCAGAGAAATTTGTGCACAGATATGTTGCACTGACAGTTCAAAACAGAAATTGAAATTCAATCATTTTGCAAGAAATACTGCTCTGAGCAATGCACAGTTCCGCCCAACGGAACTCAGCAAACTGACCCTCGGACAAATCAACAATGGCAAAGCAACACAATAGTCAAAGGCAAACAGCAGGCATAGGCAGATATAAATACGCACGTGAATATGTGTGGATGCAGTAGAGGCGGATATGTGAGGCGCCTGAAAGTAGGCAGATTTGAAAGTTTGCGTTTTATTGTTGTGATTATTTGCTCGCATGTGAAAATTTCTCTGTTGTGTGTATAAAAGGAAATAACTGGCAAGCTTAGGAAAGTAAAAGAATAGGAATAGGATATATGGGTATCTGTTACAACAACAAATTCAGCTAGAGCTGAGAATTAGTTGATGATGTATGTACATATGTACACAATTGACGCCCTTGGAAACCGGAACAAATGACACGCAACTCTGATAAACATCGAAGAGGCTGCACAATACTGAAAACAAAACGGAATTTAATGATGGTACTACTTATGAGAGATAGTTTAAGTGGTACTCGTATTAGGCAGTTCTATTAAGTGAAGATAAAGGCTGAAATTTAGAGTTTCAATAAAGTTTTATTACATGAAGTTTCGATTTATGATTAAGTATTACTCGTCCTAATTTTTTGAAGGAGAGAACACCATCAGTTTTAAACAGCGAAGCCTTAATCACATAGTAGTAAGGGTGTGTTGCATATGTTTGTCTCACAGTCGAGTAAAATATTTAGCTGTTGTTTAAACGAAACACTCAGAGGCTTAGTAACCAACTATGTACAGAGTGACTAATACACGACCAAACAAGACACACCGAACGCCAGCAAATTCTAAAAGCGACGTTCTATTTTACCAACATGCTGATGCTCCGGCTCACTCACGTACCCACCTTTAAGTATGCTTTGTACCTGGAATTTTTAAAGCTTAACAATGCGTGCCATACACGACGTCACCAAGAGTATTCACGGCGCAATTTTGCAAGTTCCATCAAATCGTGCGGCGATTGCAACAACAGCGAAAACATTTTAATGCATGCATTCTAGTTGTTTGCATGAATAAGTGGCATTTCGGTAGCATCTCCACGCATGCATAGAGCAACAATTTCATGGTCGTCGTTTCGTTTTCACGGAGTAAACTTGTGCTCACCTACACAGGTGCTCTGGATTCTGATCATTAGGTACAACCGTGAGTATTTTTATATCCGTTCGCAAGTGTATAGATGTGTGTGTACAAATGTTTAATATGCCTTTTGCGCCAGCGCTCGTATTACATTGTTGGTTTTGGTTTTGCCACTTTTAATTATTCATTTCCACGGCGATTTGCCTAGTCATAAATAAATCCTTTGTGGTATACCGTGTGTGAGTTTAGCTTCGAGAAATCCACGACTGCCTTGTTGGGAAGCTAATTTGCGAGTACTAAACTAAGTGTGCAATAGGAAAAGTTCTGCACGTTTCATGCAAATTTACACCTTTACTGCCAGCTAAAATGTAGTAGGTATCATTTTAATGCATTCATATTTAAAAATTTTTATTATTATTTAAATAAATTTTTTTTAGGAATGTAAAAGTTTTTCATAATTTTCCAGAGGATAGCAACTTATGCATTAATTCTCGGTAATTAATTTCACTCAAATTTCCCTTTAATTTCAACCCATGTCATAAAACTTTTTCAATTTCCATTTCGTATTCCTTTCACAAGTATAGCTTAGAGGCGCAAACTTCTTCTTTCGCTCATTTTAAATATCATTTGAATTTGTCATTTTTTTGTTTTCATGTTCAATTTGAGTAAAATAATATTCTCAGAATCCTGAGACTCAGCAAATTACTGTTAACAACAATACAAATAAACCTTACCACGGCAGTTGTTTGTGAATTATTGTTGTTGCATGATACGATGCTCAAAACACTCAAGGCATAAAAGCTGTACAATATGTTGATATGCAAATTCACACCCCTATTAATATCTACGTTGTTGTTTTTTGCTGAAAATTTACTTAATTTTTGGAAATTTCACCATTTTAACAACCTCAGAAATTCAGCGGTGTTGAAGCAAAATAATTCCATTTCGTTGTTGTTATACCCTCACTACAATGTGCAATAAGTACTTACACATTTGTTTATATTAAACTTTTTCCACAACCGAATGTCAATCTGTTGTATAAATGTAAATCAATAGTGTGTTAAAGAGCATTTCGTTTTCCTCTAATCAACTGGATCTTCAATATAAAAGTGATCGAATTATTTATGAGAGAATAAACGTCAGCTCGATTGCTAAGAACAAGAACTTAACATCATTCTTCTTGCTTTTCGTTCTCTTTCACGGTGTTGCTGACAGCTTGAACGCCAAATTGATGTTAGCAATCGCAATGAATTGAATTGACCATCCTACTGTTAGTGCTGGCCTTCAGTTTGCGTATCGACCGTTAACGAAGTGAATGTCAATTTGCGAAATTTCAACATCGGTGGTGGTGGTGCAAGCATTGTAAAATTCAACCAAGATAGGTAAAGCAATTGCATAAATTTTCGAAAGTAAATTGCTTACGAAAATCGAATCAAGATTTCTGCTTATCTCCTTCGAGTCCATAGCATAGCAAAGCTTGTTATGTAGATAATGAGGTTTGATTACTTAATTTTTTGTTTGTTTCCCTAAATTGGTGGTAATCCGCTTAATAATTGCATGCGTTTAAACTTTAGGTTGGAATTTAAAAGGCTTAGTGTGGTATTATTTGAAAACCGAATATATCTATTATACCATAGCAAGTATGCGCGCTTTCCTTTCCACATACATTTGCATAGAACATACGGCTTATAAATAATATATCTAAATTAAAGTGTATCTGTAGAAGGTCATATAAAACAGACATTGGAAATCAATCGTTTTAAAATCTTAATAAAATGTAATTCATAGCAGATACAAACACTGAGTATAGGTCAACTGATTTCTGAATCAAATAACAACAATGAAATTACACCATAGATAACAGCATATGAAGCAATAACAATATGTGAGCGCGTATGTATTAGTATTTATGTAAGGCTGAATTGGAATTTCTTATTCAAATCCATTTTCGCATAGTTGTATGCTACAGACATGAAGTGCGCTCTGTTGAAGTTCAGCTCTTTCAAAGACGCCCCTCGTATAGCATATATAATAATAAAACATAGTAAATATTTGACTCTTGTGTTCAAACTAGTTAGCTTTTGGTAACAAAATGAAGCAGATTTGTATAGCTGAATCTAAGGCAAAGAGGAATATATGATAAAGTTATATTTGTTTCTTTATAATTCAAATATAACACTAAAAATTCTTACGTGGAAGGTAAAGGCAAATTTCATCAATTGTCGATACTAAAGAAACAGAAATTCACATAATACTCAAATGTAATTAAATATCCACAATAAGTTCCCAAAATTGTTAATATGTTAAAATACCAGTTCCGTCATTATAAATTCCACCTGCATAGACCACACAAATGAATGTAAAAGACGCATTAACAAGACTGAAGTGCTAGAATCAAGCCTTAGCACCTGTGCAGTTCTTTTAATTGCTTTAATTAAGTTTTAATTGCTTACCAGCGTGCAATCTACATCGTTCGCGCCAACACCTTCATATAATTCTCGAGCCGTAATTCTGCCTTGTTTGTGGAGTCGGCAAGACTAGCTCAACTCTTTTAGGAAAGTGAGGGTCTGCAATTTGCAGACAGGAGCATGAAATTTATTAACTAAGCCACAGTTATGGCACTTCTAACAAGCACTCATACATATACATATTTAACTATACGTGAGTTCCCAGCACATCTCTTAGGTTTATAAGCGACACGTACTCATCTGTGTTTACTCACTCACTGTGTAACGAGCCGAAAAAGCAACAAGTAGAGTATAAAGGCACAACTTAATGAACTTCGTTTGAACATTTTTGTATAATCGCAATATTTTATGCTTTTTATGTTACCGCGTGGCGATAAGTGTGCTTTTACTAACTCAAAGGTATTCTAGCCTGACGAACGCTATAAATTAGCCCGCATTATAAGAATTTAAAATATTATAAAGATCTCTAAGCTAATTTCGAAATACCAATTACCTATAAATGTAAAATATATAAACATATTTCAAATTAAACACATGTTTGTATTTAGATCGCCACGAGTTTAGAAGTAAAAAATGAACTGTGCACAAATTGACTTCAGATATTTAGTAACAAAGTACCTCAAAAGACATTTATTTTAATAACATACATAATAATTTATTTTTTAACAATTTACTTTAAATCAATTTTCACGCTTGCATACTTACAAAATCTGCTCCTTACATAATTCAGTATGTATTATGTCTTATTTAATGCTGCGCCAACTTTCACCTTAATGCTCCGTTAATCTGAATTTCTACCAATGCAGTCTCAGGAAGCTGTTAAATCCTAGATAAATGAAAGAGCATATGCCACCAGTAGCAAGAAATTTTGTTTTGACAAAACCTTCATTCAGAATTTAATTAAAGGCCAATGATAAGGAGAATAGATTTACTTGCAATAGCCTCAGATTTTTAACTCACACTATCGTTTTTAGTTTGTTCGCCAATCTTTTTTAGATGCGGTTCGTTGAACATTTACTTCTCGATAAATGTAAGTTTTCTTATGCATTTACTCATGCAACACGTTTAAGCTAATGTTTATGCCCTAGTCTTAAATGCAGAAAGTTCTGTTTTCAAGTTGGCTGCAAAGTTTTCTTTATTTAGCGTTAAAACGGCAAGTAAGGTGCAAATTTATTTGCTACTTGAATGTGATTTAATAAGAAATAGATCCAAAGTTTTCCAAAATGCATTAAAAAAGTTTCAAAGTTATGAAAGGGAAGTCTGTGCTATATACATATTTGCGCAGAGGTGGAGCATTTTCTGCCAAACACACTTCAAAAAAAGGTATACTTATTTTCTGACTAAACAAAGATTTCACCGTTTATGTGGCACCTATATGTTGAAAAAAGCCTGAAGCTATGAGCACTCGGGCCTTCGTTCAATAATACAAATAGGTAATATAAGAATATTTGATGTTGTTGAACATCATATTAGTCAATTTTTCATAAGGATGTGACTATACTTATTCTATGCTCCAAGGATCTATTACTTACTTACTTGTTTCCCTGTTCATAGATTACAATATCCCACTTTCAGCTTTTGGATGGTTATCAATTTTGAATATCTGTTATATTATTATTGATATTTTTTAATACAGAATAAGAACTCTTCCACTTTTTTCTGGGCCTAATCCATACCTTGATATGTCGGTACTTGTAAGATATTAAATTTGCTGGAAAACATAAATTTACTGCACCTGGCCGTAGTGCTCCAGAATTATAATAAAGTGAGTGTAACAACTCATCCTGTGTAACAACCTGTAACTTGTTCGTTAAATCACGCCCATCAGAAAACAAATTTATGCAAAATATATATATAAAATGTGTAAATATACAATATGTGCTTTCATGTAGCATAGCGGTTAGCAAACGAACGAACTTGCATAAGAAGAGTATGCATAAGTGGTTAAAGCTTTGGTGAACAGCTAGTAATTTATGCTTCCGTATGCCGACACGATGTATGAGGTTTGCCAACGAAGCTTACTCATTTTCTTTTCCGTGAGCCAACAACTGCACATATGCACATACATATATACTAATAGTTGTGGGTGCCAATATGACTACAGCTTTAGTTGTTATATTGGCACAAAGCTGCTTGCGGTTAACCAAGAAGTGAACTGATTTCTGAGGCAACTAGTCTTGACTAAGTTTAAGCAACCCTCTGGAACACGCAGACTAATTTGAAGAAACTGCTTGCACACCTGACTGGGCATAAACGTGTTACATATGTCAGCTTAAATGGAATTAAATGGTGGATTATTGCGGAGCAACAGAAGTTGAGCTGCGTTCGTTGTTTTCGTACATTACAAAGTGACTTGTTAAAAGTGTAAAACCACATTGTGTACGGAATTCCCAAAGTATCGTGATGCAGTTATAGCAGAAAACTTAAGTAAAAATAATTTCATGTGGAAAAACTTTTATAAAAAGTCATGAGTCATAAACCGTGAGTATAACCATATATTATTAAAAATCTTCTTCGTGGAAACTGGTATTTTTTATAATAATCACTTATATTAACGGAAAATTTTAAAAAAGTCATTTAAGGATTCTAAAAAGGTTTTAATCCAGTCATAATCAAACCACATTATTTTTTTATTTTTTGTAATAAACACGACCAATTAGAATAGGTATCCAATTATATTACTTTAGTCGTTTGGTTAAAAAACAACAAAAGTTTTTGCAAAGCAGCAAAGATTGAAAATTCTTTGTTAGTATGAAAACTTTTATAAAGATCAAAAGTAGCTAAATACATGACTCTAAAAAGCAAATTTGAAAGAGCTTTCCCATTGCAAGGGAAATTTTTATCTTCCCTTTTTATCGAAACTTAAATCAATTTGTATGCCAATTTAATGGCAGAAAATCTATTGATGGAAGCCATTCATGGCAGCAGCATTCCGAGACAAAGCATAAGGCAGAAGCAAATGGCAAACTTTACGCTTTACGAGCATAAATATACATGTGTTATGTGCTTAAAAAGTATCCTTACTAAACCCATGCGTCTGCTTGCCCATCTGAGTTTTATGGCCTTACTTAAGCAAATTTAAGATGAACACAAAGTCGTATATTGCTCACACGTGCACGCACATATGATTCCATATAAATTTTATGATTATGGAAGAAATTGTGATTCCCATGACTTGACCCTGCAAACCATCAGTTTTAACTGATTGTTGATATATGTGTGAATATATTTAAGGATTTAAATTCGGGCTGATAAGATTTAAGAGTGGTAGCTGAACAAGAACAGAAAATAAATTTGATTTTACATTGTGGCTCTGTGTTCTCAAATCTACATAAAAGTAGTAAATCTTACTGGGTTCATTCATCATTGCTTTATCATGTTTTTTCATAGCTACTGAGATTGGTCATTGTTGCAATAAATATAACCGAAAATTTTTATATATGCCAAGTTATTAACATTTTAAATTATTTTATATAAATATATACGCGCTTCGATATTTAACATTTTCTACATCAGAATTTTGTATTATAAGTATTTGGATTGCATATTTGTCTAAAATAAGGACGAAATTCAAGAGTTGACAAATTTGTGCATATAATTTGTGCTCATATTATATATACATATTTATAATACTCGTAGGGAAAATCTA
The DNA here is from genome assembly GCA_021498325.1 of Bactrocera minax. NCBI lineage: Eukaryota > Metazoa > Arthropoda > Insecta > Diptera > Tephritidae > Bactrocera > Bactrocera minax. The sequence goes on along the minus strand of JAKEEE010000022.1, from coordinate 2,544,166 downwards.
AGTACACAACGTTTAAGGTTAATTGTTGTTTTTGTAGAGTGAATTATTTGAAATGCTTATCGGTGAACTTGCACGCATTGATACCAAGCCTTGTTCTCGAATCACAAATATCTCCAGAATATTGGGTGCCTTGCTATGAATAGCATGTTACACCAACACTTAAGTATTTTGATAACCATTCGGTCGATAACCACATATCGCTCTTCCGCTGCAAACGCAATTAACTTCAATATAGCTCAAGTGGTTGTAGTTACACAGCTCAATGTAGTTACATAAAAGAGAGCTCAATGTAAGCTGGCTGTGGATGTTATTACAAATTCTTTGGTATTGGAAGCAATAACTTGAATAATATTAGAAATTAAACTCCTAAAGACATTTAAACATATTAAATTGTTATAAGTCTTTCAATTAACAGCAATTTACTCATGCTAATCTGCAAACACGCAATAGACGGGTGACAGCAATTATTCAAAAGAGTAAGGAACTCGAAAGCGATCAATCCAGATATTAATTTATTGATCTAATTCGAGTTACTTCATTCCTTGCCTCGTCCATCATAAAACTCTTTTTGATGTCAATCTTTTACTTTTTGACTTACTTACTGACAAAAGCTCCCAACGCACATCAGATCTGTAGCTTTATAAAAAATATGGATCTCACAGCAAGAACGGATAAGAGGAAGAGCTATATATAATGCATGTTTATGAAGCTAGTTATTACCTGCAAGATCAGACATTTTCTGACACCGGTATTCATTGGTTCCACTACCGATGAACGCGAAGGCAAGCATCGCCTTTGAATTTATGTTGCGTTCAAGGCTTGTAAACAAACGGCAGAACATGAAAATATGAGATTGTATAAATCTGCGAAAGTTACAGTGGCGTTGTACTGGTTCTCGGAAGCTCTGCATGTAGTTACACATATAGTCTGCCTTTTCCTTTCGCGAAATTTATCACGGCATGGCAGTTGACTTTTGCTTGTTCTCCTTTTTCTCTTCCTCTGCTGGTAGGAAGCGCACATATACCTCCACCTTTCAATTTTCACATATTAAAATAAGTTTGCATATTTCACTCAGGAAATTGAAACGAAGGCACAAAAATGTACAATTTTTAATTAAACTTCATTAAAATTTACGACTTTATGACACTCACTGCACAAAAAATGGATTGCCGGCAAAAACAAATTTAAGCCTCCGCTTTTATTTCGTTTTCACATTATTTCTTATAAAGATTTACAAACATTGAGTTTGGTTTGGATGGATTAAAGTTTAAATTTCTCTTTTCGATGAACACTTTTTAGAAAGTTTTAATTTGCATGAATCTATCATAACAATCTATCATAATCATTATAAGCTATCAGAAATTGTATTGATGAAAAGAAAAACAAATATGCTTTGTAATCCTTTCACTGATTTACTAGCCGCGAGTGCCAGTAAATATTTTTTTTTAATGCATTTCGCTTTCAGTAGGTCAGTAATGTAATTTGAATTTGTTGCATACTTATTTAACGTTCCACTTTACAATGCTCATATAACCTCTACCTTTTGCAATGTTATTCAGCCAAGGCAACATTTTACATTTTACACTTAAATATATAACTGCAGCATACGCATCTTTCAAAACCTTGGCCGAGCCTCTCCTCTTATTTTTGACATATGTGCAGGAATTCAAAAATTCTAAGTCGTCTCCGAAAGGCTAACAAGCCATAGTAGAAGTATGCTAGAAGCTTTGCCATTGCCTTTTGAGTGACTATGGTTTTAGAAAAAAATTATATTGGTAGAGCACTCTGTGGTTTTTGTAGATTTGTCATATGTCCAACTTATTTGGAAGTAGAATATATTTCAACCATTATCTTGCTTCCATTCGGATATAATTATTCTGTATCCGCCATGGAGTACCATTATCATTCCTTCGAAAAAGGTGAATCAATAACTTTTACTATTTCAATAGAAATTATTCAATGCAGTGTGGTAGACAGTCAAGTATGTAGTAATGTAAAATCTGACAGAGCATACTCTATCCATTTTTGGAGAAACAATTTGAAATCAGTATTTCATTATTAAAAATAATCGGAAAGAACATTTTAGGGGCCAATCGAAATTGCATTTCTTGTTTTTTCTTTTACAAAAAGCAAAGTTCTCGGACCTGCGTTTAGGGCTAGAGTCCACGTATGCATATATGTGTATAAAACCTATTAAATATTCAGCGATCAGTCAAAACTTAAGCTTAATTAAAGTGACAAAATAAAGATATCACATGTAAGCATAACTTACAAAGACAGCCCAGGTGAGAAAGATTTGATGTTATATATATATATATATATATATATATGTATTATAAAGCATAAAACTTATATGAATTTCTGTAAGCAGTAACCTCAGTTAGTATTCGGAGTTGCTTACAGAAATTCATATGAATTTTGTGCTTTCATTTTATGCTTCACAAATTTACTTCATTAAAGTCAAAATGTCTCATCAAAGGAAATCAAAATTGAATACATATATATAAACTCTCTATTACAGTTATTTTCAATCATCATAGAAATTTTAATAAAAACCAATGTTTGTGTATAAATGAGGATATCGAAATGTATGTAAGTAGGCACATATTCGGAATAAAGTTTAGTAAACAGCTAAATATATATACATTATGCATGCGTATTGAGCTCACTCACGTCATACAGCTCTCCATAATTTCAAATTTGTTTTGTTTGTGTTAGAGATCACACAGCGAATTCCTTGCATAAATTTAATATGTCATATAATATTTTATGATGTATACCATTTTAGAAATATTGCTCAAAGGAATGTGCTTTGTACTACGTTATTACATATTATTTCTATTCCATTTGTTTGTTTTACAATATTTGAATACTTTATACACAATTCATTAAATATTACACAAGCAGATACGTATTCGATAGCAGACTAGGAATTTTTTAATTATGTTATTCATTATTTTAATTTATTACTTTAATAAAGTATAATTCGCATGAATTCATAAATCCAAAGTCCCTTAACACCTACATTTGTTTTTCAATAAAGAAATGCTTTGGGTGGAAATTAGTCTACACATCTAAAAATTTTTCAGTTGCCTAATAAAAGTTCGAGTAGAACTACTGTAAAACTGGGTTGAGACTACATATTAAAGTTTCCTGTAAATACACTAATAGCGGATTATAATGATTTGTAGATTTTAGGAAGTAGCTATGTTTTTTATCTATTATTGCAACAAAACAGTTTTTACCCTTCCGCTTAAATTACACACTAGCCACGTGCTAAATAATATGTAATCAAAACTTTTCTGCCTTTCACATACAATTAACATACATGGTTACTAAATTTGCGTCTATTTAGTATACATAGACAAGTCTGTAGCTGGGAATCTTCAACGGATACAGCGTTTCAGAACTTGCAAGTAAATGAAGAAGAATGACTGACATTATTTAAGTAAATGAAGTGCTAGTAATGCTATATATAGCAAATGAAAGGTAAGAAAGTGTATTGACGACAACAATTTGTGTGGACAAATATTTGTTGTCTTCTAAAGTGGTTCAAAGATTATATATAATTTCTATACTTAGATGTATGTATATAAATACGTGACTGTTGGCGATGCCTGGAAGGTTTTTTGCTAGTCTCTAGTGTGTTTAAAAGAAAGAATCTAAAGAAAGAGTTGGGTACCTACGTTGCTTGTTTCTATAATATCAGCAGAGACACCTTTATAGGGTTAACAATGGAGGGAGGAGGAGAAAAGGTGTCATGTTATGGTTAAACTTAAACAAATATTTGGTTAAACTTAATACCTATAAAAGCAAATGGGTCGACACTGAATATGCGTGAGTGTTTGTACAAGTGCGACCGGTTCTGCTGTCAGGCTCACACATCGTGATTTTAAAGCGTGATAGGAGGCAACACCAAAACAAAGGAGTTTCCTCGTGCTTACAGCAGAGCCAAGTACATATGTGAACTGCTTTTGGTTTTGTTATGTCAAAAATATATACATAGATGTGTTAAACATGCACACACACACGCGCATATACAATTCTGGTACAACTTTAATAGTCTCAGCTAAGCAATTATAAGGTGATTGCCGGAGGCATTTCGTTTTAGCCTTCATCCTGGAAAATGAATTTGTCTTTAATGGAAGGCGGTAAGTGGAGTGCGCTATTGGAAAGTACCGTACTTTTGGAGTAAAATTGATGCAAGCAAGAATATGTTCCCATTAATATTAGTTTTGAAAGCATTACTTAAAACAGTTAGTATAAGTTAGTTTCAGTATTTATGTTGTTTATTTGAAGGAATGTTGTAGTTGGAGTCAATTTAAATAAATGATAAAACTGAAAATAATATCGATCGCATCCCATATCTAAACACATCATTTACTTAAATTAACATCGCATCACATCACACCATATTACACCATAACATATCGTATAGCGTGACTATTTATGTAACACATTTTATCAAGTTTAATCTCAGTTTTCATCACATAATATGAAATCGTTTCACTCTATATAGTGTGATTTCACACCACAATATCACATAAATCACATATCATATCGTATCACATAATAATATATTTCACATCACATCATATCATTCCTTATCATCCTTTACATTAAATATCACATCACATCACATAAAGTCACACATTCATGGAAGACACTTAGAAAGCTGAAAGTAGTTACTAAATTATTTTCTTCATTGAGATATTAAGTTAGACCTTTATTGCTGCTCTGCTGTTGCTTTAGTCCATTGAAGCGCACAATCCAATGTGTTTGCAGATCAAAGCACAACGTGTGTATCTCTGCGACATTAAATAAAATTGTACTAGAGACATTATAACTATGAGAAAACATGCAAAGGAAATGTTATATATGAAAGCCACCCAAAATTCAGTTCGTGTTATCAATAAGCTTGTTAGCTGACATGAACATTAAATTAAATATACATCGCCTTTTATTGAAACGTTTTTACTAATGATCCAAAAGTGAAAAACAAAAGATCGTTATCATTGTTGCGGAAATAATTATTTTGTTCTCTAAACACTTTAACTTTTGTTATCGGTACTTTCACTTTGAACTTTTCCTGAATTCTTAAAGAAGAAATTATCACCGTTAGTTCGTTCAATATTTCATATCAATAATATTAATAAACAACGATCCAAAATTTATTCGCACAACCATTCTCTTCCATTTCCTCTTCAGTTAAAATTCTGAAATATCCTTTTGAAATGTGTTATCGCATTCAATTTTCCGGAACGCATAAATAATGCCCTCTAAATTAGGCGAGCTGCCACTTAAAACGACTAATAAATTAGTTTCAAGACAGTCTTTTAGACGTTGTTGCTGTTGTACGACTATCTGCACTCAACACTCATCGCGAAGAAGCGATAAAATCGCTTGTTCAAACAATCGCACTGAGACTGTAAAGGTGTTCGAAATGTTGAGCCTACGGGCTGTGTAGCACGAGTATATATTATTGATTCTTATTGAATTTCAGTGTACAATTGCTTTGAACTGCTTCAAAAGTGTATGTGTGTTTGATGCAAAATATGTTTTTTGCATTTAGAATTTATGTGCTTATGATATTGGACGGCTGCTGTATTTCGTTGGCATTACACTTGAGCAATAGCAGATGCCTTGTTTCTTAGGCTTATTGAATGGAACACTACATGGAAATATATCCATATACATTGTTGTTGCAACACAATATATTATTGAGGTTGTAGGAGAAATTCACTACACCTTTAGAATGAATTGAAAGTGCAAACTAATAAATCAACTGGGAAATGGATGTGGGTATAACGAGAGATAGGTAAACGCATATGCTAACATGAAGTTATTTGTTAGCCATCACTTTTTGGTTTGAATAAATAAAACATTGAAACTGTTGTGAACTAAAAGTATTAAAAAGCATGTATATTTATAAACAATGTTAATAAGGGAGTTGCCACCATGTTGTGGTAGTTTCCGTTTATGAAAACAAACTGTCCTAAAAAGTTAAATCCAACTTTCTTCAGCCTTAATCCTCAGTTACCGTTCGAATAAATAAAAATATAATATAATAAATAAATAGTTATAAGTAATAAAATAATAATAATAATGTAATATAATAATGTTATAATAATGTAATATAATAAATAAATATAATGAAAAACTTTCTAACTGATCTCTAAAAAAAAGTAAATATCTAATAGAAGCATCGCGAGTCTTACGACAATTAGCATATAATCTTATTAAAAATAAATGACAACCTGCCACAATATTGATGTTTTTGGAAAAATCTATCCAGAATTTCAACAATCTCCCAAGGCAATGATTTCACTGACACCGAATCTGAAGTCACAGCATTTCGAATACCATAATTTTAGTTTATAGTGTGTAGTTCCTCCTAAAACCCATGTTGGTGGGAAATATGTTAAAATTATTATCTATAACAAACGTAAATAAAACATTTTAAGTTAAGGAAACCAAATATAATATTTATTTTGGATTAATTTATAAATTTCCTACTCACATCACCGAATAGTGAACTTAGGAAAACTGCACCCACAAGCACACATATTATTTGCTTTGAATGCAAATTTGCAAATCGTATTACAGCACATTTGTTGTCTTAGCATAGTTCAATTACTGGGGTAAATTTTGAAATTCTTGAAACAATTGCAACATTTTAAGCCGCTGCTTTGAAAACTGACTCACTACTGCTGGCACTTCCTTCCGTTCAGCTGTCGGAAGGGAAGACATTATTTTATACTCGTATAACAATCACATACACTCGTATTTTCATATACATATGTACATTGCGCTCATATAGTATGATAAACAAATATGAACGACAGCTTTTCGCTTGCTGCCTCACTTCCTTAGCAAATGTTATCCTTAGCGACAAGAAGCTGAAAATTGAGCGCACACATTGGAAAAGGCGCCGGCTTCAAGGATGTGTAAAAATAAAGGATGTCGTTGCAGCAGCACGACTTTAGCGCGTCAAGTTTTTACACTCAGCACTTTGAGGGTCTTACCAGTAGAATTTGGTTCAAATTTACCAAGCTTTTTCTAATATATGAAAAGTGTTTTTTGGGTAGTTATCATACCTTTAACAGTTCTAAATAATGTTTTGGTACGAATCTGTTCATATTAAATAACGACCTCCTCAGAGTACCACGGAACACGTTTCCATATCTAATCAGGATATCTCGATGGACAGACAAACATTTTAAAACCAATTCAATTCGTCTCGTAGTATAGATAAGCATGCTCTATAGTCACAATATATATTTCATTGATATAACATAAGATATACATATAACTTATGATATACATTAGCATACTTTTTTTCAGTGTATCGTTGCATTTTCCATTTGCTCATCGAAAATTTCGTCTTGCTTGACAATTTGCATGTAAAAATGTTCAACTTAGCTGAAGCTGAACGCTCGTAAATTTTTATCATCGCTTCAAGCGTTGTGTCTTTGTCATTTTGAGAATTTATTTCTCTCAATCTAAAACAATATTTTTAATAAAGCGACAAATGCAGCGAGTATATTTTAATTTACAATAAAAACAAGCAGACACTCAATTATTTCTCCTGAAATAAATATTGCCCTTCCATTTAAAGATTTAAATATTAATATGTCAGAGTTTAACTTTTGTATTAATTATGTTTAAGCCGAGTCTATTTGAGAATCCTGTTTTTTTACTTTTTAATTATTTCATCAGATGCAATGAAGGATCTGACGATATATATAATATAAGCATATCAACAAACATGGACAGAAATTGTTTCAGGTATACCTTCAGTAGAAAATTCTTTTAAAATATGGAACAATATAACATTCAAATCATTTATGGTATGATACGTAACCATATGCAACAAACATTTCTTTAGCCTGTACCTTCGCTTTCAAATGCCACTGACAATAATTAGGATATTCGAATTTAATTATATCTATTATGTGTGTGTATATATACAGCTCGGTAGCACCAGTTCCTTTTAGAATTATTGAATTTTGAAAATTCTTGAAAAATAATGAAAACTGTTCATATGTTACAACAATATGTGTTCATATTGCTCAAGTTGCAGATATTTCTAAAGTATAAAGTTTTCTCTGCTCACCTAGCTTCCAGTGTCTTCACTCTGTGAGGTAACCGAAGAATATCTACATTGACATTGATCAAATGACAACATTGCATTGGTGAAATGTTAAGTACCCGTAAGCGGATTTACATGTTCTGTTGCACGCTTTTCGGCATTAAAACAGCAAAAATTTCGAAAATTGGTTGTTGTGGAAATAACGACGTTGAAGGCTTATATCCTAAAGTTTTCAGGCCTTCAAAGTTTACTGCGAGAATATTTTTTAAGCTAGTTTATTTGACGAATTAGCTGGCGGTTGTTTGTTTTAAGGTAAGAGACGACTACTTCACTAAGTAAAATGAGAAGCAGTGTTACCGTTCCCTCAAAATTAATTTAGGAATTTTTCTGTCGCCACAACAACAATAACAAGAAATAGTATTGTGGTTGAAGTGTTTACTCGTCCAAGTGAATTTAGTTTTCGCTCAAAACTTACGTTCAATTGAAAATTTTATTTCCATTATACTTTTGATTGAAGAGAGAAAATATCTTATTCATTATTAAAATTCAAAGTTAATTGAAGATTTTTTAAATTTGTTTTAGAAAGCTTTCCTTATTTGTAAGATTGCTTAGAAATTTGGTTTTCCATAAACTCGTACTTTTTTATAAGTTTCTCTTCAATGAATTTTGGGATATTTGGCTATCGACTGAGCGCCTGAAGCCTAATAAAGTATATCGAAGCCTTAGAACTGAAGTTGGTATAACATGATTACACATATGGGTAAGTGCATCAATTCCTTATTTCCTGAGCACATTGAATAGGTTCATCTATACTCCTGGGTCTTGAACTAAACATGAAAAATTACTTCCTAAAATCTCAAATATTATTTTGATACAAATTCAGTATAAGGATTCCTTACTTGATTCACACATATTTGCACTTACAAATAGTAAATATATCGTTGTTTTGATTCACATAAATAAATGACTGTGCAAAATTACGAATGGCATAACCCAGACAGACTTCAGTAGCGAGTAAATATTTTGATAACCCTTTTGAGCCTCCTATGATTTTTAATTGATGGGCCATTTATGGGGGGCTTTTTAATTTTATTCACTGCAAATACCAGCGAGGCTTTAGTTTCATCAAGTAAACAACTATTTTCAGCATTTTATTGAATTGCGCTTTTAGTGATTTTCTTTTTTTTCATATGTTTACATGTATATACATATATACGACTGTGTGCCTGCTTTTTACTGTGAAACGTTTTTTTTTATTACATTAAGTGCCGACATTTTAGCTACAATTTTAATATAACATATGTATCAACAAATGAATAACGGTACATGCAAAATCTGTTCCGGCTCTGCAGTTTTTGCCTAACAGCATTTTATTTACATATGGGTGCGCATGATTGCATACTGTATATGCTTTGACATACTTACACATTCAAATAGAATATCTGTGCACTATTACGCAAACTTCCAGTGGCGAAAGGGCTCAACATTTTTTAAAGTGTGTGTCTGTACTTTTATTTGTTGTGAAGTTATTGTTTTGCATTTTCCAATATTGCCTCACTTCAATGCTCATTTATTATTCATCAAAGCACATTTGCTGAAGATCCCTTTATTTACATTTCACTCCATGATTCGCTCTCAATATATTGTTGATTCCGATTTTTTTTATAACTAAATACAGTTTTAATATTTTTTTGGGTCCAAATAGACCTGCATGGAGAAAAAATAGTACATTCTAAGATCTTACATGAACTTTTGTCATTTACTACTTAACTCTGTCTGCTCACGAATGACAAAAAGATTATGCAACATCGTAAAACGGAAATTCAAAAGTGCAATGAGAAAAAAATTAAGGCAGATAATATGTCCCAAATTAAATGTTTCATTAAATATATAATCATCAAAATTAGGTTTTACAGGAAAACTACAAACTCAACAATTTGTTAGAGATGGCATATTTTAATCTGCTTTTTATGTAAATTGTTTATGATCACAACAATCAAATGTGTCTGGCTGTAATGCGCACTGATAAGCGATCCGTGAACAAGCAATTGTAAAAATGTATAAAGGCATACGCAGATCGTACTACAGTAAAAGAGCCTTCATGAAATAGGATTAGAACCGACTGAGGTAATTAAACTAGCGATATTATTATGGATACCAGGGCCTAATTTGAAGAAATCATCATTTTAGTGCGGAATTCTTCAAGTGCTTGCAAGGTACATATATATAAATTGAGTTTGAACAATTCTGAGGAAAAGAAATATAAAAGAAAATAATTGCCGGCACCTTTTCACCCGCTTACATAAGTGCAAAACTATTTTGAAATTTACAATTCGTGCACTCAAATTATGCAACTTTAAGGGGGCCAATATGTCGTTAGTGGGCCAAACGGTGGCTCTTCCACTATTATATTGTACACTTAGGTGCAGCGGGTACACGTAATTGCTCCATAACTCGCACATACCGAAATGTTCCTTTGTAAATGGCCACATTTATCATCAGCCCCGTGGTCCTCACGTAAAATGTAATTTACCGCAGGAGAAAGGTTGAAAAATGTTTTTTTCACAGAAAGAAATAAATGTAAAATTATAGCCTTTTAATATTATTTGAATATATTTGCAACACATAAGAGCAATAAAAGAGAAGGTATAAACGTTCAACATTCAAAAAGAAAAATTAAGCTGTTTGTATTAGAAATAACTTTCACGAACATATATATTCAACGATTTTCAATTTTCCAAAAATTTCCAATTTCCAATTCCAGACTTTTTTCACATTGTTCTATGTAGAGCAAATGTAACCATTTCTTAATTGCTACATGGATTGAAGAACCGGCAAATATTTTTAGGGATGTAGGTGAATACATATTTACACGTGTAGGGTTAGCATTTATTGCAGAACGTTGTTGGTGTTTATCTAAAACTAAACTAACAAACTGAAAACTTACATTCACAAATACTAGGTAATTTTTAGTTAATTGTAATAAAATAATATACAGCACAGTAATAATAATAGTCGATAGATAAATACAAAGGAACATGATTGAATGTTTGGGGTAGAGTATTGGACGTTTAGTTAGGTTGAGTTAACTAGATTATTTATGAAATATCCACGCCATACTATAAACTGGCATATTTTTCCATTTCTTTCTATGACCCTCAGTTACTAACGTACCATACTGTTGCAAAAAACTTCAATTTCATGAGAAAATTCAAGTAAAGTTCAAATGAAGTCGTCACATTGCTTCAAACCAATATTCAGTGCTTTTTCTAAACATCATCTTTTATTTCTAGAATTTGCCATATCTATTCAATACGTGTGAAATTAAGTTCTTCAAACTTTTCTTTAACTTGCTTAAATGTTAATAAAAACTTAAAAGACAATATTCCTCTCCAAAATGTTTATACACTTTAGTATGTGCAAAGATATAAGCTAATAAAAGCTCATTATAAAGGCGATAAAGAGTGATTTTGAAAGTGAAAAATGCACATCCACATAAAAATGCTTAAAATACGTGATAATTGTAGGATAGGGATCACCAAGCACTGCGGCAAAGCCACCGCGAAAAAAAAACAAAGGAGGACAACAACATGTTAAACAAAATACACGCGTAAAGAAATACAACCACAATAAAGATAATCGCAATCTAAAACGTTTATGGGAGCCCAGCACGCTAAATCAGACCACTGAACGCTCGCTTTTCAGCATCCCGCAACCTACTACATGCCTTACCTTAGCTCCAGCGCCTAAATTCACACATGTATGCAAACTTACAGCACAACAGATAGAGACTTCTGTTTCACGTGCTTTCATAATAAACATAAATTCAAAAAAGAACAGTTGGATAAGCAAAACAAAACACATGCAACAATGAAATTACTTTCACAATGAAAATAAAAATTTACAGTGGCTTGCAAAACCACGAATATCCAGAGGTACGTGGCCGCCACGCAAATTTATGTGAAAGCTATGGCGAACACGTTCAGTTGATCAGTGTCGCCAGAGTGATAGAAAATAACCATAAGAATTTTGGCTCAGCTTCCCTGCAGGCAAATGCAAAATTATGAAAACTATTGTGATTTCACCAAATTCGTATTATGCTTTTATTAATGTTATTTAATTATAACCTTAACTTCATAAAATTCTAAGCTTACTCTTTAATTTGTCGGCTACTATGCAGACCCTTACAATCTGATTCACTCCGTTTCAGTTTCTCTTTTTCAAATGAAGTTGAAATCGTTAGATGTTTTTGGGCAAACTTGCGATGGAGCGAATTATAATAATAAAGGTACTCATTGCACTAGAGCAGTACCAATTTTGAACAAGCCGACTTGCCTGTAGGGACATATGTACAAATACTCGTATCTGTCTGCAATCTGCACGAATACGAGTTGGTAGGTGGTGGGAGGACATGCTGTGATTTTTCCTCTCTATTAGGCTTTCAAATATTTTCGGCGTGGGTGCTTAACAATATATATACTATTATTACTTGTATTCATAATTTAATAGACGTGACCAAAATAAGTTGTACACGTGCGCAGAATTTCTAATGGTCATTTTTGACATGAAAAGAAGCTTAGAGGACAGTAAAGTGAAAGCTTGTTAATAAAAGGAATTATCCTAGAATTATTGTTGTATAAATTTTAAGTGTGAGTTTTAAAATTCTGGTAAATATTAAGTGAGTTGAACAAGACAACCTGGAAAAGTTTTCATGGTTTGATTTTCATTCAGCAGATATTTACACATTTATTTAGAAGATTTTTTTTCATTTTCACATTTCCTTTTTTTTCATATACTTATTAGACCTAGAAAGCGTTACTTTCTTTAATTTCAATATAGGAGTGTTCCTACACTAATTAAAGTTTTCTTTTTAAGGCTCGAAAATTCTCCGTTCATCGAACATTCTTCACTTATCCTTATAAACTAAGTATAGCTACCAATCCTCCGCGTAAAATGGTGATGTTTTTTTATATTTTCGGCAACGTTCCAAAATCAACCTCTCTTCTTGTGACTCAATGCGTTTCCTTTGAAAATCATTTTTATAGGTGGTCCTATCACGAGATGACGCCTCGCGCGCACGTTCGCAGTTCAGCCTATGAATAATACCAGTCTTCGTTGGTTGGTTATAATTGCTTAACATTTCTTCAGTTTTCTCGAGCAGTTTCTGTCCACTGGCTGCCTCGGCGCGCGCTTTTGCTGGTCGTATATTGTACATGACGTCCGATGATGTTGTCATGTTTTTCAAAAACTCTTCCGAATCTTTTGTTCTGAAGTGTGTGTCCATGCTGTTAAGCCTATTGACGAAGGCTTGTCTTTTGTATTCGTGATACTTCCATTTGTCCGGCGATGGTTGCTGGTAAGTTTCAACATAGAGACTGTGCTCTGTGGGGCAATTGGAGTTTCCATAGATACCCGGAACGATGGCCTTTTTGTCCACCATGCGGTCGCAACGCTCTTCAAACCAGTTCCCGACCAAAACATTCGGATTAAAGTGTTTCTGTGTCAGATGACCGAAAGCAAATAGCGCCATTGTGGTTGTAAGATTAGTCACTTTGAACTAAGCTACATGCATATGTGAAGGTCAAGGGTCGCAATTTTTACCGTTGCCGAAGTAATTTGCGCTAATAACTACCCCGCTGATTTAAGTAATTTTTATTTTAAGGTTTTGTTTATTTTTCTATAAAATTATAAAATTGCTTCTGAAAAAGTGAAAAATCTTTTCATTCAAAATATTTTTTTTGGAAATAACGTAAATCGCAGCATTAATGCGATAACAAAATTTATTGGATTTTAGCTGAGTTCAAAATACACTTAGAAGCAGTCCGAGGATAGGTAATATGCAATTTGTATTATAACATTTCCCATACGAGTTCACTCTTTTGTACTTTGAAAATTTATTATACTTTTTTTCTTTCAATTCCTTCGCACTGGTATATGAATAAAGCAATGAATAGCACTTGGCTGCTCATCTCAATTCTTTGCTGCATTCACTTCGGCGTTGAATTGCCAATTGAATCTGCCAATATGTTACGCTCCAATTCTTTGGATTGATTCCAGACACACACGCACATGCACATTTGTCGAGTTATTTTCTGATATAATGGTGCATGGTTGCATAAAATTGTGTGACCGATTTTGTGAAAGCACTCATGAATGCTAAAAGTGTTTTATTCATTGCATATCCTCTATTGGTTTGTTCATCTGTATTCCCTATGCATATACATTTACATACACATTTATGTATCACCAACATTAGTAGAATCTAATTTTAGGCTCCCTGCTAAATTGAACGTTTTTAGCGCTTATATTTCAGCAAGGAAGAAAGTTTTACCAATTTATTGGACGAGAATCTACATATATTGAATTTGTCTATTTTCACATTATAAAATTGTATTATCACCAAGTTTTTCTCAGATACATCAAACATCTATTTGGAAATTTAAATATATTCGAACTAATGTTGGATGGTAGCATGTATGTTTTTTAACTTCTTTAACCTAGAAAATCGCTTAGTACGAAAGCTTTCAAAAATTACAGAATGACAAAAGCAATGAGCATTGAAAATCAACAAAATTATTATCGGAGTTAAAAATTAAAAAAAAATAAAGAAATAAATTGAAATAAAAAATGATATTTTTAACTTTGAGTTATAATTTTAATATATTTTTGTAGCACTATGAGTCTTATATTTGTTGACATCCCTCTATCACATCCAAGTATTCACGTAAAATTTAATTTGCAACCATATTTCTATTCCGAAGCATTCTCGCCAACATCACTTCGAATTCTTTGACATTCAGGCATACTGTTATATGATTTTTACATTTCTAAACTTTATTGAATTTCCATTCAATCGCTTTATAAAATAGAGTATGTCATCAATATTTAATTCCTCTACCAAGAGCAATTCCGCGACCCTAGAGCAATTGAAATTTTTATTCATTTGCATATTGAAAATTCAAAGCGAAGGTTACGCAACTGCAAAGTGTATGTTTATATTTCTAAAATATTCGAATAACCACAAACACACGCCCATGAAACGGTGTGGTGTGTACTTATGTATGGTCTCTATCCGGTTTGCCTGGAATGAATTGAGGGTCCCAGTATGTAAACACTCGTTAAAAGGCATTTACATAGTTGGGATAAGGGATATTTAAGAGCAAAATATTTTATATTTATTTACTAAAAATTTTTATTTATACAGAAGTTGTTTCTTTGTTTGTAAGGGTGCGTACTGCTTTTGTAGTTACCAAACCTTCCGAGGCATTAATACTCATTTATCATTATTTATTATTTATTTTTACTCATTATGTAGATATTTTAATTCCATTTCAATCTTTAGAAGATTTGACAGCTACAGCTACAGCAGATATACATATTACATTAATTTCGGTGGATTTTGTTATTTTCACTAGTTGAATAAAAGAATGTGTAAAAGCTGCATAACTTTGTATGCAATATAAATATTATTCCATGATTATAAGTAACAAATACAGGTATGTTCTACACCGTATGAGTTACCTAGCATTTGACGCACGAAATACCGATTTAGCTCGGTTCAAAATTATAGAATGCCGTGAAACCTCAAAAATAGTTTTAAAGTTATAGTCAAAATTTTTGATACAAATTCCATTTACTACCTTGCTTCGTCGGTACTTATTGATAAATTTAGCACACTCCAATATTAAATGTTCCCATTTTTTTGAAAATAACCCTTAGGACTATGTTTCGTTTTGTTTATGTTGTTTTTTATTTACTATTTACTTTCGAAATTTCAACTTATTTCATACATACATTTCTTGAAAACTTCAATTCAATTCAACTTCAACGACTAACGACTTTACTACAACATCTTAACTAAATGAAATTCTTCTTTATGCTCCAAAAATTAGCCTACTGTATTCATTTGTTCATATAAATATATAATCATATTGTTTTTACTGAAAGCTTTAGAATTTTCCTTATAAGTGTCAGTATGAATTGAGTGAAATGAATTTGCTGTTAAGAAGATTCTAAACTTGTATCTCTTTAGAAAATAAATTTCTAGGGTACACCGCCTTTTATGTCGGTATCTTGTAAAAACTGATAGTTTGATGTGGAGTTTGACTAAAAGCGCTATCTTGTTGGAACCAATAAACTTCTTTATGTATTTGTAGCCAGACATAATGAGTCAACATCCACCGATATCGGATTGGGGCAAACGGCGACCTCTTTTGGTAATGCAAGGACGTTTCACGGATCTTTAATGAATTATCTGTTCCAAATCCAATAATTTTTGCTATTAATGTCGTTCGACTGTGCGAAATGACCCTCATCACTCATCAATATTTATTTCCTATTTCAATGACTATTTTAAGTGTAAAATGTTACAAATTTTGCACGATTCTTCAGAATGAAGCGATTGGTTATTAGAATTGAACTATTACAAATTAGGGTGATTTAATAAATGACAAAAGTATACATTTTTTACTTCATACTTTACAAATTAATTGGCTTATTTATTCTCAATTTAGTAAAGGAAAAATCTCAGCTTTTAAATATTCACCATAACAACTCGCAATTAAAGCAACATAAGCTGTAACTCTAACCAATGTTATTAATACCTTAATGTTGTGAAATAGTCAGTGAAAGGGCTTAGCAGTGCATTTGAGTCTAAAACTTTTCAACTCTTTTGCAACGCTAAATATCAACTAGATGGGTAGATGGGTAAGCGAACACACCATTAGCAGCCGATGGCGAAAGTGTGATTGGAGCCATGTACTGCGGCTATTTTCTGCTCAAAGTGCATTACAGATGCGTATGATTACTGTTCGTGTGTATGCCTGCCTGTATATAAGTATATATAAGTTTACGCTAATGCCAGTTTGATGCCTTTTAATGTAATTGTTGCCAACACTAATGGAATCGTAACGCTCAATGCGCACACATTATAGCAACAGCAATATAACAATACTACTTATATATAACGAAAAATGTACGCAAAATGTGCATGATACTGCAGGAAAATTAATTTATATGTGATTTGTTTATATGATTTTTCAATTTTACTCAATGTGTGTTCAACATTACAGGAGAATTTTCAATAAAAATTGGATATAGAAACTTTCAATAATAATGCAAATAAATCAAAGACCAAAGAAACTCAAATACCTCCACTTATACTCAGTAGTGTTTACACCACAAATCGATACAAATGCCTTCAATATCATAAAAACACCAACTTGAAACTTCGTGAAACCTTTTCATGTTCAGTTATATAACATTTAGCATCTAATATCTGGAAAGCGTTTGACTTTGCTCACCAGGGTCACATTACATTTAACTATATGGGAATGGGTGATTGCCAAGCTTGCAAGTAAAACTTGCAATTCGCGAAATGTGTGGCTATTATGCTGTTGCAGCAGCTGTCAACAGTGGCGCGTAAAGCACATGCCACTTATCATACACTGGCGGGCTGGAGAGCCGCAATAAGTGGATTGCTGATAGTGGCGTTCGGTGGGTTGCACCCAAATGTACATAATTTTTGCCAAATTTATTTCCAATTTAACTATTTAATATTGAAACGATGGCATATGATTAGCTGTTTTGTAGTTTTTTGAACCAAACTCAGCATAGAAATATAATATTGAACTAGAGGGGCGTATAGCTTTATAGTGGGTATATGAAGGCTAAGAGAAGGTGAGTACCGATTTTACCCATTTTTGGCACAAAAGGGTGTTATCCTAAGTATAATATGTATCTAATAGTTTATTATATACCTACATTAAACATTCGAGAAGGGGAACAATGCGGACTTTTCAAAACTTTTAAAACCAAAACGTTTCCCCAGTTCCTCCCCAGTAAATCCTGAAACGACGAGAAGAGACAGGCATCGCGAATTCGATTTGATTCGCCACCTTGACCATCAATTCGATTGACGTCAATTCGACTTTATATATGTCTCGTTTTAGTTATAAAGAACCGTTAGATGACCGAAAATATTTATTACAACTTTTGTGCAACATTTCGCGAGAGTATAAAATGTCTTCCATTCATCTTGTTCGTTATATCTGCTAAATTGTTTCAATGTAAAAGTAAGGTTAAAACTTCATTCTGCAATGGGATGTATGTTTGAATAATTGTCAAAAATTCTCGCTTAATAATCTTACCAGAACAATACTTGCTGGTAGTTTTTGGTGAATTGGAAGTTGCTTTTGGTAACAATCGTTGCATATTCATATTCGATAGATACTTTTCCATACGAATACAGATATATATATGTACATAGCTATGGAATTTAAAACTGTATTTGTGATGTAAGCCACAATCGAAGAAGTTCCGTCACGCTTTGAACAAAATATTTAACAATATCTTTAACATAACAGGAAATTAGATTTACTCTCAAATAACTCAAAAATCGGAAATTAAAAATAAAACCATTTAATATGTACACATCAAATGACACAAACTTTGAAAGCAGTAATCATTACCCACGCTAATGCCTTGCCCACAAACATATATAGATACGTATGTATGTACGCATTCGTTCTTATCTCGCACACTTATTGCTTCGAAATTAATATTGTTTAATCACAATCAATTACCAAATGACTGCCTTCTCTTCTGCCTGTCTGTCGCATGCATGGCGCGTCATACTCAAGAGGAACTATTCGTACACTGATCCAGTAATGTAAAGTTGTAGAAGTATGATATTATTGTGCAGAATTAAAAGTGAAAATATCTGCATCCCTCATATCGTACACGTGATTGATTGACTGTTGAAGATTTTACATAAGATAACGTATTAGCTGAATTGGCTGCTAAACATGCAAATATATGTATGTATACTTGGTCACAAGGAACATTGCTCTGGTCAATAAATACCATAGGTAGTATCATAATTCCCCTGAAATTTTAAAGTATACTTTTAAGAGCAGTAGCAATCAAAATCAAAAGAAGTTAGGTTCACATTATCTCACTAGGGAGCCAAATAATTCTAGAAATTTTTTGTTTTATAAAATACATATATATTTATTATTAGAAAATATCTTATTTAAAAAGACTTATTTAAAAGATGAAAAAACATCAGTCTAGTCAATCAAATCAAACATATGCCATAAGTTGTTTACAAAATGGGACATATCGTGATAAGAAATATAAAAACAGGCGATAACATTTCTGCGAATTTGCAAAATACTTCAAATGGAATTTAGTTTGCGTAACTAATGATTGCTTGGATCAGCTGTTGCCTTAACAAAAGCTAAATAATTGGAGCAAGCCGACACTAATGCCGAAATGACCAAACATGACTAAGCACATACCGAGGCTATACCGAGTTACCATCTGCTTACACATATTTACTTACTCCAATTACTATAGGTCGGCAAATTATTCCATTGTTGTGAAATATCAATACGAATTTATAAAATAGACGAACCGTATGACGTTTGCAAACAATAAGATAAGAGCGCAGGGGAGTGTTGTCCATTTCGGAGGTTATGCAACATACCCGACACTTCGCAACGGACAGTACGAATACGGCTGGCAGTGTCGACATTGGCAATACCACTTATGCGCCCAGAGTTGATCAAACACATTTTCAAATCGATTAGTAACCACCAATCGATCGGTAATTATCTGTTGAGTGACGTCACATCGCTACTAGATAGATAGTGGCAGTGTTGGTGACAAGCAAAAGCATCGCATTCGGTTAGTTGGATACAGCGTTTAACGATAACCGACTGCAATAAAGTTTTACCGCAAACCAAAATAATAACAAAACGCTTCGGCTAAGTTTGGTAGTACAAGGTAGTTTTTATTTACAGTTGTTGCGTATCGGTACTTCCACATTAACTAGAACACGCCACATCACACAACATCACAACGGTTAATATCAAGTGTTGTCTGATAGAACAGCAACCGGCCGAAGCTTGCTATTCTTCGCTGCTAAATGAGAATCACTCACTCAGAACCATAGCTGGTATCAGCAAGTTCGGACGCGCCGACGAAACACTGTCACTGGAGGGCGTGAAGAATTGTGCAAAAAGTTTTATTCTCAACAACATTGATCAACTGTTATTTATCTACCATGCAAGGATTCAGTGAATCAGTGTTGTGAAATTAAAAAAATGTGTATAAAATATTCACATATAATATTCAAAAATCACATAATAATAGTTTCAGTTGAATAAATAAACAACTCGCCTCTACACGAAAATTATTATTAAAATTATAAAAATAAATCTCTCCACGAATGGAAAGCTGATGATTTTTGTCTGTTATATAATACTAACGATCTATTCAAATTACCAAAAACGCAACTAAAAAGCAATTTTGAAAAACCAAAATCTAATATGTCCTTATAACTGAAACGAGAGCAAGACGCCACATGGTCACGGTTTGGACTTCGGTTACTTGACTGCGGAGGATATGACAATAGAACAACCAAAGCAAAAAACTCATACACAGGTAATGAAAGTGTACATACTTATTAAAAAATTTATACAATTTGCAGTAAATAAGTATACATAATAAAGATCTGCCGCTAAATTTATCTGTATGACTTTGAGGTTTTTATCACATTTAATTGAAATAACTAATAATGAGTGCTAAAATATTATAAAAACTCTGCAGTTTAAGTTACGAATTTCACCATTTCTATATATAATATATTAAATATAAAGACCCTGTAAGGAATCGAATGCCGATATAAACTAGAACATAACAAGGTTGCCAAAAAAATTTTTTTTTGGTTATCTTTCAAGCCTATATTCGAAGTATTGTGTTGAGCAAACGTAATTGATGGTTTAGGTAACAATAATACGAGAAAGTTCTGCCTTGAACTTTAGTGAATTATATGAATGATTATTGAATTTCTAAAGGCCTATTATTTTCAATTTGGTTCATAAGACCTTTCAAAAATATTTTCGGAACCATATTCCTCGAGCAAACTTTTCCTATATTATTTCATATTATTTCAGCTTCCACATTTTCCCTTAGCCTTATAATTTCCT
Source organism: Bactrocera minax (assembly GCA_021498325.1). Taxonomy (NCBI): domain Eukaryota; kingdom Metazoa; phylum Arthropoda; class Insecta; order Diptera; family Tephritidae; genus Bactrocera; species Bactrocera minax. Next base: position 2,523,082 of record JAKEEE010000022.1, on the reverse strand, counting down.
ATATTTGTTTAAAAATCATTTACCTTTCATAAATTAAGACCACAATGTAATTCATTTTCCGAGTGACTTTGCACTAGGGTGCGTAACAAATATTTGCTTGGGACTTTTCTGTAATTGGAACTATCCTTTAGTAGTGCACATATGTACATACACATGCATATATATATTTATGATTAATATACATTACATTTTGAAGATAATTTACAATAATATATGTATTCGAATAATGGGTACCAATTGAGATTGAAATGTTATCAGATGCGACCAGCTTTGATTGTCTTTAAAGTGTCACCTTATGTCTGAAGTGCAATTATTTTCCATTGATTGAAATAACAGGGTTGTTTACAAAATAAACAATTACATTTGAAATATATTTTACATGGGATATATACATATTTAAATGGGGACATATCGATCCCGATTTTTTATAACACCGATAACACCAACAATGAAAACTCTTTATCTTACATTTAACTCTGATATACTTTTTGTAGTCAAGTTTTTACTATCTGCAATATTATCGGAATTTCCGTCTCTTCAAACACTTGTGCATGTCGAAAAAATGATCAGTAAATTTGATTTTTTTTCTTTTTTTTACTTACTTATGCCTTCATAATTGTTTGTGTTTAACTTTTTTTTGGCTGTGCCGACGGTTCCGATATCATCTTTAAGTCATTCATATTTAATCTTGACATTATCTACCACTTCAAAACATGGAATATGGAATGCAAATTACGAATCATAGAACACTTGTTACTCTTATTACTTGCGTCATACTTAAATCAGAGTAATGAGAGAAAATTTACGGGGCCGTGCAAAATATATATATACATTTATTTAAGTATTATAGAAATGCCAACTTTGAAAGATAGAAATTAAGAGTTTTTCGCAGTTGTTTATTCACATATAGATTGACACCTAAAAGGCGTTTTGATTTTTGTCAGAAGTTTTATTGACAAGCCCGCTCAATATATTTGCAAAACTACCTAAAAGAAGCTGCTTTGAAAAGTGATCACTTGGACACTTCGTACGACAAAATTGAATATCAGACGAAAACCGTTGATTTTCAAATTGGAGATCACTCAAAGAAACACTCGAAAATCACGCAAACAGAGATTAAAAAGAAAAATTGCTTTGAACTCCCATAACCTGACAGTGAAGTCGAATAGAATTATTCAAAACGTGTAAAAAGAAACACGAACTAAATGTACAGATAAGAAATTATTGGAATTTTAAAACAGAAACAGAATTTTATGGGATGATTGATGATTGATTGGGATGTATGATTTTTTTAATTCTTTGTCCACAAATCTTTTTCATATTATCAAATTATTCTAGTTTTCTTACTTTTGAAATCAAAGAATATATTAGTGATATAGAATTATTAAAGGGTCATAGGGAGAAACTTAAATTAAAGGTTTGATATCCTTTTGAGAAGATAAATATATTTACTTTCAATTCGAAAATAGCCCCAGACTTTATATGTCATTAAGTATCAGTAATCAAACTTTGACTTGAGTAATTAATTGAGCATTTAAACGAAATTAATATAAATGGTTCTCTTAATTTAGTCAAATCGTCTCTACAATTGATTAAATTAAGACATTGTCGGAAACGCCTGCCCAGTACAGTACTACGACTAGTACCGTAAGCATAACTTCTTCTTTGGACATATAGTATACAAATATGATGAAATTAAACTATTTACCTATAGAATTAGACCATATGTATGCTAGCATGTGTGTTTTTATCGCAATTAATTGACGAAAACACGACAGTTGCTTCTGTTGCAATGAAGGGTGCGTAAAAGGGAATTTCCAACTCTTTGAATGGAGTTCATTATTATTACACATATATTTTTCTATTTTTAAATCTAATATTCTATCTTATTTTAAAAACTCCAAATTTGTACAGTACAACGTACAAGTATATTACTAATTGGGTTGATTTTGTTTCTCACTTTTTCATGAGAGAGTGAATATTTAACAGCTGATATAAAATTGACTATAAACTACAATACAATGTGATACTAGGTGTTTCATAAATATTAATTAAAGCAAGTCAAGACAGACTGATGGTTGTTCTAGTGCTAATGAACCACGCCTAAACATTTACTCCATTTACGTTCAATTTAATTTCGTTGTACAATTCAATGTTAACTTTTGCGTGTTAGATTGATTATTGAATAAACTGAATTAGCAGTGTGTTTGCAGACATTGTGATAACATTTTACAAGATTTATATTTTCTATGTTGCAGTGAGGGTTCACTAGCGGAAGGAAGACTACAATATTCACATATAATTTATTGAAGCTAAAATATTGGTAGTATTGGTAGCATTATAAGCATTATAAGCAGTACTAAACTGAGAAAATGAATTCTGAATTATCGAAGATAGAAAGCAGCACTCTTGTGCTCTCACCGCTCATTACAAAAGCGCTGAAAAAGAAGCCGGCAAAACCACTGGGCGAACGCAAGAAAGCGGTACTACGACAGGTAATTATCCACCGGCAATAAAATTTTAAAATAATCAATATTTTTAGTATAAAATAAATGCATTAAAACACTTTTGACAATGAACTTTCGAATATTAATTTCAATTTCAATCACAGGAACTGATGGTGTTGCTTGGTAATACCTGTGTGGTGGCGTCTGGTATGTCGGTAGCATTGCCCTCCGTTTCATTGAATCAACTAACAAGTAAAGATGACATTTATCAACTCACCACTGAGGAAAGCAGTTGGTTTGGTAAGAATCTAGTAGTAGTACACATAATAGCCTATCATTTTAGCCTGCCTTTATCATCAGCTTATTAACCGCAGGACTTCTTAAATGATATACTTATGTAGCGGTCTCCTGAACTTGAAGTGACAGTTTCTCGTGAGAACATTGCATATTCACCATAGTTCGAACAAATAATATTTCCTACAAAATTCTTGAAAATTTCGTTCCCCGTTTCGGTTGCTCAAATAAGATAAATTACTGTTAGATAGCGGACAGTGTAATTAAATGAATCTCGGCTAACAGAGTTTCCCATTTTACATTCTTTTAATATTCGTAACACACTTAAATATTTAGGGTTTCTTTGAAAAGTTATTCTCCTTTCGAAACTGCAATTATTTTGTGCTTGAAATATTATTTTAAGAGAAAGAAAAAGTACGAGTATTTAAGGTTTACTCTCTCTCTCTCTCTTGCAGCGTCCATCAATAGTATGGCCTGTCCAATTGGAGGTTTGATTGTTGGTTATCTGATGGACCGCTTTGGCCGCAAGAAAACAATGCTTCTTACCAATGTAGTTGGTATAATCGGTTGGGCCTTGTTAGTAACTGCACCCTTCCAAACTTCCAGAGATGCCATCTTCCTACAACTTTTGATTGGCCGTTTTGTGTCAGGTAAGTGAAAGTTGTATAAATATTTACCAATGCATTTATTCAACTACTTCTTATAAAATAGGTCTTATGATGGGTGCAGCGCTGTCGCCTATTGGTTCCTACTCAGCGGAAATCAGTTTGCCGCGCATGCGTAGTCGTTTGATATTGGGCTCGTCCATTGCCATAGCCACGGGCATATTGCTGATGTATGTGCTGGGTTTTCTTATACGCGTAAGTGTTTAGATTAATCAACTTGTAGAGTACTTCTGGTATTTATAAACTATTACAGAACCAATTTCAACTAATCTGTCTCATCTCTGCGATTTATCAATGCTTTGCGTTCTGTTGTGTTTTACCAATCCCGGAGTCGCCCAGCTGGTTGCTGCAGAAGGGTCGTGCGGAGAAGGCACGCAAATCGCTGAAATATTTTCGTGGTCTCTCTGAGGATGGTAAGTTGTGAAGGGAAATTTCAAGTAAAGCGTTTCTGTGAATAAGCAATTTTCTCGTGTTATTTAGATAAAACCACCTACGATGAGTTCGAAAAGGAATTGGCAATGATTAAAAAAAATTCCGATCAGAGCCGTACAGCTGCCGAAAGTGAATCACTCTTGCAAGCCATACGTTCGCCTGAAGTCTATAAACCCCTCATCATGATGATCGGTTTCTTCTTCTTCCAACAATTCTCAGGCATTGTCATTGTAATTGTATTCGCTGCACAAATCGCCACCAGTGCCGGTGTCGCCGCAGATCCCATGCTCGTGGCCATCTTTGTCGGTATTGCACGCATCACAACCACCTTCTTCATGGGGACGATTTTCGAGCGTTGGGGTCGTCGGCCGGCAGGTATGCTCTCGGCGACTGGCATGACTGTCTGCATGTTCCTGCTGGCGGCTAACGGCTGGTGGCCCGTCATTGGTGAGCACTTGTCACTGCTGCCAATTATTTGCATTGTGCTGCACATCATATTCTCCACATTGGGCCTACTGACGCTGCCATTCTTGATGATCTCCGAAGTGTTTCCACAACGTGTGCGTGGCAGCGCTAACGGTTTCACGTTGTTCGTTGGGCTCACATTATCGTTTTGCGTTGTGAAATTATATCCCACGATAGAGGCGCTGATCGGTACACCTAATAGCTTTGCTTGCTTCGGTCTCATTTCACTGCTCGGTTTTGTGTTCATCATTTTCGTCGTGCCCGAGACGAAAGGCCGTACATTATTGGAAATTGAGAACTACTTCCGCACTGGACGACGCGTAACGAATGCGCAAGTCGCACGCCGCCAGTCGCAAATCGCAATGGAGGTCGCAACGGGCGTGTATAGCTCACAGTATGAGCTGGATGAAGTCATCATGCGTCTGAGTAAATTGCACGAAGATTGTGAGGCAAATGAAATTGATGATTGAGCGTAAAATATTTTAGACAAATTGAAAAGACATGTTTAGGAGTTTTTGTGTATAGAATAAGTGTACTTAGAGTTAATATTAAATAAAGTAATTATACTGTGATGCTTGCTAAAGCTTGCAATCAGACAAAGTACCACAATAAAGCTTTAAAAGAAATTTACTTTAAATGAAATAACAATTTAAAAGCATTTGTATTTGTTGGTAATAGCGAGTTTAACTTAAAGGTTGAAGTACTCAATAAGACCCAGACTTATAACGCGGGACTCCTTCAGAGTATTGCTCACGAAATAATAAACGTGCCTATATGCAACTAAATTTGATTTTCATACACATATTTTATATCCGTTTGAACAACTAAAGATATAAAATTTTTAATTTAATGAACGATATTTTAAGTCTCTTATCAGACATTGTGACATCTGTGGAGAAAATTTTAAATTTAATGCTCTGTTCAATGTCAATCCGTACAGTAACGGACAGTACGAAACAAAAATAATGGATATGTTCCGCATATGGAATGTGGATTCGAGTGGTTTGTATCTGTGCTAAGTAACCACATTTGTGAATTATGGATTGCAATTATGTTGCAGCGGGGATATTGTTGATAATATTCGTGAAATAAATGTTATTTTGTTTCTCTGGATTGTGTTGCAGAGAAATAAAAGTATACTGCATCCATTTTCTCGCTAGTAAAATTTAATCAGCATTCGATTTTCGACATTTGTTTGATATTCCAAATCATTCAGGATATTGTTGTATATACTGGTATATACGGTATAAGGTATATAATATAAGGTATAAAAAAATTTAAAAAAATATTTATGGAACCCCTAGCATTTTACACATTAACTTTTTCTATATTGTAACCACTTTCAGGGTTCTGCCCAACTTCATAGCAAGGCCCCAGTAGTGTTACTTCGTTTGGCAAATTGGGAGAAAATCAAAATTTTATGCTATTAGATGCTATTATGCATTTATGCTATTAGAAACTATGACGCAGTGAATGTAGGAGCATCTACAGTAATTTACAATACTTGATCGAGCTAAGGTAAGCGTTGGATTTCAATAATTATTATTCTTTTGCAGTATTCAGTATTCTTATTGCAGCCAATACATAATTCCTACTCAAAATCATCCTTTCGAACTCCCCTAGATAAATTTCATTATATGAGTGGTTCAAAAAGCGCATTTGCTTTGTTCCTCTTTGTGAAAATATAACTTACATTATTTCCGATGTCACCAGAATACTTCACGCCCTTTAAAAATGTTATACCAATGATTGGGAATTCTGCCTGCATTTCATTTTCTCACATTTTAGGTTAAAGAACTTACATGATAAGTCCCTCTAAATTGATCCTGAAATGATAATAGGAAAAAGTTATGAAATTCGAAATTTTGGTTTCATAACGCTCTTTTTGCCAAAATCCTAAAGGAGACATCTTGCTTAAAATATTAATGTCTTTATAATTTAACGAAAGTAGAGGTGCACCACTTCCAAGCACTTTTGATAACTGTGGCAAGAAAAGCCTCAATAAACTTTCCGAAAGTTGGTTGGCATCTGAGCTTTAAAGTTTAGAGCAAAAGCTTTTGACTCCTTGTGTAAACTTTTTATGCATTTAGATAGGTAAAGCTTTAACTAGTGTTGTTGGCATTATGATAAATGCGGGAACTCTTTAGCAGAGAATCCCCAGGTTATAGTCACTAATCCAGCGGATGCTAATCTCGCAATCAGCTACATAGCTACAGAAAAAATTGTCTTTGGTCTTGTCTCACATACTTACTTATAAAATCCAAGGACTACCATATAATCTTAAGCAATGATTTATATAGGCTATTCAGGAGCCTCCAATTCAATACTAACACTATCTGCGTACATTATAAAAACAAATACTTTTCCCCATAGGATTTTTTAGAACGAAAATATTTTGTTGTCCACCATAAGAGATAAAATTGCATTCTAAATAGGATAATTATGCAGTTGTGAAGTAGTTAGTTGAATTGAATGCGTACCCATGCAATCTGAGTGTTCGGGTCATTCGCGAGACCCCTGTGACAATTCTCCATATGTTCACTCTCATTCATCGTTTTATGAGAATCGAAATGTCATCCAAAATGCATTGACTAAATATATTACACAACAAACATTTAAACAAACGCACATTCATCCTTGCACACATATCTACACAGGTATAATATGTAAGCATGTTGCAACTTTATTAACACATTTGTGAGCTCATTGTTTTTCTGTGAGTTCTTTTCCATGAAATGTATGTTCCGCATTGCTATTGTTGTTGTCGAAGCTGCGTAACTCATTCTGTCTGACTTTATTGGCAAACATTTGTGAATCCTAATGTGCTGCGCTTTCGGTTGGTGTATTGTTGTTGCTGCTTTTTTTTTTTTTAACCATTTTCAAGTGGCATAAATATCATTTTGTGGCAAAGACAATCAAACAACAATAATAACAACGACAACATCAAAGTAAATACAACTCCAGCATAATCAAATTGTCATCACACCAGAAATACAACAACAATGACAAGAATAGATTAACGCAATAGAAAAGCAATCAAAACAACCACAAAAAGAGCAAAAGAGCGCAAACAATTAACTGCCAAAGAATCTGTGTGTTTGTTTGTGCCTGTGTGTAACCCCTCTAAATCGCAAATTCAAGTACTTCTGATACTTTACTTGGTAGCACACACATTTTCTGTCATCGCGATATTTGTGTGAGCGTGTATGGTTTGTGGAACTACCTCTGCCTTGGTATATGTTTGCAGTGTCCTGCATAGGACCAGCTACCCTCTTGCAGACAGAGAGTCGCCATTAATACATATGCCACACCGCAACCGCATCATAAATTATCAGTGCAAGGTCCATGTGCCACAATGTGTGGCATTGTTTAACAATACCTTCGACTCTGCTGCCTACGAGGTTGTTGAAAGGCGAAAGGGCGAGCGACCGTCCTTCCTTCTTCCTGGTAATCCTCTTTCATGGGTTCTCCTCTTCCGAATGCATTGATCATGATCTAAACAGCATAAGAACAAAATATATGCTGGTGTGATGCATGAGGCGCATCCGTTGCGTACGCATGAGTGATGAATAAATTTGCGAGTGTAGCACGCATTTAATAGCGATTCAATGAGGTGTAAATTTTCACGCGTTTGCTCCCGCTACAGCGTTTGCAATCGAAACAGGTGTTGCCAATACAAACATGCCGCTTTACGCTGCACAACGATGTTGCAGGAAAAAATAAATAAAAACTCATTCGGTATATTAGCAAATATGTTGCAAATTTTTATGAAATATGAAACACCTCGCTCATGCGGCAAGTGCAGCACGTACCAAGGAGATAAACTGACAGTTTGCCACCTCTGATGCGAGCAGTTCGTTCAACCAACACGTTTCCACGCGGTTAAGCATTTTTGCCAAAATTTTACTAGCTGATCGCTTGGTGTGTGCCAGGTTGCCTGCAGGACGGCAGTTGCATGCAACCATAAGGACAACAAATATCAAACATATGTACGTTTAAGTACGTTTAAGTACGTGTCCTTCCCTATGTACTTTCCGTCGGTAATTATTACCACACTGCGACGCATTTTAGCGCCTCAACGCATGCAATCACAACAAACACCGCAACAACGCGTGATTTTTATGCGCCGATAAGGGCAACGATGTTGCAATTGTCTCCGCTGCCACTGCGACACTCGCTCGCTAATAACTGTTATTAATTATATTGGCCACGTTGAGTCCACCCAAAATTGTTGCACGCCAATTACACACATACATGCTGCATATCAGTTGTCGTCGGCCACTTGCGTTCGCCTTGCTTTTGTTCGCATGCACTTCAGCGCCAGTCACCCTCCCCCTCCCCCCCTTTAACCAGTCTTGCTATACATATATTAAGCCATAAAATTGATTTCTCATTGAAATCCATTAAAAATTTCGTTAAAATTCTATAAGTGACCATTGTCATCAGCAATTTAGTATGCCTCCAGCTCTGCCACGTTGCCGGCACTTGCCGTGTTGCATGCAAAATTGCAGGCTGCAGCTGCCAAAGAGCCATAGGCTTCAAGCTGCATGTGTTTTTATTACCCAAAATCATGGGTTAACAAACAATGAATTTGTGAACATGTTGTGATTAATTTTCTCGTAACCTGCAGCCACTGCGGCATATAGATAACGGTTCAAATTACCGACAACTAATTATTGGGTGTTTAGCGGCGTTGGTGTTACGAATGGTTAATCATAAAGGTTGCAGAGAATTATTACATAAGAAAAATAAATGTTTGTTTAAAGCTGCAGGAATATTTAGTGGGAATATAATTAAAAATTTTATAAAATCTTAAAAAGCCGATCTTTTTATATAAAAAATATATAAAGACAATAGTATAGAATATGAAATTGAGGTTCTATGGAAAGCTTAATTTTTGGGAAGCTTAATTTTTGTAACTGAACCCTCGGGCTTCATTGGACCCTAGATAACACCAACACTCAATCACCAAAACGAGTCATTTATTCAAACGAGTATCAATAATCATAATTCTCCTCAAGTTACAAATATTGAATTCCTTTTTAAAATACACAGTTAGTTTCTCTTTTTATTATTCTTGCTTATTATTTAGCTGTTCCATTTTATAATTTTATGAAATATACATTAATGAAGTTGGCAACTCATTTCTACAATATATCCGGTAGGGAACTAGTTAGAACACTACCTCAACATGCAATATAAATATTTCAACAAATTTGTTAATACTTGTAAGTCCCTTGTAATCTCAATTTTTACATCATTAAAGCCAAGATAATTAGAGTTAAGGGGGCACAACAAGTGGACGCGTGCCACGAATACAAGAGCTTATAACCCTTTCGGTGAAGGGGAGATCGCTTGATGGCTGAAAATGAACAAAAACATATCAAAAAGTACGACCAAAAATCTAAAAGGCACTTATGACGAGCCCTCGCATGTCAAGGCAAACATTAACCGAAGGCAAAAAATTGATTACACACCTCGGCACCGCCACCACGAATAATAACATCAGCAAAAACGACTTGCTCAACATATTAACTCAACTTTACATACAAACTCCCCATTACCTCTGCCAACTCCTCCACTGAACTTCATCGACATTTTAACGCTTCGCACCAAAGATTGTGATCGGTTAGTGCGCAGTTCGCAATGCGATCGGTGGCTTGAAGCGAGTCACTTGTGGTTCGCTTGACGAACACAATTTCGGGGTTGCGCTGCAATGCAAATACTCGGAGGCTAATTACAGATCGTCACGTTAATGTAGTTGGCCAAGTGCGCACCGTGCATTGGCCGACGGTGGGGCATTACTATTCGCAATGCGCCGATCGATTGATGAAAAGTTCGAATGATGCGTAAATCGTCGAAGGTGTTGGTTGCGTTTTTGGAAAATTAATGGTTCTGATTGTGTCTACATACTTGTACGGTCGAAGAGTGCATCCAAAGTTGCATTTACTGAACGGCAGGTGAGTATAAGTAGCCAACGATTGCCCACACGCCAACCCAATCATTATGGTTCCGATTAGCTGTTTCGGCTGCCGCTACCGGATGGAACAGATTGCTGATTTGGTTCGTGTAAGTGAACTCACACTTTAAGCATACGCATGCATGTCACGCCTGTTTCACCTGAAATACAGACACCAGATAAAAACTCAGAAAATGTGGCAATAAATAAACAACCAAGGAGTAACTGTTCATTAATTTTGATTTGGCAGTGCTGCTTGAGAAGTGTTCAAAGGAAATAAATAAATGGCACCTTTAAGACATAACCGCGTTCCGCAAACTTTTTGCCCAATTTTTTTGACGCTTACATTTCAATAATATGCCTTTTGAATTGCATTTTTGGACGAATTCTTAGCACCTCATACGGTAGATTTTCCTTTTACATGTGAGCAAATATGAGCAATGTAACTTGCGCCAGTTAAATAAGAATCTGGGTAGGGATAAGTACCGCTGGAAGCTGAATCCCTGAATCCCTGAAAGAGATCTAGAAGTTTTAAATCGACTTCGAACGGCTAATAGATTTTACAAGAGGGCATCTGCTACACAGAAACCTCCTTCGAACTAGGGGTTAGGCATTATTTACAACTCCATATTTTCAGTTCTTCTATTTCCAAAAATGCCATTTAGTTTATCCACTTTTTGAGGGTTTGTTTATAAATATATTTCTGAATTTCAAATGTTTGTCCTCTTTCATTGATAGCGATTTTTCATCTCTTTCTTTTAATCTGCGGTAGAGATATTTGTCTGAAATATTAAAATGTTTTAAATTATTGGTTGAAGACTGAAATTCAGTGTAACTGTACTCCTTTAATGATTTCGAGACAACAAACTTTGTATTTGTTTACTAATTTCTGCAGCCGTTCAATCGATTTCAAATAAAGTTTGTGAATGTGTGAAATCAATTCGCCGTTACTGGCAACTCCTCGCAAACCTATATAAAATTATCTCTAATGTGATATTTTAGCATTCCGTAACTCATTGTAGAAGCCCAGTGTCTGATATTTCTAGACAATAGCTTTTTATTAGCTTTTAATTAAATTTGTTTTCCTTCTAGTACTTCCTAAGCGAGTTAAATTTATCAATTTTCAATTGTTATTAGCTACGATTCACCAGTCCATCCAGTAGCAGTAGCAATCACTTTGGACATACTAGCCAAATTCATTGACCAATTGGCCCGTTGACTAATTTGAGCGTCACATGCATAACCGGAAGATTTACGGCCACAAATGTGGAATGTGCTACTGCAACCGCAATCGGCATCAGCACCGCAGCTATTGAACAAAGCCTCGACCACAGACGAAAGCCCAGCTGCCTAAGCTCAACTGAGCATGCAGCAGCGCTCTCGAAACTTTGGTATCGCCGACAGCGTGATTCCTTTGCATACAAACTCATAGCTGCAATAATCGGTAGTCTGAGCCCAATTGCAATTTTTTTTCAATTAGTAGAGCTACTGTATTTAGCTGGTCTATTAAATCTTGTTAACTGCCGACTTTTGCCATAAATAACTGGGAATATAAATTCTTTTCCGCTGGCAGCTATGCAAAAACAAAGCAAAAACTGTGCTGCAACCCACACATGCTTCTAAACATGCATGAGAAGCACGCATAAATGCGGATGCGCATGCGCTCACACTTTTCGCTGACGTTCAGTTGGTGATAGCGGCAGTTTAAGGTGAATGCGAATACGAATGCGAATGCGAAGCTCATAAAATCACTCTTGCGCCAATGTGCAGCTCTCCGATTCGGCGGTCGGTTGGGTCAACGGTTAAAAACGCGGTTTAAGTTTATTTTAATGGTTCGTTACATTCATTTGTGAGCATGCATATGAATGGGTGCCAGCTCCATGCAGAAGATAAACTACACGCATCCTTTAAAAATATTAACTGTTAAACTTTTTTTAAAGCGGTTAATGGTTGGGGTATTTAAATGTAAAAATAAATGAAATTAAATTTATAGGTCCCTTTATTATCTGTTAGATAAAAGCCTCCAACCATTAAGCATTTCAAGCGCATGGTCAGTTTGTACACAGAAGCTGCAGCTTAAATAATTTCGATGAATCTCATCCATTATTCTCAGCCGAAGCTATTACGTATGTGTATGTTTTGAATTGGGCTTTTCCTTCAGTTTGCAACACATTTGGTGCATGAAGATGGACAACCGTTAAATTGATTGGAATATTTTTAAATGAAACTTCAACTTATTGCAAACTTATTGCGCCTTTTTCATTTCATATGTATGGATGTGTGTATATAACAGAGTAGATAAAATATTTTGTACAGAGAAGGTTATGTGACTTAAACCTCCGCCTATAAGGAAAAGTTTATGCTGAATATATTTATTTACAACCTCTTTACAGATATTTGTGGAACTGGAACCACTTAAAAACACGTAATGGTTTGGACCCTGCCTCAAATTTAACTAAAAGTCAAATTTAACCAATCGAGCGGATATTCCTAATTCGAAAACAGGAACAACTTGGTAATAGTAAATAAGATGGTTACAGGATATACTTCTAAATTGTCTATTTTGCGATCTCACACTCCCCTCTCAAAACACCTCTCCCCTCAAACTTCGTACTTTGCAGTGGTGAAAGTTATAGCTGCCTAGAGAAAACAACTTACTGTTTAAGTGGACCAGTCTGGACTAAATGAGTTTCTTAATTTTTTTTTTATTGTATAAGCAACGCCCCTCTTAAAATATTTATTAATAATATTAAAATTTAACAGACCATTACTAAAGTTAGCAATCATTCATATTGTAATTTTCCAATGTTTTTGGTTTGAAGTTTCATTACGTTTTTTCCTCTTGAACACGCTTTTATTTAGTGTTAATTTTGTTGTTTGAAATCGTCTATATGCACACAATGAAGAGCAAATTTTAGGTATTTACTATAATATGCACCTATGTATAAGCACTTATTTTTCTGACCTAATAGGCTTTTTCGACTCTTAGTATTATTGCGTCTAGACTTTATCGGTTGACTTTGAACAAATTAATTGTAATTTAAAGGCAACTTTTTAATAATTTAAAGGCACAAATTGCCCTTATTTCTTTCACGTTGACCCTTACTACCTGTGCCTCATCTCACCCACCTTACAAACACCAGGTGTGGTAGGTTTGATATTGAACTTGTGGAACGAAAAATATTACTATTAATATATAATCCCATTTAGCTTTTACTCACTTATAGAACATCACAAATGATCATCGATTTATGGTTTATTGACCCGTTATTAGTGATTATGAGATTAAGTTACTTTAGGGATAACAGCGTAATTTTTTTGGAGAGTTCATATCGATAAAAAAGTTTGCGACCTCGATGTTGGATTAAGAGATATTTTTCCACCAATACGATATTTCGCTATTTTTAATGAAGGTAATATTATTACATAATCTGTCCTATCAAGACAGCCCTTTTGTCAGGCAATTCATTGAATGGAAACAGCTTATTTCATTTGTAATAGGTCGATTCCCTAACCTTTTTTTTTTTTTTTTTTTTTTTTTATACTTAGGTTAATGTAGCAACTTGAGTTAATTTAAAACAGTTTTTATTTATTTAAGTAATGTGAGTTAGTGGGATTAATTATAAAGCATAATATCTAAGTAGATAATTTAAAATGCCAATATATACATCTAAGAGATTTAAAAATACAACTTAATATAAATTAATGAATAATTAATGAATCACGAATGACAATTCGTGATTTTCTCATCAGCTTTTTTATTTGTAATATTTGAATGAAAGTTTATTAAACCAAATCTAAACTAAAATTGTTACTATCTTAACTTCAATCTGATGTTTTGTTGTGATATTATCATTGTATAAACTAATTCGTCACATACATCCAACAAATATGATCCTCTCAACAGAATCGTTTTTTACGACACATAACTATACAGTGAGCAGCTTTCTACCATTCATTGAAGACGAGAGTAGTAATTTGCAGTAATTTCAGTCACTAATCCTTACCAAAGCGATGACTTTTTACTCGTACTCCGATTAACGCCAGGTATGTTATTATGCTTTCAACAGTCCCACCTTCGCCATTTTGTGAAACCCGGTAGGAAAACTGGCGCATTTGTAAGACAATTTTGTATTTGAATTATTTATACTAAGAAATCTGAAATAATTTATTATTTCGAAATCAATTTTTTGGAATCTTTATTTTTTTTATTTTTTGCCCTTTTGTAATGATCGTATCATTTTTTTTTGACAATATGGAAGAACCTAGAACTTCAAAGCTAAGAGATTCTCTATAGAATCCCAAGACGACCACATTCTATCTAACTATAACAGTTTCTGAAAAAATGTTCAGATGTCTTAGGAAAATTCCATGAAAAAAATTTATGGGAACATATATGTTTAATCGTATATATGCATATCAGCAAGGTTAGATTGGAGATAAAACGAGAAATAATTGGTAGTGTGTAAAAAATGTCATATGCATTCTGGAATGCTTAACTGGAGACTGGACAACTTGTGAATTAGATGAAAAAAATTTTGTCAAAACGAAGAAGTTCTCTCAATATCTCTACTTTTCTGCATGGAATTTTATTATTGTCAAGCAACATCCAATACAAAGTCGCTTGTAATTTTATTCGCAGAAGTGTTTGCTTCAAATTCCCTCTTTCTTTCAAAAAATTATAACTCCGCTTTTCATTGCCTGTCGTCACCAAAGTTTAGAGCATTCTCAGGTACTCATGTTCCGCAAATATATGTACATATGCACAGCATGTATACTAACTGTTCGTCGCTGTCGTCCTGAAATCCTTACCGCTGCTCTGTCACCACCATCAACTTTATTATGTTTGTTCAAATAATTTTCGGTTTTATCGCATTCAATAAACGTCTTATTGCTGCT
Organism: Bactrocera minax; assembly: GCA_021498325.1. NCBI lineage: Eukaryota > Metazoa > Arthropoda > Insecta > Diptera > Tephritidae > Bactrocera > Bactrocera minax. The sequence continues at coordinate 2,507,921 of JAKEEE010000022.1, read as the reverse complement.
TCTGCTGCCGTCGCATCCAATTCAACTTGTCAGGCTCATCCTTTTCGGTTTCTCTTTATAGGGCTACACAGGCACACGCACGCACACACACGAACACAAACCGACGGCAATGTTTATTTCAATTTCCTAATAATTATGTCAGTCATTTAATTTATCGCTTTCGCAAGAAGCTCTGCGCGCTCGCCGCATTTCGCCGGCTGCCAGAGCCACAGCTCTTATTATTGCTGCGATTCGGTTGCACGCAATCTTTTATTTACCTTTTGATAGTGTCCTTTTCAAAAAAGTGCCAAGAAATGTATATAAATATTATGTATGTGTGTATTGTTCGCGCTGCCGCACTGCTTGACTTGCGCTAACGCTAGTCCACGACGTCAATAATTCTCGAGTTATTGCATTCTGGGTCGACCGTTTTGGCCGTCGTAGAGTCCTTTATGTGTCGTCCTTTCTTCGTTGCCAGATTGTAGTTTTCGATTGTCGCTCACATTGTGCGAATCCTGCGAGGGCACATGCCAGCAGGTTAGCGTCCGTGTGTACAATGTGAGAAAATGTTACTACGTAATGTAATTGGCCGACATTATCTTGATGAGCATCTTGCCAACTACGCAATGTTCTGTGTTCGGCGCTCCTTTAGTCACAACCCGATTGCACTGTTGCAGGTGTCTACGGCGCTATCACAGGCATGCGCCAAACAATGCATTCATTACGGGCATTACGGTACCGTTCGGCAATTTGGGCAGTTCATAAATACATCAAGTGTGCGCCTATCAACCGAGTGTCCCTTCGCCTACATACGCACTCGTAGCTATACACTTGCTGTCATATTTTTTGTTCACTTAATTGCACTTATTAATTGGGTCATATTTAATGCTTTTTTGTTGTTTTTTTTTTTTGTTTTGGTGCGTGTACTCTCGTTTTGTCCTTTATGTGCCGCAGACACGCGTCAAACACCAACCACTCGTAACATTCGTGGAAGGTTGACAATTACCGAGTGGCGATGAACATATTATGAGGCTGTTAAAATAAGTTGTAAAAAATGTCGTGTAAATTATATAAGTGTTTACTTTTATATTCAATTAATAAAAATTTCCTCAACGCATAAAAGTCTTACAACTCACATTTGTCTTCTTTTAAAGATGCAATAAATAAATTGTACTCACCTTTTTGCATGTTTAAAATATCTTGATCAAAATTTGTAGATCAAACTAGTTGCTAGAGTGATAAACTTTTCGTAAATTGAATGCTTCTCAAAACTTCCTAGACAAGATCGAGCCACTAACTAAGTGTTTCCGATATTAGTCTGCAGTACATTGAAGAGCATTTGAGCTACCATGTTCCCAGATAGAGGACTAATGGAGTGACAAAGCAATGAGAGTTCAGGAAATAAGAATAAGAGCAGTCATTTATCCGAGTGGAGATTTCCTTGTTTGTCTAGATGTTTTGATATGTATCTGCACTATCTAATAGCACGAATATCTTACCCGGTAGGCTGAAAAGTTCGAATCGCCTCTACGAGAGAGCCCCTAGAATTTAGTAGGCCTAACCTTTGAGAAACACGTCGATACTATTGCTTATCTTTGCAAAATACATACTATATAATATATATAAAAAAAAGAATGCACCGCCTATATTTTGATATTATTTCAAATCTACGTCTAAATTAATGTCCAAAGTGGACCCCACTTATAAATGAAGAGGATACTTTTAATATGGTCTGGGGTTCATTCACTGGTTATATTTTTATCTTTATATGATTTCCTCTGCCTTCACCTAAACCTTTTCAGGCATATCTATCTCCCAGCTTTTGTAGTCAGCTTGTTCAAAAATATACGAAATATTTATTATAAATAAATACGAATTATTTCAAGAAGAAAACTTTGTGTGTTTGCAATTGACCCAAAACAAGTTTATGTAAGTTTGTTTGCTTTCTGTGATCCTAAGAGACATCGGTTCTTGGAAACACTTTTAAACGCATACATAGTGCTAGAATTTTCATGTGAATCTCTTCAGAAGTCCTACAATTGATTAATATAAGCCGGTAAATATAAAAGTATACATTTTATCTACCTTGTAAATAAATACTTCACATGTCCACATTTACATTGTTCTACTCAGATAAGCAGATAAAAACGAATAAACACAAGTAAGTAAAATGTCACCTTATACTTTGATATCCCCTCATAGGACCACTGCATGTCTGGCTTTATTGACTGCAATTACGATTACGTAAATTACAGATAAAGAGAGTAAAAATTAAATTCGGTTAGTATTGCAAGTGTGGCGCATTCGGTGCATTCGGCGAACAGGTGACAGGGTGTAACAGTGTTTGCAGGTGATTTTTCGGCCAATTTTCCTAATTTTTATTTTTTATTCTCCATTATTTTGCTTTGCCATTGTCTAAGTGCAAACTCCTACTTTTTCCCTTTTTTTTGTGATTCCCCTTCTAACGTGCGTGTGTCACCGTCGGTTGCACACTGAGAAGCAAAATTTTTACCATACCTGCCACAAAGTGCATTACACATTTATACCAATGAACTATGTTGTTGCGATCGTGTGGCACGTAATTCAGGCTACAACATTTTTGGCCAAATACATGTAGGTATCTCTTATTTGCCTTGAATCAAACACAAGTTCCGATGTGTTGTCGTTACATTCGCATGCGTCTGCGCCAGCGCCAGCGCCTCTGCTGCTACAACGCGCGCCAATTTTTGGTGTTTTTCAACGCTTTTCAACGACCGGATCTGCGACGGTAGCCACTTCGTCAGAGTATCAGTCCATCAAACTGACGTCAATTGCCAAAGACGCAATAAACTGTTTTGATGGTACAGCGTTGCGCTTGCATCTGCCTAGTGTGCACGCCGCCGCTGAACCAGTAATTAGCCCGCCCCTTCAATTATACCTCGCTCGCCTGTGTCGAATGGAAAAAAGCATCAAAACAACTGAATATTTTTTGTGAAACTCTGAGAATCACGGAATTTCTAAGTAATACTCCGAAATTCCTGCAGAATTACAGTTTGTGCGCTTCTAATTTTCTAAAATTCAATGCAATAATTTCCCTTGCGTGCCACGCTGATGAGACGGAGTGAGCGTACCGAAAATGTATGCCGCCAACGCATATCACGCATACTGCACCCTCGCAATCTCGGGTGAAGAAACTCAGATTTTGGCAAGCCATTCCATAATTTACGCATTCCACCACGCTGGTTAATGCTTACGCCATGGGTGCGTCTACAGTAGCCGCACCAATCGATTTTAATGCTATGGTAGCGCGGTAGCAGTCCAGTTAAGTAGCCTCAGGCCAGCGACAACCATTGCACACACAACATAATCTCAATCTTGACTAGTCTCTGTTGGTCAAATTTCGTTAATGACCATGAAATTTTGCAATTTTTAGCCTGCGGTCCGAATTCACAGACATGTATAGCCAGTAGCGTTAAATTTTGACGTACTGCTCAGGCGCTGATTGACGCTACGAACATTACCACGCGACCATCAGCAGCTTCAACGTCTACACGGAGGCACACTTTATTGTTTTTTGTTTGCTCCTCTGCGAATCCTGCTGGTGCTCTGGTATCCCTTCACGGTAATTGCCAAAAATCACGCATGCGCCTCAATGCCTATGGCAAAAGCAAACCTCATGGCACTTAGCTGTTCACCTTCGATTTCGTGCCTTTTTAATTAGCTTTTGCAATTGAGAGAGCATAAAAAATTGTGACTCTGCCTATACTTTGCTCATCCTTCTTCAATTTCGATTTTATGCAAATCAGTTGCCTCTCAGTGTCTATGTGTCATCATTTGTCTGTTGGGATAAGTGCCTGAAATCAACGGTGTTCAATCAGGATGGTCATCAGTTTGTGGTAAGAAAGTCGACATTGGGAAATGCGCGTAAAGGCAAGTGAGCGTTATCTATCTCCTGTAAACCTATGAGATAAGTCAAAAAAGGAAATAAGATTATAAAGATTAAAGTTTCAGGATTTTCCAAAAACCGATCATCAAATCCAGATATTTGGAATAACTGATATTTTTCCCAAGGAAACTCGATCATCGCTGCGTGTTATTTGCTTTAAAAACTTTTTTTGAGATATGAAGCTGAATTTTGGTTTACAATATTTTAAGATGCTTTTCCGTAAGAATAACTCGAAAATATACGCCGAGATAAGTAGGTGTGCATTAATACGGCCCTTAATCCCTAAAGATTTGAGAAATTTTAACAAACCCAGCATTTCACTGCTTCATACTACTATGTGAAAATGAGTAAAATAGTGTAATAACGTCCATATAACTATATTGTTCAAACTACTAAAACATGTATTGTTGCTGTTAAAATATTGAACTGTTGATGTCCCACTGCCTTACGTATTGCCGACCGATTGACGGGTAACATTAACATAACTCCGTCTTAGTATAGCTGGTACAAATGCTGTTTTTGATATTTAGCCATTCTAGTCCTAATGATCGAAATCGTTTCACATCTTCCCCTTGTTGGCATATACCGAATATAAGGGTCTCTTTCCGTCCTTTCAGTGGACTGTATATATCGTATATATATTGACCTTATATCGTTCAATATGTGAGATATATTACTTTTCTTGAAACCGAAAATGAGCGGGGTTTGTGAGAATATGTCGGGTAGTGTCGTATCCAAAATGGAGATATCAGTCTACAATTTCAACTAACCTTCATGTATGTGTGCGTATGTGTTTATTTCCCCGCTTCCTGTTAATTTAATGCCAAATTTATCTTTCAGTATTTGGGATATCTTGATAAATAATAATTCGCTTAGGTTAATATGATGTGATATGAAAAAATCGGTCACTATTTTCCCTTAGGCCCCATATGAACTCTATACCAACTAAAATTAGTCCGATTCACTTTAAAATTTAGACCGATTCCAAATTGTCTAAGATGCTATTTACCTCAAATAAGATTATTAAGGGTTTTTACACCAGATTACAAAGGTACCTAAAGAATTTACATTCTTTCACATGCTGGAAGTCAAAAATATCTTAAATGAATAGAACTACTTTAGAAAAGAGTTGTTTTTGCAAAAACATTATAACGAAGCTTTGTTATTATTCTCGTTATGTTGGAATGAGTAGCATACGTGGGAACTTGATAATTAATATGAATGTAATTCAAGTAATATTGATAATAATTATATTGATAGTTTTAAGATGAAATGTAAAGTCAAGCCGGCTTTTCACGGCTATACGAAGGTACGCTTATGTCAAGCTTATTTACGCCCACAATACTTCCTTTCCACCCATGTTTGAGGTAAAGTTAATCAGCCCACGTAGTATAACAGCAACAAAGAAAATATCTCTAAACGAAATCAATATGTGAAATCGAAAAGCAAAATTATTCAATTGGAAAATTAATTATAATAACAAAAGCATAGGGAGGGTGGTTAAAGTCAGGCAACGCCGTGGCGCGTGGCAGCTAATATTAAAGCAAGTGAGAAAAATGTTTAGCAAACAAAAAATAGAAGAATAAAAAAAGCAACCCTCGCAACGAGATACAATAACAACAAGAGTTATTTGAGTGTCTGTTGACATTTTGCAACACTTATAAAAAAAAATATATAATGAGCAACAACAATAATAAACACTCATACAAAATTAATGCGTTGATTATAACAACGGATTACCAGCCACCAAGCTGTTAAGGCACTCAACTCTCCTCCGTTTTGACCAATCAACAGAGAAGCACACGCTCTCATATCGAGATCGCTCGTCAAAAAGGCTTCCCACACAGATTTATGCGGTAATTGCTTGTTAAGCGGACGCATCGGGTGTCGATTATCTTGTGTGCACTACTTTAGTCCATATGTACGAGTATATACATATTATATATATGTGAATAAAGACCCGTAGATAGCAGTGATTACGGCAAGAGAAGCGTAATGAGGGTTTCCAGCAAGGAAATGCAAAACATCACCTCCTTTATGGCTGAGAAGTTAGGAAGTCAACCAGTATCGCTAAAGTCAAAGTGGCTTAAACATATTGCGTCAACGATACCAACACAAATTTATCAACATGCTGGCGAATAGCCAAGCTTCGGGGAGTGCATTCAGTGGGCGCGTTGTTGAAGTGGGCGGACAGCTGCCGAGTTGAGCTCGGAGGTCGCTATAGTTGACACTGACATCAGTTACAATGACAACAGTTGATCTTATTACGCTGCGCTTCGTTGAATGTGAAAAGTTCTGGATGGCATTGAGCGTCTCTGAAGTGAATTCAAAACATGCAGGCTTGTAAAGTGGGCGGGTACACTTCTTACATTAGTATTTGTGCATGCGTGCGCCTTGCTGGTTTCCGTTAAAAGGTTGAGTACTGAAGGCGTTTGTAAATTGGTGATGTGTTTTGTATGTTATCAGTTCAGTTACAGACCCTTGCGTCCTTAACTCTCACGAGTGTGGCGCAAAGTTCCACATCATTCACACTTATATAAATATATATGTGCGTATACAGAACAGTGTGCCGATTACTTTACGCTATTTGTATTGGATATTTAGTTTAAAAATGTGTTTCTTCTATTTTTTAAAATTCAATTATTTATTCCATTACCTTATTATACATTTTTTCAATCACTCTTAATTATTAAATATTTTACAATCCAAAAATTTGAAATGGGCTAGTAAGGATCAGGGAATATTATAGCCGATGCATTGAACAAAACCATGATTTCTTCGAGTTTTGCATATATGAACGTATATGAACGTTAAAATTGTTTACGGAATGTAAGTTTAATCTCAGATATGCATATAAACATATATTTATAAAGACCTGAACTGGAATCTGCTACCATTTATCTCAAAGAAATGAATAATAAGAGTGAACAAAATAAGATCACGCACACGGACTTTCTTAGTATCTCTACCAAAGTACCACCCAGCGAGTAGTAGGCAATCAACTTTCTAATACGTTAAGGAATCCTCACATAATTTTATTCTATCATATTTTCTTTATAAAGTTTTACTGTACCACTTTCTACTTTTTTATTTCTAACAAAGTCCATGGTAAACCTTCCAGAAGTCGGAGTGTATTAACCTAAGAGCGCATGTTTACATATACATAGAATATATTTGGGTTTGCGTTATATGCTTCTGTTGGACTTTCAGGGACATTGGAACTTTTGATGTTTGGCAAATGTTTTTGGTTAGACGGACATGTAAGGTAGGTGATATTTTTCATACCTATGTACATTATAAATTTCTTGTATAGGGGAATCAAGCATGAAATGGATTTTTATATTACCACGCTGCTTTCAGCAAAACATCACAATTTTTTTTTTGTGAAGAGTAGGATATGCTTTGTATGTAAGATAAATAAGAGATGTTCTTCATATGTAAAAGGATATTCAAAATAATCACGCTTCAAAAGCGTAGAGTGCGGAAATGATATGCTTATATTTGTTGAGTTGCATGCTAAAGCTGAAATGGAAGTAAGGATTGGTCACCCGACTTAGGTATTATTGTGAAATAATTACGTCCTCATGAATCAGTTTTCTCTTTATCGTCACATACTGAGAAATAGTACCCAATATATAAAATGAATGTATGTTGCCATTTCCGCCTATTCAATTCTATATTTTTTTTTATAAATTTGGTATATTTATGTAATTTATGTAAACGAGTAGCATGAAAGAGGTTAATGTATTATTTAATAATTATAGAAACTGTACGTATATCTTTTTTTGTAGTTTTATGCGATTTCTTGTGTTCCATAAAAAATATTTAAAAATAAACCCTCAAACCATTGAGTCTTAGCTTATCTTGATTCAACAATTTCAACATTCAATTAACACCAAATCTGCCAACCATCAACCATAAACCATCCACCCCATCGTTGTTCAATCACACAAAGTATTAGCCCGTGCTCAAACTGCTTTTATCTGCAAGCGGCACTCGTTGAAGGCTTTCAAATGGCTTTCGCCATTGAAATGCTACACAAAAGCATAAAGTCTCATTTATTCTTTCACACACACAGTGACATAAACACACATTTGTATCGGCCAAGAAGCGATGAGCAATTGTGTCATTTTCAATTAACATTTTGTGTTGAACCATCGCCACAGTTTGTTCCATAAAGCGTTCGCTTAACGCCCACAGCCACTTCCCTTACCCACTCCCACTTATATGTGCCTATGCCTGTATGTGTAATAGGATTCTTACTTTTCTAACAACAACAAAATGGCGCGATATCACTTATAGCGGAGCATAATGTGAAAGGCAGAGCGCAGAGTAGAAAGAGACACGTTTCATGCCACGGCTTGTGGCCTTGCCGTGGCGTGGCGTGGCATAGCGTTCCATGGCTTCGCCTCTGGCTCTAGCTGTGACTTGGATAGAAATTGCAGCTGCGACGCATCGTTCTCTTCTGTTCTGGCATCGCCGATTGGCCGTAACGTGGGTGAAGCAGTTACGCAAAAAGTTATGCTGCAGCAACGGTTTAATGTTCTACCCTAAGTACAAACACATTCATTATATTGCCGCCTTATAGTCCCGACCTGGGGTTTTGGAATGGTGTAACCACGCGTAGTTTAACTGCTCATTCCATGTTCGGAGAGTGAGTATTTATTTCCAATTTTATTGTTTGAATAGTTTTACTTTTATTTTGTAATCCGGTGTGAAAGGCAACCACTACACATCAAATTTATTGATTCCCTTTTATTTAATACTTGGTATTTAACTGGCACAGTGGATCAAGAAACTAGGTATAGTTTTAAAGTGCTGCAGGAAAATAAATTAATATTTCGGTTACATGAAATTAGTAAACATGGTGCAATTTAGTTAAATTAATTTTAATATTGAGTTTCCATGAGAACTATATTTCAAAACTTTAAGTTTTTTGTGTGTAACACGAAATGATAAAAGTCTATTAAAACTGGAAAATGTTCAAGGAGTTGTTCTTTACTGATAGTTGAAGAAAAAGTTTTATTAAAAAATCGATAAATTTATTTAAATGAATCTAAGAAACATAAAAATCGACAAACGATTTCTCTGCTCAATATTGAACGTTACTAAATTATTTATATTGTTTCTTATTTAATTCCAAATATGAAATTAAGCAAACTAATTAGCAAATAATTTTATTTTAGGATTTTGAAAAATAAGTAGAGTATCGTTGAGGCAAAAATATTTATTAAAATTGCTTAAAGTTCTCAATCCATTTTCTGACCTCATTTCATAACAATCTCCAAACGCTATTTGCTTATTAGCCCACTGTCTCGAAGAGTGCATTATTTCACCTTGTAATGAACACAACAATACAACCAATTATAATTCTCACACACACTCACACATCGCTGCATTCTCATTATACACTCACACTCCACCTTCCCTGCTTTAGAGCAAAACAATTTGTGTATGAGTGTGTGTATGCTATACATGCACTAGCTAGCGCCTGAGTTGGCACTCCATACACAACCATAACGAAGCGCTTCACTGCTACGCCCATCATGCCAGCAACACAACCAATCAGCGCGCGTGTCCGACGGCGAAGATGGGGTGCATTCGCCAGAGCATTGCTGGTTGGTCGCAAACCGGTTTCGCAATACTCAGTAGCTGCGAAGCGAACTGGTGGAACCGGTTGGGCGCCTCTGTCCGCACAGCTTCGACTTATTCATAGCGTAGCCTTTTCGTTGCGGTATTGTTACGCCTCCTCCTTGCATGTGCGTATGCGCGTGTGTGAGTGATCGTGATAGTGCTTTTGGTGCTTCTTCTACTTGGCGTTACGGCATTTTACGTTGCCCGGCATTCGCAACGGCCGGCGGTTACATTAGCGTTGGTACTCGCACATATGCGCTCTCGCGATTGAATGTACGTGTGTAGTTGAGTGTTGACTATGTGGTGCTGTTGGGTGACAGTGGTTTTGGGCTCCATGGACGGCACCAGGAGTTGTTTGTATTGGTGCTAGTGGATAACGTTTTTGTTGCTGTTGGCACTGGCAAAGCGAGACACACCGCGTGGAAGATTTTTGTTTTGTTTTACGTTTCGCTGTTAGCTATTAGCTGTTGGTAGTACGGTTGGTAGGTGGCGCTGTTTGTCTGATTGAGCGATGCCAAATCATTAGTTGATATTTTGACGGTCGAGTGACAGGGTGCGTTTCGGAACGGCAGCAGTTTTTTTTCTGCTCCATGCGATTCGAATATCCAGCGCTTATTTGTTAAATTATTTGATTCCTTTTCTGATAAAACGATTTTAGCTCACCTTAAGAATTGCTTATAAAATTAGTAAAAGGATTTGTTGTGAGTGACATAATAATTAAAGTGAATAAAGAGTGGCTTTGACTTACACACCATATTAATAGTGGCAATCATAATTCGCAGATTGATTCAAAACTACTGTTTACAGTGTTGTGGTGGCAATAATACATGCAGCATTTCGAAATATTTTAAATACGACATCAGGATACATTGATATTCAACATCAAATGGTAAGAAAAATTTACACATTCATCACCTTGGAAGCCTTTAAAAAGATCAAACACGATTATATTTAGTATTTTATTTTACCCAAACAACTTGAGGGCATAACGTATATTCTACATTCCTGTATACTGGTTCATTTGCATATAGACGCAATGAATTTTAGTTAGCTTCAGGTGTGTCAAAAGTTATATATATTTGAAATTCTATAATTTTTTCTCTTCGAAATGCGAATCTACCAGATTTTTTTAACTTAATTATATTGGGGTATAGTTGAAATGTTAGACTCAGATATTTGAAATATTATACTTCCCGACGGAATTCAAAGCAATGTCTAAATTTAAAAATTATTTGCAACATGAAAACTAAAATAAGTAAGCAAAAAAGTATTTTGTATATAAAAATGATAAATTTCTCTTTATGCAACTTTACTTTCTTCTTTCAATTTCAACAATCGGTGGTATAAAACTTTTGTGTTTTCAATTTGGGTTCTGACCCCTTATTATTTTGTTATTGAGTCTTAGTGCACTTAAGTATAATATGTCGGTGCATATTGTACTTTTTTATGCTTAAAAAAGGTATAAAAGACAGTCAGCGTATGTATTTTTAAAATATCTCTTTGTTTTGTACAACCAAACAAGATACCTACAAGTTTCAAGCCGCTTCTTAATTTTGTTCAAATTTGTCAGTTGAAAATAATCAACTTATTTATATTAGTATTATATAAGTATTACTTATGAAAATTCGATTGATTCGATTATATTTCTTTAAATAAATAATTGCATTATACATCCATTAAAAATACTTAACTTCCATGCCTTTTTGCACACTAAATTCGAATTATAAATTTATTTAAATAGTATCATCAACTATGTTCATCTATGCATATCCTCCTATATATCATATAAGATCTTTGGAATTAGTAAAAACCAACCTTTTCTCCTTATGTGCAAAGTCGGTCAACTTCATATTGTGGAGAACAGATTAAACACTATAAGATTACCACGTGTTTAAGTAGGTACCGCGTATTGAAATAGTATGGTAGGTAACTCATATAATTTGGTGCAATCAACGATTTTTTGAGACTTCAAATACATTGGTCCGTAGAGAAAACTATCAGGTCTTGCTACAACATATGAATGAAATGGACTATAAAGTTGCTTTGAGGTAACAAAATAAATTGAGAAAAAAAGCGAATAGATTATTATAGTAGGAGTGATCAAGGAAAACTCTAAACAAGTTGAAACGTAATACTCGTACAAGTTATTATTCTTATACGACCCCAGAAACCCAAAGCTTGATAATTATTGGCTAGTTTAGATGAGCCATAATAAGTTTGCCAATATTATAAGTGCCGTTTTTGCATTCAAAAACTAACAACAACTGCATAGAACTTTATCTGAGATAATTAATAGGTTTTAATAATTAAAAGTTTTCTAAAATAATGTTTTATTATTGTCCCTACGAAATTAGTTTTGTTCAAACGTCCAGAAGAGTTAAGCGGTTATGTGATATTTTTTTTGTTTGAATTGATTATTATAACAACATTAGGTTTAGTAATAAAAGTAATTATTTATATATTTGTTTATTATCTTTATTTTGGTCTATATAAATTTAAATGAACATGAGTAGATTGCATGCAACCGATTTGACCAAAGTCTTATAAAGAATCCAATTCGGATGACCTTCTTTTCTGCGCATTTAGCACAAAGAGCATATCTAAAAACTTCTTATTATTACATTACATGTACACATTTATAACCATGTATGTAAATGCCATAGTTGGCAATAATACCTATTACATTGAATGAAATGACTTAATCCCTTAAATTACACTAAGCATTATATAATATTTGTGTTGGCATGAGTTTGCATACTTTATACCCGTATTCGCGACAAATTTGTTAGGCTTAGAGCTAAAGAATTCTTTGCTTGAGTAAATTTGGTGAATGTAGTGCAAATGAAACAAAGTATTGCGCGCTTGTCAAAACTTATGATTTGCTTTACTTATCGGTTCTTATCGGGGTCGTATTCATACGCTGCGTGCACTCGTAAAATTACCGAACTCAATAACCTCAATAGGTCACCTAACGAGATTACATTAACTCTTTGACAGATTGACTAAATTGCCAAGTACTTGATTATTATGAGCATTTTGTAATTGTTGTACCATGGCACACACACACACATCATACGCTTATTAAAACTTTCATCGCAACAGAGGCACACTTGAATGGCGTGCAACTCCTTCAGTTGCATGTCGGTGAAAAATATTTTTCGACAACTGAGAAATTTGGACGTCAAGCGCCGGTAAATATGCTAATGACAATGGGCCACTTTGATCACTTATCGCACAAAACGACAATAAAAACAGGCCTTGTAAAAGCAGCGGTCCACATTGTTGGTGTAAATATGTATGGAATGTTGTAAGAGCACTCGCGTACATAAAATGTAGTTGTTTAAATAGCACCAAAGCTCAATGGTTGCGCGGCCAGAGTTGCAATTAAACGCGCAAGCCAATCGTTCATTTTAGTCAGAAGCAAAAAACGGAGAATCGCCCCGCGCTTACAAATATGCAAATGTGTTGAATATGCAACCACACATTATCCTTATATAACATCAACGCCACTGTGCTCCCCTACATAGGACAATAGCAGCACTTCCTGCCACTGAAATGTGTTAACTGTTTCGTTTGGCAGCGAAATCTTTGACCGCCACTGGCCAACGGTGGTAAATCGGCTGTCAGTAGGCATGAAAAAACCCGAACGGCATAAATTAAATCCAAATTCGGAGCTAAACATTTCATTACCAGGAGCAAAGGGGATTATGCCTGCTGGCGTCTATAATTAGATTGCTTAAGTACGTTTTTAAATGCTTTTCATAAAACATTTGAAATGAGTATATCCAAATGTCTTTTATTCTATATTGAACATTTTTCTTTAATAAAATTTTCACGGCAAATACACTGAGTGAAAATAAATGGGCATGGTAATATTTTTTGTATTGGAATATATAACTCATACATCACTTTTCTCTTAGAAATAAGTTGCACTGTTAATTTAAAGGTAATAAATGAGGTATTGTTCTGAGCTCGAACTATATACATTTTACCCAATCATGCACTGTTTATTATAAAAATTGACCCCATTTGCGAAGATTTACCAAACACTGTTAAGGTAGGGTGTCCTTGCTAGAAATTATTCTGTTTTAGTTTTATACTTTAAGCAACGTTAAACTCTTACAAAATATATATTTTTGCGATTATTTAAATACGGTCAGTCTTGTCACATTTCCACCCAAAACAATCTTCAATAAAATTTGAAGAATAAAACTCAAACAAAATCTAATGTTATTATTCTTGAAATATAACAACGTTAACACAGAGTCAGTGTCTCAAAATGCGCACCAGAGGGTAAATTTTTTTTGAGTATATGAAGATATAATATTGTACACGGCAATAAAATAAATTATACAAGTGTACAATACATAATATATGGATGTGGAGGAAAGAAATCCACTGGAGAGATTTTCGGCACATAAAAGCAATCAAATTACGAGCACGGAAACATTTTTATGAATTGGCTGCAACCAACTGCAAATTAAGTTGTTCCTCTCCAGTCGAGAAATGAAAACAAATCAGTAAACATACTTGCATATGCAAGGTAGCAAAAGGTAAAAGTGAGCACAAAATAAAGGAAATACCACCTGAGGGGTGCAGCGATTGCCATTAATCGTGAAAACAGTGTAGTTTAAGCCAATTATGACGCTGATAAGACTTTATTATGTTCGAGTTAGTATTAAGAGGGAATGGGAATACTCGTAGTTCAACGAGAGTGAAAGACAAAACAAAAAGGGTAGCTGAGGTCTAAACATACTGCATATTCGTCCGTCAGATGGCTGAATTTTAAAGAATTTTACACAAATTTTAATTGTAAAATATTTGAAAATAATACTATGAATTTAGTACTATGAACTTTTAAAACAACATATAATCAACAAACTATAGCCTATCAACAAAGAGGACAAAACAGAAACGTTTACGTTTTTCACTTCTGTACTTCGCATAGAAATCAAATGATTAGGGGATTGAAGAAGTATGCTCCCAATGAAAATAAATACCTAATAATTAGCTTAAAGTTCCCTTTCACTCAAAATAAAGAAAGAATTTTTCAAAATTTTGATTTATTTTTCCAAACCAAACAAAACAAAAAGTAATTACGGGAAGATGATGCAAAAAGAGACCAACAAAGGTTTTAAAGGTCTTGAAAAAATGTGTAGCTATTTTTATTTTAAATTGCATAAATCTTTATTTTTGGTGTGATCTAAATTGAATCACCTGCCTTATTGAAAATAAATTCTAAGAAATATTTGAAAATGGACAAGTGGAATCAAATAAAGCATTATTTACTTCTTTGCCCCTTTATGGAAATTTAAGTATTTGTACCACAGCGTATTGTTTACTAAATATAACTCACAAGAGACTTTTTGGCTAATTTTTGAGCTGTTTGCCATTTTAGTGTAGCTAACTATTTCGGCAAACTGTTACCGAACTCTTTAGTATCGTGCTCACCCTGCAATTAATCCACCGAAAATTTCATAAATTTGAGTAATTTGCATTCGTTTGCCATCGTCGTTGTCAATTTATTTGTTACTACATTATTATTATTGATGTTCGTCTTTGTTAACAATACGATTTGTTTGTTTTATCGAACAACAAATTTAATGAAATGATTTGCAATTCAATGCAATATTCATTGTGATTATTTCAATGGAGAGAAGGGCTAAAACCAAGCCGTTATAATGAAATTTTATGAGTATTTTATAAATCACTAATTAATTAACTACTTGCTACAGCTACAGCAAACATAAGTAACAACAACAAACATACTTATTTCCTTTATTTATTTCTTTGCTTCATGTCAACCAAACTCGGCCATTGAGCAAAACGTTTATAATAATTTCTGAATATCAGCTAACTGTTTGCTGCTTAAAAGAGGCCATGGTAGCTGCTCGAGCACAGCTAGTAGCAACGGTGGCAGCAGCAGCGCCCATTTCAACCTGTCGTTTTGCATGCGCGTGAAAACTTTTCCCACGGCCCGCGCATCCTAACCGATCAACCACCGATCCCACCATATAAGCGCTGCGTCTATTCCGCTGTCAGAGAAAAGCAAAGAAATATAAGATATCTAATCGCTTTGCTTCGCTCATTTTCGTTCCGTTCAAAGATCGTTTGATCGCATAAATGCGACAGCGTTTAATTTATGCAAATAATATCTTTTGAGACATTGCGGCAAGCACCGGCAGCGGTAATATTAAAGCAGTAAGCAGCAGAGCAATATTTCCATAATGCTGAGACTGCAGTCGCCGCATTTCACACTTTTCTCTTCTCCATCGACCGTATAAGATGGTATAAACATGAGACAATTTTGAATTAAAGTTTTCGAAATTTGTATTATATTTGTTGTAGTTTGGTTGTGATCGACAAGTCATTTCATCGTCTTTGCTTATATTATACTTTACTTTTGTGCTTTTATGATCGGTATAATAATATGGTTCAATTGAGCTGTGGCGCTTTTGTTACCGCTACATTCCCAAAGTGCTCTTTTCGATGGTCCGAATTTCTTTATTCCTTTTATTCATTCTCTTATATTAGATTATTTGATGTAGGCGTTTGTTTAAACCAATAAGGTCATCTATATGCTTGATTAGGTTTTGTCTCATTATTTAAATAGAGACATTGCTTAAACGTCTGCTTAAGAAGGTGTTAAAATTGCTAATACTGGTGTGAAACTTTGAAGTTAGGCATATATTTGTATTTCAAATATTTTTTGTGGAAATTTGAATTTTTTTACATATATTTTATACTAAAAATTTCAAACTCAGAGTTTCTTCACTTACTTAAAATACTGGACTGTTGTTAACGAGCAACAGGCCTTGAACTCGAGTTTAAAGAGTGAGTAAATACTTTTTCTGAGTCAAGTTTCGATCACACTTTCTCTCTGTCGGTGTTGTTTCATATGAATTCTAACAAAAATATTACTAAATTAAGTCATTCTCATCTTTGAACATAAATCGATTTCCTTGTGCTGTTTGCTGTAAGTTGTGAAAACAAAAAATAACTTCAGAGTCTGTAAATTAGTCTTCATGTGAACATTGACAAAAAAATTCGCGACGAAGAACCCAAAACAGAAAATTAGAAATCATTAAGCTGACGTTTACCTAGTTCCATTATTAATTAAAATTTTGATTGCATATTGATTGAATTCATACAAAGTTACAATTTGTTGCAAAAACAACTTAGTCTCTTTTAAATGCATTTGCAATCGCAAAAAAAAGCAAAAAAAAATCTCAAAAACAATATAACATCTATCGAATATGATCCATTGAAAGGCCGTAATTAATTTCCACCATCACTCAGTAAGTTAATTGTTGGTTTGAATAATGTATTAAGTTTGTCTTATTGTTCGCTGGAGCTTTTTCGAATATTCAATTTATTCGGTATTTAAATGCACGCAAAGTAAGAAATGAATTATTGAAATATACAAGAGTTAGGACAAACTCATACCTATCATTACACACGTATGCCCATAAGGCTGTCAGTTTTATAATGCTAGAAGCGCTGCGACTACAAACAAGTCGTGAGCGTCCTCAGCTCAATGTTAAGCTCTTCACTTACCACCATTTACAGACACAAACAGCATCACATGTGAACGAAAATACAAAACCTGAACATATAAATATTGTCTGCTTCTCATGTAGTTGTTGTTGTTTTGCTACTTACACAGCCAGCCACAGCTGTTAAATGGTCGCTTCCCAAGTGGTGCGCAGTTAAAAATTAACTTTTAATCTAAAATATTATGATTAAGCGGTTAATTTGTTTGTTATTATGTCTACATAAGCGCGACCAAAAGAGGGGACCCCATTTCCATCTGTGAAAAAGGCGCTACAGTCGCCAGTAGCTTCGTTACGGTAATAAGCACTGAAGCGTCGGAGCGTTTGAGTGCCGAGCGTGCGTGGAGTATGAAACGCACCAAAGCAGAGCAAAGTGGATTGAAATACACAATTAAACGCATTTATATTATTCATTCACAAAAACCCACATTTAACCATATCAACAACGGCAACAGCAGCAACAGCAGCAACAAATATAAAAATCAAATCAAATATTCAGTTTGGTAAGTGCACATGTTGCTCGGTAGGTTTTTATTTTTAGTTAAGTTGACCCCAAATTGCTGCTAAACTGTGGCCCCAACTGTGAACCGTCATCAATATGTACGCATGCAGCCTTTATTTATGCATGTGTTTGTAGATACTGTATCTTAATATGCTTCACGAGATGACAAATCAATTAACTTTCGTCGGATCGCCACAGAGCACTAGAAGCCGCGTCCCAAGTTGTCCCAAGTTGTTCGTGTTGATTGCATGACCAGATCACGAGAAATTAGTCAAAGTCTATAACAATTCAGTTGGAACAACAAGTTATGTTCTTAATTTGACCATTCATGTTTTAGAAGTACTTGAAATTATTTTTTCTTTTCTCTTAATTTAGTTACACTCCTTTGTTTTGCTTGATAATAGTGTAACCGAAAAACTTAATGTTTGTTATCTCTTGATATTAAATGTTTAATATTTGGTTACAGAAAGTTAAACACAAACTCAAATTTTAATTGTTAAAAACAGCTCTTCTTACTGCCATTATAAATATTACGGTACAATATTTCATTAAGTTTTTTCATAGAGATAGAGACTAGCCCTATTTCATAGACTCTACAGGAACGGAATGCTCCGTTTGGCGACCCGTTTAAATGAAAATATCTTTTACTTTCAAAAGACTTCTCTTCGAATGCATACATTTGGTATTTACAACTTCTTTTTAACAAAGGATGGGCACTAAAAGGAGATATTAACCAAAAACATATGAAGTTCTAAGAAACTCTGGTTGAAAGCAAACGAAATCAACTTGTTCTTATTAACGCATCGAAGGCGCCATTCCTCCGAAGTAGAGGAGGAACAATCCTGAGCAAAGTTTCGAAATTATTTCCATTGTTAGGTCATAATCCAGCCAAACCAAAGCAGAATCGCTGGAAATTGTAAAGTGCGAGTTTTGCGCGAGCTCTGTGGGGAAGACGGCGTAGAAACATCTCTACAGTTTCTCTTTGACTGTGTCCTGGGATTAAACTGGGGATTAAGCTTTGTTAAATAACACATATTGTTTTCCTGCAGTTTGGTGTATATCACTGGAGGAAGTCTACCTCTTCGTCAGTACATATATATTGTTACTTATTAATTTATAACATGCCTGTTTATCAAGATGCTTAAATTTATCTGAGGTGCATAATTGGTAGCTCACGACTTCCCGATACTATATAATTTATTAAATTCTATTATATGAAATCTCATTTCAGCCAAATGTGGTACAATTTTAAATTAAGTAGATAGAAAATGGTAAATTGTAAATTCGTTTATTGAAACTACTGCGCTGCATTAAAAAAACATTTGCTTGGCGACAATCGAACAGGTCCACAATGTTGCTAATGGCACTAAGTACACATATCCATGACTAATCAGCAATTACAAAGTTTGTAAGAAAAATTTTCAAAAACCAGTAGAAATATAGTATTTGGAAAACCAAAGAATATACAGTGACACTACTTCATACTGTTACGGAGCAAAAAAATATACATATATATGTGATATCATGCATGTAATCTAGAAAATGCTTAACTAACGCACTAATTTCCAATTACAGCATATTAAATGAGTTCGTAGAACGCGTAAAAAGTGTTAACTGCAATATTATAGTGAGGCGAGATTGTACCGCTGGATGCTGGAGACACTTGCCCCGAGACAAAGCACCAAAGCAGTGACCGCAACTAAACAACAACGAGCCGTAACTCAAAGGCCTGCAAATTAGCTGATAAACCAACGACTTTTCAGTTGTACATTAGATGCTCCAAGACCATGCCAAACGCAGCGCCGCACTTTTCCAACTGGAGATTGGTCTGTAAATAAATCTGAGCGACGCGCCATACTGTAATAAACGTTAAGAACTTTATAAAACGAAAGAAAAGTTGGGATATAAAAAAAAAATAAAAGTAGTGAGAAAAGAAGAAGAAAATAATTCAGCTCAAATTTTATTACGCGAGTGATTAAAGCGTAGCGATAAGCGGTCATTAAAAGTGTAACCACTGGCCCGAATTAGAAGCAGCCGGAGAGCGCTATTGTTGTTTGTGTTCGAAGTGAGTGAGTGAGTGAGTGATTATACAAACACTGGATACGCTGCTGTCAATCAGCTGCACCGACGCATTGACGCAAGCAGCCGTGCAAAGACGTGGACGTGGTGGTGGTGGTGGTGGCGCCGCAGCTGCTTGTGCTGGTGCTGGTGGAGTGCGCGGGAGTGGGGGCCGAAACATTAATCGCTGGACGGAGATACCATTGGGCATAAATACGCGAAACATGCCACATACAGGTAAATGAACTGCTTTTATTTTTGCATATATTCGATATATAAAATTGTATTACATTAGTTTTGAGTGAAACCATATTGATACACCCCTTATAAGCTTATTCAATTAAAATAAAGAAACTTCCAAAATAAATTAGAAAGCAGTAAGACTAAATCAAAAACGGAAAGTTCCAAAAGCGTTTTTAAAAATATTTCTATACAGCGTTGCCAACTGTTTGGTTAATCATATCAAAGACAACAATACAATATTAAATTGTAGAAATAGCTTTAAACAGACCGATCAGATATCGTTAAATTGAATAAAAATACTACTGTATTAATGTAGAGCAGTAAAATATAAAAATTAGAATAAATATAATTCAGAACACTTACGTTCAAATGCAGTTCTGAAGAGAGTTGCCACTGTGTTAAATATTTGTGCAATGTTATTATATTATAAATTTCAAATATAAGGTGAGTTATTTTATAATATTTAAGTTCATAAAACAAAGGAAGATATAATTGGCAGCTAAAACCACCATTATTTAACATATATAATTATGTACAAAAACACATAAATGGCAATAATTCAAACGAGATACAACGAAAATAGCAATATCACTCATATTATTTATGCTTTTGCTTTTGCTATTCATTTCGGAAACACCAAATCCAATTAGTCGAAGCTGATATCTCAACAATTCAATTAAATTTTAAACAAATTCATTTAAATTTCAATTATAATAAATGAAATAATCCCAAAATTTTGTAAACATAATTCACCATGCAAAATCGTATTATCACAAATAAGTGATTGCTTATACTTGTAGATTTCGATACAACAAGTTTGCGTCGTAACTCTTTCATTTGCTACGCATCGTTGTCGGATATCAAATAGTCAATTTGATAATTGCCAGCAGCTGACGCTGCTCATTGACTTTGTTGCTTCATTAATATATTTAGTACGAGAAAAATACAAAACATGTTATATTTTATGCCATCAATTGTTGTTGTTGTCCGCTCCACTCCGCTCCGTGTGTTTTCCAGTTATTGCTTATCTGTGATTTAAATTTGTGAGACGAACAAAATTAGTATTGAAATTTGAAACTTGCGCCGTTTTCTGGTTGATTTAATGATAATTAAAATCGACTAAATTAGAAATTAAGCATGCAACTCTTTCTCCTTATTTAATTTTTTTTTGTATCTTTTTCATTATGTACATATATAGAGAGCTACTTTATCCAACTTTCAACATAGCGTTGAGTTGCCTGAGGCCACCATCGTTGTTGGGTTTTCAAGTAACTTACACGCTTCTAATTTGTTTGTTATCACTTTCGGTAAGAATTTAGTTACTGGAACGTAAGGTAACAACTAGTGTTGGTGCTTCAATTGATTGATCGATTGTGTTTGAGTACCGTAGGAAATAAAAGTTTCAGTGGAAAAGATATAAAGACAACTTTTACATGTTTCTGTTATATATTAGATTTCAAGCTTCTATCTGAGTTTCTGAGTGATCTGAGTGATCCGTTGTGAGAACTTCATTGCAAGTTTGAATTGGTTTCTTAAATTCTAAGGCCGTCTCTGATGTAACAATTTAAGCTTCTCTCTTTAAATATAGATAAATAAATAATAAAAAAAGAAATGATAAAGCGTAAAGATAATATGTTATTCACCCTTATAAATTTTTGAAATAAAAAGCTCGCAGTGTTTTTAACATTAGAAATTCTCTATTATTATTTTTCTCATAATGCTTTCTTAAATTAGGAAATAAATTTACATTTCCGTCCTCTCTAATACCCAAACCTTTCTTATTACCTGGGTTCTGAAATCCTCCTTTTATATCCCATATTATCCATTTGCTTGTAGAATGAACATAAGTTCTGAATGAAATGTGAATGAGTTTATTTCATTTAAAACTTTAATATATTGTACAGTAGTTCAAAAGACTATCAAAATGGATTCGGTAGGATATTGATGGATTTGAATGGAGAATTTCCTAAAATACCAACCTCGATCAACCAAAGCTCGAAAGCTTTATCGATTACTTGGAAACTTTCAAACCAGCTGCACCCACATCGGAGCTAATGGCAAGATGTTAATTTTTAATGTTAATACGTTTACGTTTTAATTCGTTTACGTTCGTGAAATTTTGAAACACAAATTTTGAATTGGTTTTTTTCTTTGTTTTTGTTGTTCAAAGATCAAAGGGGAGACGCAAAGTGCAAAAACGCAGTGGAAATTCCCTTTAAAATTTGCTTTCACGGTTATTAGTTTTATTGATGCGAAGCGCATTCTTAATGTCATTACTGCGCACGGTTTTGTTGTTTTTTTGTTTTTAACTGGCTTTACGAGTATTGTATCTACTTTCGTATTGTTTTTATTGATGTGGTTGTTGGCGCGAGCAGCATTTAGTATGTTACTGTACAACGGCAGCCGTCGTGAGTGAAGTACGATCACTCAGCGTTCATAGATTGTTCGACGAGTGTAATAAAATTCACAAAAAACAACAACAAATATGTTTGTATGTGTTGAAGGTACCTCTGTATGTATATACATCTATATGTGTATAGTTTTTCTTCGCTTCGTAAGGTACTCGTATAATAAAACTTGCGCGAACTACGCTGGAGCAGTGCCGCTGACAAAAACAAGAACAACAAAATTCACGCAATATTGGTGCTGATGTATTGCTGCATGTTGTTGCTTTTTGTTTTATGATCACAAGAACAAGTCTCCATTTAGTGGAGCCAACAGTGCAGAGGGAAGCCTTAAAAAATAGCTGCAGTGAAAAATGTTTACGATACAACTAAATGCTGCTCTAAAAACATAACGCATATTATAGTGAAAACATCAGAGTTAAAGGCTTAGTATGTAGGCATAAAAAATTAAAATTGAAAAGAGCGAAACTACCGTAAAAGTTTAAAAAGCGACAGGAAGCATTTAAGTTACTTCACACCAAGCAGACACTCCCCAATTACCTGCTCTCAGCTAGGAAAAGACTAATTCACTTTGCTGCCTTTTGTGCCTTAACCTCAGTTGTGTTACATATGTTCATATATAAACTGCTTTACTGTATAACGCGCTACACCCATGGGGCTACTACGTGGGGGGTGAAACGGTTTCTGCAACGCTTCTGTATCTACTGGAGATGGTTTTGAATGCTTTTGCATTGAGCTTGCCGTAGAGAAGTTATAAAATTAAACGATTTCGCCTACGGGGTCAATTTAGGTCAGTCATCGTTAAAATTCACTGAAATTTCTCGAAAACATCTTTTCAATGCTTAATTTTAAAAGTCGATTTTCTTACAAAAACAAAGAAAACTAATACTGAGGGTTCATTCACAAGCGCTGATTACATAACGTCAATGGAAAATCTACTTATTAGCAGCAGAAGTTGTAAGATACTGTCATTGTTTTCCAATTTTAAAATATTCCAAATAATCTCACAGTTTTTAACACTTCAAATAAGCTTTAAAGCGTCAGATTCTCATAATTCAATCAAAATATTTCCTCCACACATTATCTGCGGCACATATTAATGCGGCAGCAAAGAAGTGTTGATAACTGGCTGATAAGTTCGGCATGGCCCATGACCCACTACCACTGCCTCTTAAATCGCTGCCACCGTTGCGGCCACCAACCACTTCAGCCTCTATGGTTGACATGTCAGATCTTTATCGCGACACATTTGAAACTATTAACATAATATAAATTTGTTTAAATAGCAGGCTTTAATAATAAGATAAAAATGATTATCACGCGGCACATAACAGCGGACAGCACCTGCTTTAACAAATATGGAACCGAGACAATAACAAAACAATGCTCTTGCAACAAAGAAGCTTTGTTGTAGTGGCTACACTAATGATTTTATCTGTTTGGAAATCAGTCGGTATCATTTTAAAAATTAGTTTGCTTTAAAACAACTCTATTCTATGCTTGACTGCGATTTGTTGACGTTTTGGTAAAAATGTTTGGTAATTTATTTACTCGTTCTTTTGTAAAAGTATATGTTGTATACACTACATGTTTGTTGATTGCCTGGTCTGCTTGGTCTGCCTGGTCTGCCTGCTACTTATCGTGCGCACAATCTCTTTCTAAATCTGCCATGAAAAAATTGGCTTATCGTTGACGTGCGCCCGCTACCACAACGCAGTAACACAGCGCCGCTAATTTTTGAAAAATTACCCATAATCAATTACCGCTTTCAACAGCGTCACATTAAGCTAGTACGAAATAACACAAACACACAAACACATCTATGTATATGCAAATTAGCTATTCAACATTTCCGATGTTTTCAAAATAATGCTATTTTTCGGAAGACTGATTTTTGTGGCCACATTAGACTAAGTGTTGAAATCGAAGAATAGAAGAAAGCAGCAAAGTATTTGGAGAGGAACCCTAAGATCTCGGAAATATTTTTCAGAGTCGTATTGCATGTTGCGCAAGTGAAGAATTTTGAAAAATTCACTGCAAGGTATCCAAAGATACATTTTTTTAACCATGTGTTGAGACAACACTTTATAGGTAGGGAATAAAGTAAAGCTAAAATGAAGTTAGTTTAAAATAATGCAGAAGATTAAAAAAGCTTTTATCTAAACCTATAAATTATTTTTAAATAACATCAAAATAATAATTCTTAACTAAATGAATTTAAATAAATATCATTACTTATTTTTTGCTACTATTTGCTAAATTATTTTCTTTGCTTATTATTGTCCTTTCTCTACAGGACAAGCCGGTGTTAATCAACTTGGCGGCGTTTTCGTCAACGGTCGACCACTGCCCGACTGTGTGCGCCGTCGCATCGTCGAGTTGGCCCTGTGTGGTGTACGGCCTTGCGATATATCACGGCAATTGCTGGTCTCGCATGGTGAGTTTTGTCTAATATTATATTCGTATTATTAAACTCATGTTATTATAGTAAAAGGAAGAAAGATTATTATTATAGTAAAAGGAGAAAAAACTTTTTATATAATTTACTTTTTGTAATTTTTGGGTTAAATTCTTGAGATGATATTTATTTTATAGGAGGATATTATAATATATCTACATCATCTAAGAATAGATCCAAGTTACGGGTTTCAGGTAAGAGGGTACGAGGTTATGAAGGAAAAGATTAATGGTATAAAGAGAAGTTTAATATGAATATAGGCAATGCGTAGACTCGCAAACCATTATCTATGAGTGGATAGTTAATAAAAATGTTGATTAATTCTTTGTGAATATTAACAGAGTCGAATACTGAGGAAGCTCTCACCGGCTACTGCCAGATTGTAGAGCGGGAAAATCAAGACCAATTCGAACGATATGACTTAGATATCGTACCAGATGTACTTTTTATCATATCTTGTAGTAAATGCTTTAATATAAATTTTGTTATAGTATAATAAGTTTGAATCGTGATATTAGGTATTAATTCACATTTATAATTTATTATTTTTCTCTGTCAGGTTGCGTTTCCAAGATTTTGACGCGGTTCAATGAAACTGGTTCCATACGACCGGGATCGATTGGCGGCAGCAAAACCAAGGT
This sequence comes from Bactrocera minax, assembly GCA_021498325.1. NCBI lineage: Eukaryota > Metazoa > Arthropoda > Insecta > Diptera > Tephritidae > Bactrocera > Bactrocera minax. Next base: position 2,482,523 of record JAKEEE010000022.1, on the reverse strand, counting down.
AAGGCATAAACCTACAAAAGTTTTGATATAGTTTCAGTTAGTTCTCTTATCAAATTGAGAGCAAAGAGCATTGCTGCTTATGTATTTGTATTGATGTGCAGACATACACATTTGAAAACACTACAAATAACAAGCGTCTATATATATGTATGTCTATATAAATTTTTGTATATGTGAAAATATATTGCCCACCTGTACTTTCATTAGCCAAATACAAATATTGATTCGAACTTTTAATGGCCGCCTGTCGAGAGTTGATGAATGTTGTTGGTTGACTGCGACACAGACAACGGTTACAAATCACTCCACGGCCAAGTTAATGCGCAAAGTAGTTTTTATTTATTTACATTTGTACGTTCTGACATGACCTGCTAACACATAATACAATATAAAACATTTAGCGGCCGCAATATAGCGCGAAGATCCTACGCGGTGCGCCCTCAAGTGCCAACTGCTAGCGTCATAGCCACAATACGAGCACATACGCACGAACAGCGCCATCAGGCCATCGGACCATCGGCCTTAACCACCAACAGACAGACAGGGTACTTGCTTTCTTGTTGTTGTTGTTGTTTTCTGTACTCTGTAACTGTTACAAATCAATCTCGTTTATTAAACGCGATAACGCGCCGCAATTAGCAGGCGAATCCTGTTCAGCAGCTGCACTTGAGCGTTTCAGTTCACACGCCCGCTTCAAATGAGCTTACTCGGTGCAAACAACAATAAACAAATAGCACACATGCACGGGCGGATACACTCTCGCGGAAGTGTGTAAATTATGACAAGCATAATCTCCACGAAACGCACCATTTACGATCGTGTCAGTCGCATTTAGCTATTAGCTACTGTTTTGCCACCTGTAATCTGACAACGCTGTGATAAGCTAATAATTATATGTACTTGGCAACGCCAAATTCCACAGTAAGCACCGCAGTGAGAACATGAGCAATCGGGGCACGTAATGACGACAATGTCTCCTAATGTCGCTGTGTATGAATTTGTCCGACATCAGTTTTTGTTTAACTGTGCTGCGCTTTATTGGCAGATTATGTAGTGTGATGAGGTAATTCACGGATTTTTTCGTAAACTTTCTTACATATTTACATATGTGCGTGCAAATATCCATATCGTAAGTGCACATAAATTATCTGAGATAACTGCGCTTCTTTTATATGTATTGTATAAAAACAAGTTTTTCATACACTTTCAAAAAAAAGTTTTCGAAAATTTTAAATTGATCATTTGAAATGAATTTTAAGTCCTGCGGAAATACCCCTTTTCCATTAAATGCTTACATATTTGGACAAATGAAAAAACTGAAGTTTTTAAAAAAGTTTTTAAGTCTTATACGAGTATCTGAAGAAGTCACATGTCACAAATTCTACCCCTTGGCACTACGTAACAAGAGCTGTTTTTGATTGAATTGAATAAAATACATGAGCTGTTGAAAGAGCACATACTGTCTCGTATAGGCCGGAGAGTTTACCTAGAAAACTCTCTCAGCTATGTGGCTTTGATGATTCTATATATTCTATCGGAGTTTAATCAACTATTTCAGATAACCAGATATAAATATAATCTGCCTTTACGCTTACTGATACTATTAAACTAGTTTATGACTACAGGCCATCCTCAAAATATTGCAAAATATTTTAATATCAGGCCCTCATATTCAGAATAACACAAAATTAAGGGAAATTTTGCCAAATATTTCTACCAAGGTGTAGAGAGGTAGGTGACAAATTCAATACTATAACTACATACATATATACCTTATGCATACCGTATTTGTGTGTGAACAACACATTTCGATAACACTATCAATCAAATAACTCAACCAACCCTAATTAATAGCGCAGCGAAAATACTTTCCAAAGTTCCAGGATAGACTCTAGAACACAACTGGGATTCACGCAAAGCAATTACAATTCAATAAAGAAAATGCTTTGTGAACTTTTATTGTACCCCTGAACATTAACATGTTTGTTTATAATATGGTTTATTAGAGGAATCGGTAGTGAAATGAGCGCCACAATAGGGCTCACTTTATTTGCTTTCTGATTTCTTATTTGCTTTGCCACCGCCAGCCACTCCACTCACCCTCGACATGTCGTCAACAATAGTCGGACAAAGTGCGCGTTTAACACCTCAATTGAATGTTGATTGAAGCATTATACATTGTTGTTGCAATATGTTAGGTCATAATACAAACGGAGCATAGGGCAAACACGTGTATAGCAGCGACTGTAAAAGGGCTAGAGCTAGACTAGCGTGTTTGGGCGCTGATAAGCATCGCTGACGAAGTGGACAGCAACGACTAGAATTTCAGGGGATGGGAACTATCGCGGTTAGTGCGGAAGGGTGGTGGTGGTGGTCATAGATAAATAGGACCCGACCGGACCGGACCGGACCGGGGCGCTTGTGGTTTTGTATTGTAGGCGTAGAGCTCCCGCGCTGACTGCCGCTATATGAATTTTTAATGAATTGTCCTGTGACACGTAAGGAACAACCCAAGACGCTGCGGTGCGGAAGCAATGCTTATGAACCCAGTTTTGCATATTGCATATATATAAATATATATATATATATATATATTTATGGTATGCAATTGCGAATGCGAGGGCATATTTCAAGTGTGTGAAGGAGTGTTGATTTGCAAATATTTGCGCATTTCCGTTGCTATTCGTCATGAACTTGTTTGAGGCGTGGCCGAGTAACACTTGACTATTGTTGCGCTGCCTTTGCGGAAATCCTGCACAGGCGGCAGACTTGAAAGGGCATTTGAAGTATTTTGGTATGACTCTTGCCGCGAACTGCGTGTTGCACTTTAACTTAGTGCATTACATGTGTTGCATTCACTATTTAATTTCACGGTATTTAATTGAGTATTTTTCGTTGCATGCACCAAATACCACATACCACATACCACATATATAATTCTGTGCAAGTTTCAAATGAAACAGTATTCGCTTTATTTCTTTGCAGCAAGTAGCCACGCCCACCGTCGTCAAGAAAATCATACGTTTAAAGGAGGAGAATAGCGGCATGTTTGCTTGGGAAATTCGCGAGCAACTGCAACAGCAACGCATTTGTGATCCCTCTTCGGTGCCCTCCATCAGCTCCATCAACAGAATATTGCGAAATAGTGGACTCTGGACCGATGAGATGACATCGAGTCAGCAAAATGCAGCTGCTGCTGCTGCTGCCGCTCAGCAAATGTCATCTGTTGCCTATTCAACGCAAGCTCATCTGTATGCGAATAGTGCCGCCGCCGCCGCCGCTGCTGTTGCTGCTGGCAGTAGTAATGCTGCAGGCTGCCCACCCTCAGCGGATGGCGCAAGAGCTCCCGCGGGCACTTTAGTTCATAGCTCAGCTTTACCGCCTTTGGGTTCAGCTCACCATGCACATGCTTCTTCGCATCTCGCTGCCACCAGCGTTCACCCGCATGTCGCTCCACCACATCCGCTCAGTTTACCCGCACAATTTCGTTATAGTTATGCCGCAGCTGCTGCAGCCGCCGCTGCAGCGGTAGCAGCCAATGAGAATGTTAGAGGGAATATGACCGCAACAACGCAGGAAGCGCGTTTAATGGCAACAGCCAGTGTTGGGGATATGCCCATCAAACCGGCGCCAAAGCATCCGGCCGCCACGCATATGACCGCGTTGAGCGCCGCTGGTAGTAGCAGTTCGGCACTTGCGCAACTCTCAGCTACAGTGTCTTCGACAATGTCGGGTCAAATTAGCGCACAGGATCTCACCTACACAGCATTACACAAGCACTGGCTATGGCATCCTTCGCTACTCTACTACTCAACGCAGCACTCGCAGACCGCCACTCAATTTCTGCCCTACGCGCAAGCTCAGTGCCCAGCATATTTCCATGCCGGTGGTAGTGGCAGCAGCAGCAGTGGAATTGACAGCACGCTTAGTACCGAGGGCACTACTATTGATTTGGTAGCGCACAGCAGCGATGCCGTTAGTGACTGTGATTCGGGTAAATCTTCGCCTGTGACCTCGCTAAACGCAGCCCCCACAGCGGGTACCCTAAGCGGCAGGGAGTCAGCGCAGGGCAATGTGACCAACTGTCGCAAACGCAATCTCTACTCCATTGAGGAATTGTTGAAGAAGCCAGAGAAGCGCATGCGCTTACAAGGTGGTAGTCTACGCAAGGAGGACGAATCAAGTGGCAGCAGCGTTAGCTCGAATACCAGTAGCCGCAGCAGCCGCAGCAGTTGTTGTGATGATAGCTGTGATGAGACACGCAGTCAACAGACCGAAACACTGGCCGCGGACGACTGCAATGATAATGTAGAAGTTGTGAACTAATTTGACTAATTGATAGTGACGAAGAAGTGAGGCATTAGGGAGTATGTTTGAAGTATTTATTGAAATTTTAATTGTAATTAAATCAAATACAAATTATGATCAAATTAAATGTGTAAATGAACTCAGTTGTGTATCTTAAAGATAGTAATGAAATGAAAGAGCGCTATGTAGTTTAATTACCTGTATAGTTAAACGCTTAATTTGTGCTCAATTCTGTGAATGGATTAACAAATAAACCTAATTTAAACTTATATTAATTCTGTTTAATTTTTTGTGAGATTTTTGTTTTGAGAATTTCATTGGAAAACAAGTGGAAGTAGTTCAAAGAGTTTCCGTACTTTTAAAGGGTTATTAGTGAAGATAATATTATTCATAATTGCAATTTCGAGAAGGCCATTACATGGTGATAACGAGTTTTCCACCTAAAAACATGTATCAAAACGTGTTAAAGCGGACCACAAAGTATTTTTTAGCATCTACTAACTCCCTGATGTTAAAAACGAGTTTTCGAAAACAATTTCACTTTTACGACGTTATAGTTCTTAGAATATCAAGACCCTTAAGCGATTTAATGCCACCCAAATACAGGCGCCCTCAATGAAGGCGAATCTTAAAAAGAAAATTCTGCACAACCTTTAACGATTGCGTAGTAGTAATTCTACTAGAATCGGAAAGAGTTTCTATAGACAACTTTTTTTATAGTATCATCAACCAAAAAATCACCAAACAAACTCACACACTAATCAATATATCTTGCTGAAAGTTCCCACCTAGAGGAAAATATGATCAATTGGACGATTGGAAAAAGATGATAAGTAGCAATATTAATTTCTATTCAAATTTAATTTTCTCTTCAAGGAAATTTTACTGCTCGCTTCCTACTCCTTGATTTCGGAACGAATCTTCCCATTCAATGTTCTTAAACATCTCCATCTTCATTCGGAAGATTTGCCAATCTGTTTATCCCTTTCCATTAAGTAAAATATTTGATTTGAAAAAGATGCGGAGGCGTTCCAATAGCGGCGATTATGTTGGATATACGACCAAATCATTTTTTTAAGTGAAAAGAAATCACCTGGAGTTGGCTTTCAACAGCTTTGTAGTCCATAAATTTGGAAATAAGCTACTAATAGTTTGTCAAAAATAAATATTCTTGAAATGAACATGCAAGTGAACTTGCTTGTGAATCGTTTTGAGATAAAGAAAAACTTTTTGCAAAATAATTTAGACATAGTTAGAAATTGATCGAAATTATATTTGGCTTCCTCTACACTGTTATAAAAAGAACGAGAATAGAAAATATTATACCGAGTCATAGTCACATGAAACTTTTTTATTTGCCCAACAAACAGAATTAATGATTTAATTGGCAATTTTTATATTTTCACTGAACATTGAGGTCCATAAGAGCATTCACAGCTCACATAGCCACTTTTGATTACCGTCAGCCAGTTTTCTTTTAGCACGAGAGAGAGAATTATGCTATCACAGACTATGGCATCGAGAATAATATGCTACGCCTGGGTCACTAAAAAAGTATGAATATTCAAACGAATGATATATTTTCCCACCACTGTTGTTTCCTTAATCCAATCAATGAGCAGACCAATATATTTGTAGATACGCAAATACAGTTGGGAGCAGTCCAAATAAAACCAACAGCTGAATTCTCCGCTTTTCAGTGTTAGACTTTTTAGCCGATCTCGATTAGGTAAATCTTTAAATGCATAACTGAATTATTTATATCGTTGAATATTTCAAAAGGCACGTACATAGAAACAAATGGACGCTTCTAATGCATAAATATGACTTTCAGTTTCACCTTGAATCAATATTGTGAAGTAACGTCTCGCTGCTGACACTCCCATAGAAGTTGATATGAATAAGTAAGCACTATTGTTATGTATATATGTATGTATGAATGTATCGGTTTTCTATGGAAGTGATCCGAATCATTAAAATGCCTGAGAATTCCGCAAATCTGGTGTAAACTTTGAGAAAAAATTTAAACAAATGAAAAAGTGCATTACATTCAACACTTTGCTGCACAACTTATTTCACAGCCAACGAACGTACAAACCGACATGCACACATGCACACATGAACACGTGCGTGCAACATTCAGTTACGACTTTTTGCATTCACTGCTGTTTACCGCTGCTACAACTGCTATAACTGCTGTAGTGTAGTATAGCATGGAGCTGGCGGAGATGGCGCACGGCTGGTGGTCTCACACCAGTAGCTGCCACACTGAATAAATCAGCTCAAGCAGTGGAGTGCAGTGCAGTGTTGCAAAACGATGAACAAGGGATGGCGAAAGCACTACAGCTGGTTAAGGGGAACCAGCGATGCGCGCTGCTGCGGCAGTCAGCGTGCGCACGCCATGAAAACGTTCCAATCAGCAGTGCCGTTTAATTAACTCGCGCGCCAATGAAGTGTCAGAGAAAAGTGCCAGCGACGACAACTGCAATGACTGATGACAATAACAACAACTATAGCAACAAGTGCAATTGTAACAACAACTATAATGGAACAACAAAAAGTTACAACAACTGCACTGTTGTTCGTTCTTATGTCGAAATACAATAACAACCATACAAACTACAACAAAGATGTGTCAACGAAAACCCAGTAATATTAATAAAACTAACTATCTTCAACCAACAACAACTATACAATACAACACGTAATAACACATAATTTACACGCCGTGGTAGCAGCCTTGGTGGGAGCAACTACAAAACAATTGGCAAGTTCTACACAGAGTTGCATTGACACCCGGGCAGCAGCAGATAATTGAAGCATTTGTTTTTATTGTTTTTATTGTTTTTATTGTTGCTGCATGGCCAAGTTTTGCAGACGACCACGAACGCGTGTGTGGAATTCATAATCGATAAAGACACTACAGCTCGCAGGCGCGAACGCCTCATAGCATCGACGCTTTGGACTTTGCCAAGTCAGTGGTCGTTCCTCTTGCGCGCAACGGATTGCATCTCTCTATAATATATAGTGCGTGCTTATATACATATGGATGTAGTCGCGCACATACCATGCATCGCTCGTCATTTTCTCGCAACGTGCATTTTCATGCGCGCACTGTCAACGAAGGTGCGAAATACTCGTGAAATGTGTGTTGCATTCCTGACGCCTGCAACATGGCTACACCGCTTGCTGCCTGCTGCCTGCTGCCTGTTGCTTGCCTCAGCATACGCGAGTGCATACCTAACCACACGTACCTAACTGGCGTGTGTACATACAGGCGGGCATCTTCTTTTGGACTCAGTGGCGTTGGGGCAAAAACTTAATTTTCCCAGGCGACCAACCATGGCGGGCTAGGTGAATCGTCGAGCGAAATAACGAGCGCTCAACTGACGCTTTTCACATTTGGCTTTGGTCGCTCATTTCGCAGTGTGTAGGCAGTTCATCAGTTTCCGAAGAAGGTTCAGATTTACTGTCCAAACGCACCGTCTTCGTACAAATGGATTTCGCTAAGCAAATACTAACAGCAGTAGAGCAGTACGTGGCAAGCGCTCTTTGGGATGGTGAGAAGAAAATTTTGAAACGCTGCAGTTAATTTGCACTTCGACAACTCTAACTTTAACTAGATTACAATAACAATTTTGTAGAGTAAGAATCTCGGTTGATATAGAAGTGACGAGAGAAAAAATGTAAAGCACACTCGAAAGAGTAGATATTGTTCAGATTTTGATATATTAAAAATCTGCTAAGACTATATACTTATTGACATATATGTGTATATATATATACTCCCACATTAGTCGAGTCTACGTAACCGGAACAGACCCGGTTTTATATCCGGCCAATTGCTCTGAATTTTACAACATTCCCCAAAATTATGTGGGCATTTTTTCTAAAGCTACAACCGCAACAACAACAACAAAATATGTCAGTATTCAAAATTTATATATGAAAGTATGAATTTACTTTTTTTTTTTGGGAATTACGCAAAAAAGTATACTGACAAAAATAACATATTAGATCTACAAAATTTTTCAGGTACAAAACCTATATTCATATTCTGCAATAGTCGATGCTGTAATTTCGTCTAAGTGAGAACTCCAAATTCTCTTCCGAAATCAAGTCAAAATTCTACATTTAGAGGACATTTTTGTTCTCACTTTGAAAAGTAACAAGCAGCACCCCTCGATTCCCTTGGTTACGATTAATGATCATAATCTCCAAAAGAAGCTGGCAAATTAGTGTTTGGATATTTTATATACAATCAATGTACTCTCGGTCGATATTTTATAATAGTGGATTTTCATTTGCAAACCTCTTTCGCTACATTAGAGGAAAGAGGTTAGTAATATTACTCTCCTGTGAATTGCAACTGTGCGGCAATGGATGACGTTTTGCTATACAAATTCCCACGTTTTTCGGTGCATTTTTCAGCGTACTCATTGACCAAGGGACCACCTACAACATCGTGCAACCTCGTGCAACGCCAATATACTCGTACCACACACTTGTGCTTAACTTGGCGGTGGCCATTTGAGGAGAGGAACTGATAAGGAATAGCGTCGTGAGCGCAAACTCAAACGCGTCACCAGGGAGTTATGGCGATAATTGGCGTTTGCAATTCACGCACTTACACACATATATACATGCATATGTATGATTGCATTGGCTAACGTGACGCTGCCAGCCAATAGCGATTTAATTGCAATCAGTCAAGTGTAAACATGAATAAATATTTGTTAGCCAAAAAGGTACAACAGCAGAAAAGCAGAAAATCAGAACGGCCAAAGGCGATAGTTCCACGATTGAACAATGATCGCCGCCAAGCATAGCGGCTACTCGCCGAATCGAACAACAACTTATTGTCGCACTAAGCGCGACTTATTGAATCGCGCTCAATTTGGTTGGTTTTTGTGCGCCGAATATTTGTTTTTGACAAAAAAAAAAAAAAAACGCAGTTGAAATAAATGAAAAGGCATCGCTGTGCGACTGCAAACTTAAAATTAGCGCAATGACTGCAATCGCTGTTTGGCTTTTTCTCTGCTCTGCGCACATTTTCGTGTTTTTTAAGTGCGAAAAATCACTTACTGCTGCTTGAGCTTTTCGAGATTCTACGCGATCGTGTTAAATATTCGAAACTCGTATATTTCGCAGCTCCACAGCTTCGTAAACGGAGCGTTGCACGGATGTTGCATTTTTCTGTTGTCTGTGACAAGCAAAAACATTCAACGCGTTGGTTGGCAGCTCCTTTTTAAATAATTCAAAACTAGCAAAAACTTGCTATAATTGTATCACGTGCAAGGCAATGGTAAGCAGGAAACAAAAAAAATTAAATTCTTACACATATATAAATTTATACATATATATAAATAGGAAACCCAGTGAATTATTTATAGACTTCTAGTGTGGTGTGTTAAGTGGTGTAACACAGTTGAGGAGGCCATTAGTGAACGGTTTGGGTTGTTCTTCATTTCTTAGAAGGTTGGAAAGGAGACAAAGGGACTACAGTGAAGTTTAAAACTCAGAAATATTGTTTTAAAAGTCAACGAAAGTGTATTTTAAAGTTTCTTTGGACTGGAGTCCAGAAAGCAGTACATATTTTATCCTTTCCAAGATACCTCTTTTGAAATTCGTAGAATTCAAATCGCAAGTCACTCTATTCCAAATTAACAATAAAGTGAAATATTAGGAATGTGATTCACTGTGGATGGACTGTGACTGGATTTCACTGTGACTGTGATTCTAGCTTAGAATACTTTCACTTGAAATAATGATATCGGAAAAGAAGCTTCAGCATAATTGTTTACTTGGTCACACTTTACAAGCCGTCTGTACTTTGCCTGTGAGGCATACAGTGCCTTTTTGTGTGTAACAGCAATACGTACACATCCTGTGCGCAGTTCATAAACTTCGACAGCATCTCAATTCCACCGTCTCGATTATTTTAACAGTTCATGTGCGCGCATTTGTGTGTTAGTTTTTGACGCGCTGGTAGGAGCTGACTGACAGCGCCCGCAACTGCCAAACCAAAACAACCGCATCAAAGTTCTCCATCATCAATGTCGAGACACGAGCAGATATCACAACTGACCGGCGATGGAGAGTCTTCGAGTGATCCAACAACGTAGGGAATGCAACGCATCCGTTGCAATTCGCAATCCAATGCGTTGTGATGCGTTGCGAAAACAAAATTCCATGACTGACAGGGAGCGATCGCAACGACAAACATGCGTACATGCAGCGATGTGAATGACGATATGCACCGATCTGCGAAGCCAGCTCAGCACTGATCTCTGAAGTCGATGCTGATGCTGATGCTGATGCTGATGCTGATGCTGATGGTGATGTTGAGTGATGCGATCGCGCAACTCTGTGTCGCGGAGATTTTACGCGCTGGCGCGCAAAAACTCTTGGCATTTGATCCTTTGGTGACACTCGGTAGCCTGCCATGGCAGTGTGAACCTTCACAATCCGCGATCATATTGATCGCGCAGCAACGCCAGCGCTGCCAGGCGACACTTTTGCTCCAACACGCTCAGCTGTCGCTGAGCAAGCACATACACACACTCGCATACTGAATTCATGCGAAACATTATAGAATTTTTTCTCGTATTGCTGCTGCGTATTGTATTCCTTTTGCCGCGTACACCTTGTGTAACAGAGTGGGTGTGTGTACAACCGTGCCGTATCACGCTGAGCCTCTGTGCCAAAGCGCGGATTGCCGCCGTCTCAGTCACTGCGCAAACACATATCGGCAACAGAATATTTTTATACGGTCGCGATCGAAATATCAATGAGCATTGCAGCAACATGCTTTTTATACGTTTAACAGTGGCAACAACATGTCCGTGCAGGCGGCAGAAAAACTCTCCTCTCAACGCGCATATGCGGCAAGGAACGCCGCTTCATTTGCTGCACATTAGACTTGAAACTTGACTTACGATCGACAAGTTTTTCTGCTCCATTTTTAACAGGCTGGTCTCTCAAAAGGCGACGGAACGATTGAGTTCGCGTCTATGGATAAGAAGTGCAGTAGCTCTGGTTTGGTTTGAAGTTTTTCGGAGCACGCTCGGAGAGCTCTTCTTTTCGTTTCCAGACAATTTTTCTTCGGCCCTTTTTTAATTCAGTCGAACATTGTTTCGTCCCGCTGTATAAGTTTGAATGTTGTTTTTACTATGTTACTCCTTACAGTATGTTCTTTGGTATGAGTGTGTCAGACCTATTTTTATGATTACAGTATAATATCTTATAAATATGTTTTTAGGGGCATACGTTTATATGCGGAATAAATCAAATCAATATGCACTGCTTTTATTAATTTTTTAGTAATCGCTTATCAAAGATGCGTTTACATAGAGCGAAGTGAGTGTACTATTCTAAAGGCTGTAATCTACGTTCGCGTTCAATCGACCACTTTCAAGCGAGTTTGTGTCCAAAGAGATTGGCACAAATTATCTAACGGGCAATATTTCCGCCCTCCTCATTCATTCAACGTCAACAGGGTCTTCAATTCTGCTAACTACTTTCGGGTCATAGGGGTTGGAGGGTAGAGGGCAAGACCGCCTTAGCTGATTAGAGTTCATTCGAAGTTGGTCCAGAGGGATACAAGCACAAGAAGTATGTACTAAAGCGAATCGACTTGACAATAAGTGAGCAATCTGATGCAGCAGGATTAGAAATACAACGTATATGTCGGTTTCGGTCAGCTATATACATTTACTAGATGCTTATCTTCCAAAAATCTTTTATCTTAGTTGTGCCACTGACACCATCTCTTTCTTCCCAGAATAGGTTTATAAAGAACTCGTATCTTGCAAATGGATCCATCAAGAAGCCTTCCTTCCTATGTATCTTAGCTTTTCCTGTCAACCAAGTTTGGTTTAATGTAGCACAACATCAATAATACTTTGTTTAACTCTCTTCACGGACCAGTTAGTTATGGCTTAGAAAAAATCTATGAACCAACTGTTACATATTTCTCATAATTAGTTCAAGTATTTATGTAATACATTGGCAGTTCTGAATATGTTTAGTGGAAGAATTGACTGATGATGTGACTCCCTGTAGCAAAGTCAGGAACCTTGTTGAACCGTGAAGTCTTCTCACAATAACTTTTCTTTAAAACCAGTGCTGGATCAGAAACACAAATCATTTCATTTCTTTTTCATTGTTGTTACTACTGTATTTTTTCCGTTCAGTGTATTCCTTAAGCTTTGGTTCTTCACTTTCGTTTGACGTTTTTGCTTTTTTGATCACGTGCAGATGTCCATTCTTAGCTGTGGACAGATATCATGGCAGAAAATTTATTTTATGGCGGTAATGGTGTTATGTTTTACGCGATTAGTAGGACGAATGTTTTGACATTGCATACGAATGTCACGCGGCAAAGGAGAAAAACGAAAAAAATGAGCAAAGAGAAATGTAAAAAGTAGACAAGGGAAATACCGACATGAGTATAAGCGCAAATGACAGCACAGTGAGCTGATGAACACGATAATGAAATAAATTGGTGATTCTTATGAAGCAACCGTTGCGTTGTATAGAATATTTACTATGAGTAAAAATATTGAGTGCCATTTCTTTGCTCTTTTTTTAGACTTTTGATATACTTCTTTTGGTGAATTTCATCATTTCGAAAAAACTTGCAACAAGTACTGCATCAAAAATTAAGCAAACCGTTTTGCGAATTTCACCAGGTCCAAAGTCATTAAAACAGTTAAAACTCTTACCGTGGCCTTTAACACTTGTGAACTGTACTCATATTAGAGGGTTTAGTGAAATTACGGATTTCCAAAAATTTCTAAATTTTCTTATTTTCACCGTGTTGGCGTTACACAGAAGTCATGACCTCGTCGCTTCAATTGCGACCTTACACCCCGGAAGGTGCTCCGTGTTGAACAACTCAATCCGTTCTACCTGTTTCTGCCGCTGCTTGAAGCCATTTTAGACTTTTTTCATTTCATTTGTGTCTTATCTGTTTGTTTGTTTTTTTATGTTATTATTGCTTTGGTTGTTTTTGTTACTGCACTAGCGGCACATCTCTTTCATTTTCGTGTGGTTGTTTTGTTCAAGTTGATAAATTAAGCAATTTTTTATGGTCAATTTAGACACTACGGATTGCCTTAAACAGCCAAAGCATGTGCGCCGTCGCTTTGGCAGCAAGTAGTGTTTAGGTAGCATAAGAAATGCCCAGACAAATGTGCGCTCACTCGTGCATGTGCGTGTGTGTGTGCGTGTGCCACTCGTCCGTCAACGCTTCACCTCACATTGCTCAATGTGGCTTCAGATCAACAGTCGTTTAGTCGCCAAGATTGATTTCTCAATGCAATTAAAACGAAAAACTGAACCTTCAACATGAACACAAACGCAAGTGAGGCATTGCAGCAGGTTGTGTGTGGAGCGTTACTAACCCTTTTGCTATTATAATATTACACTTGTTGTCGCTGCTGGCATGTCACTCTAGCGGCGATTGTTCGGTGTGGCACTTCAGCGAGGTTAATTGGAAGGCAGTTATGTTCTAATTTAAATCACTTTTCAGGTTGCTGCTCGCCAGCATCTAAGCAAGATCTCTTGCGGATAAACATGCGCTGCACTAATAAAACTGTCTTCGGCCATCACGTTTGTGCCATCACCTTCTAATGAAACAATTCTACATTTCTGCACTTCTCTATGTTTGCGCGCGCCGCACCTGCGCTCATACTCCTCATTCTGCGTCATTCTACGTCTGCGCTCATTTTTTATTTCAGGTCATTAAATGTGATTTTTGTCTCCATTTAGGTGACTTTACCGCTATGGAAGCTGTGCTATTTGCCAGCGCTATTGCGCTATTGCGCTATGATGTCTCAGCTGGTGATGATCTTGCTCGCATATATTACCAATAAAGATGATGAAAACACGGCCGAGACCGAAGTTGATTGTTCTACTCAAACTATCAACCAGCCACGTCCAAGGCACCTCTACTCATCATAGGCGTTCGCGCCGGCCTGCGCCGCTCCGTCAACGTTCGCATACAGTAGCCGCATTGACACAGCGGGTACTTGCATGGGTTCCAGTGATAGATATTTGCATAATTAAATTTTATTATTGATTTTTAGAGGAAACGCTAAAATGTTAAATCGCTTCCATTTAGAGATTCAGATCCCACGAAATCGACAATCATCTACATACTACCACTACCACTACCAGCACCTTTGCATATGGGTGTGTAAGCAGGTGTTTACTTCATTTATATTGAGCTGTCTCATAATTAAAATCAAACGTAGCGGTGACATTAATGTTTGTCACAAAACAATATAAAACAGAATTATCAAAAGAAAGCGGACATTTCACATACATACATACATGCATACATATACACAAATCCAGAGCATTTGATGTGCTAGCCGTCGAAAAAGTGTTTGTTTCGGTTTCTACCACATTTTTGGTCGAGTGAAGCTTTTGTGGATGCTCTTCTTCTTAGCGGAAGAATGGACGGAAGCGTTTCTGAGAAATTCATAAATCGACTATTCTCAGTTTATGCTTTCATTGTTATTATGCATGCACATTTTAACTGTACATTTTATCAGTTTCTAATCAAACGGAATTAACGTTAATGTGAAAATGAAACAAATTAAAAGCAAGACTTGAGGAATACTACTAGAAAAAACTAGAGTAACACACATATTTGCATGTATATATAATATATTTATTACAAGAATCGTAAGTTAACTTTTGAAAGTTTACAGGAAATGCTTCCGCTGAAATTCCGTCAATTGTAACTTCATAATATTTTGGATCAGAATCAAAGGAAGTTTTTTCTCTTTGTACTTGCTTTAATTTTGACAAAATCTTAAGAAATAAGACACAAGTCCTTATTAAAAATTAACCATATACGTATTTTATATCCGTTTTGGTACATATATTTCCAAAAGATCCTTTTATACGAAACTATAGAATGACTACATTTTTTATATGGAATAACATACCATAATACTCTATAATTGGTTGAATGCGATTCGGTATATCATTCCGTAAAAATTTTAAAGAATTTTGCAAAAGTAACATTCGTTCTTATAACTAAGTATGGAGTCCCAAAAATGGTGACTTCGGTATACAGCTCCTTCATATGATATAAATTGTCAAAGAAGATTTAGAAGTTTACATTTAAAAAGTAAAACAAAAGTCATCTACGCAGAGAACTAAGATCAAGGAAATCAACTGAACAAAAATTGTTTTAAAAGTTCCTCAATCGGTTCACCGTTCGTGAGTGTAAAATTATATCTTCTTTAAGCAAATTGGTGATACAAGTCCATAGAGTGAACTGGTGAAGGCAAATGATTTTACGAGTTTGGTCTAGTGGTTCGGTTTCATTTTATGTTTCGGGACCCCTCGTTAGTAGTTGGGCTATATTTTATTAAATGTGTCATCATATCATGATCATTATACTACTATTCCTTAAGTCCTTTCTTCCTAATTATTCCATAAGTCCTTTGCTCCGCAACGCCGTGACTGTTCGGCACATCAACTAAGTCAAATGCAAAAGCACTTTAGTGTAACAGTATCATAGAAGGATTTTCGAAATTTATGAACAGTTTTTAATATTGAGATTCTATATTTCTTTCCAAGGCAAGATCAAGGCAAAGTACCTGCTACACAGAAAAAGCTTTTTCGAAAATTTTGCTATTTTCTTCATCAGGATTTGAATTCAAAACTCACCCTATGGCTGTCAAGCAAAATTTGGCAAAATGTTACCAACCATACCAGTTTTCATTGTGATTGAATTTTTTGAGCAAATTTATAGTCAATTCAAATATTAAATATGTTGTAGAGAGGCTTTCCTCATTGCTGATTTCAAAAAAATCTGTGATAATCTCTCCTACAAAATATTTTCTTTGACTTTTGGGGAATTGGTAATT
Organism: Bactrocera minax; assembly: GCA_021498325.1. NCBI lineage: Eukaryota > Metazoa > Arthropoda > Insecta > Diptera > Tephritidae > Bactrocera > Bactrocera minax. Next base: position 2,466,324 of record JAKEEE010000022.1, on the reverse strand, counting down.
ATTAATTGTCCAAATAAAATTCTATTAAGTTTTTTTTGTGTGCGGCATCATCCATTCGCTAAATTTTATAATTGTCGTTCGCTGGTTTATTATCTTCTTACATTGATTCAATTGATATTTGCGAAAGTTATGTAAATAATAGTGATATCTAGTTTTCCTATACGAAGTTAAAAGTACGATAAACGGATATAGTTTGGAATCAAACAGAATTATGTACATATATAAAGAAAGCAATAAAGTTGAAATGTGCTACCAAAGCTCTACCTTTCTAGTTCAATCAATGGCTGGCGAAGGTGGAATGAAATGAATCACTGAAATCGTTTGCTACAAACTATGTGTGTATGCATTAAATATATTTTAGTTAAGGCGCATTTTCAGAAACTTCTTCCCAATCTCTCTACGAGTATTTCGTAAGCACCCAAACATTCTTGGTCACAAAACATCATTTGTTCTAAGCCAAAGCTATCTGATTAAAATACAACTCTTTTAACAATAAAAATTGCTTTTCCAGCTAATTTCTCTGCTTTGCTCACCAACTGTCCCTCATTAATGAAACTATCATAGTTCGTTTATCAAATGAGTTTGGCGCTTGAGTCAACGAGGTTTTATGCGCTGCTCAATACATTAATTAAATTAAGTGGAAATCACTTCATTGCACTCGCTTGGATGCTTGAAATCGGAATGAGGATAATGTACATTGGCACTTATGTAATAGCGTTGAAATGCTTCTGGCTTCCGTGATGCATCGGCGAGGAAGTATGCGACCGTACCGCCGCAGGAGCGACAGCATATCGGGAGGCGCTTTTAATCACCAAATAGGCGACTCTAAAACAATAAAAATGGCATTTAATGTGGCGCGCTCGAGGAAATGTTCTGCTTTAAGAGCCACCACCATGAGCATTTAGTACCAACACATTTGTGGCAATAAACTTTGAATGTGAATATGTAAACAAAATTATATTTATACAATCGCTTGTGTGTGTTTATGCGTAATTGCACACATTTACTAATACATGGGTATTGTTTAGTATTGTTGAAGCGCTGCTTATTCTCGCTTATGCACAGCACGACATAACGTTCGTTCTCGTGCGCCTTGTGTACCTTGACGCCGGCTACCAGCTATCAGCTACCAGCTACCAGCTACCAGCTGCTAACAGCTAAACGATCAAACTGTGGCCAGATCATCAAAAGCACTGAGCATTACGTCAAACGAAAGAAGCTGTAAAAGTTACAACGCCAACAGTGCTGGCTCGTGATTTTGATGGATTTCTGCTGCGGCGTAGAGATTTGTGGAACACGGCAGGAAGCTTGTTAGGCGCCATTACCGTTGAACTTTAACTGCAACACCAACTGCAGTGGAACATCGCCAGCTTGTGTTTTGACCATTTGTGATCATGCGAATATACGCTGCGGTGAATGAGGTGCAGTGGTCAACGCATACCCACCGAACCGCCGAGCGGCTGTTATTGCACGCACCACTCGCCGATCAGCCTGCAAGTGATCGTGTGGCTTCTACACGCAACCAAATTGATTTCTTTTAGTTAACTGCGCTTTTGTGTTATGACATTCTTATCTTATTGCACCATAAAATGCCGCAACGTACAACAAACAGCTTCACAAAATCGCCAGCAAAATAAACACATCGAAGTACTGTGTGTGCAACTTGTTGTGTGATCGTGCTCTGACTTTGCCAAAATAACTTGAACTTGCAGTTGGAAATGCTTCGCAGATTAGCCATATATGCTCTCAATTACGGCAATTGCAAGCTTTATGACAAAATTAATAAATATTTTGTAATGAATGACAAACGAAGCAGGCAGACAATGAGTTCTGGACGATAATGTGGCACCACCAATTGATTTACTTCTACTTCTCATTTTCGACTGTAGAGAAGCTCGATAGAATTTGGTTTGAGAAATCTATTTTGACAAAGCATAAGGTTGATAATACTGCCAGGAAACTTCCACTCCTGGAAAAGGAAAGTGCGAATGTATTCACTGAGCAGCTAAGTCTTAATCCGAGGTGGCTATTGTTTCAGATTAGCCTTCCATGAAAATATTTTCAACCTGTCAAGGGTGAGAGTCTCAATCATTTTTCTGTCCAGAAATGTCAGGGAGATGTTAGGCGAAGAGTAAATTCGACGCAAGTTTTTAAGGAGAAGCATATGCAAGAAATGTCAATCAATATATTATAGAATCTACGCTCTTTCACAAATTCCAATCCAACCGGACGAAGGCTTATTCTACATTTTTAGAAATGAAATCTCACTCAGATTTAATGAACTTTTGTAGTCATTATGACCAAGCAAAAAGTCAAATATCACGAAAACAATAAAAAAAAATGTTAGAAATATTAGAAATATTAGAATGATTAAAAGCCAAGTTTAAATTATTCAGAACTGCTACATATCTTTCCTAAATAAATTGTTTTTGTTCTACATTAGCTGCATATAATTGCTTTAGTAGTTTTATTTATTCAGATACTTTTTTACCCGAATACAATTCCTTTCTAAACAAAACCCACTGTAATAGCCCACACCGTATCACCATGAAACAACGCAGCGGTGGCCACTTGCTAGCCATAAAGTTCAGTGGCTGTCAAAATTCCACCCTCCGCCGCCACATTAACATCAAGAGCACACTTTGAGTGGAACGGTTAAGTCTTATTTTTTACTTTTATTTAAATTGCGATTAAAATCAAAACCACAACACAGCCGGCTTTAACGGTCCATCATTACGTTAAACACGCACTCAAATGTACACATGAAGATATAATATCTAAATCCATGGACGGGTGTACCCGTGTATAAACAAACAAACGAATAAAAGTAACGCATCAAAAATGGCGCTCGTTTTGTCCCTTATCGTCTGCGATGCTTCCATTCTCTCAAAGCATCTTAGTTCTAGTCTGAGTTTAAGTTAAGCTTGCCTTGTATTTAATCGAAGAAAAGTCATTATTGTTTTGTATTATTTGATATGTTGTTGTTGTTGCTTGGTGTTATTATTTTTACCAAAACAACTATTGCCAACTTGAGAACTGTACAAGGGTGAGCCGTGCATTTAATAAGCTGCTTAGAGTGAGATATTAGAAGTGGAAGATGACGTCCGATTTATATTAAAACAATTACTCAAAAATGCAGAACTAACCAAGTAATGCTCTTTTCCACAGCCATTTTTGCTCTCTCTCGAACATTTTGTGGACATTGAGCACAATTGATTTTAGTTTTCAGAATTCTACTTGGCAATGAGGAAGAAGATAAAAAGTCCTTTACTTCGGAAGTCAACTTTTCGAAATAGTAGGAGACGGATCGAGTTGATTCATACGGAACGGTTGACAGGTCGAGAGTAACTGAGTTGGGAGACACAGATTTCTTACCCGTTGGATGGATCCCGTTCTCTGTATCTATTGCGTTTCTCAACTACGCAATAATTCTTCCAAAGGAGGTCAACTGAATTCAAAAAAGTATCATACGTCCCCAAATATGGGAAAAAGTCCCATTACAAACAACAACTGAGGCCTTATTTTTTCCGATACCACTATATCTTGGCACCCAGTTCAGTGTTGTGTACCTCTAATTCAGAGCCGAATCGGAGAAGGTCCTAATAGCTATGAAGAAGCCCGTAACTCCCTTGTTGTTACAATTTGTAACACTTATTCTTATAGCTGAAACTAATACTTGATTATTCTAAAATTCATACTCTGATTCTTCTTCTTCATTTTTTCATTCATTCTAAATGGCACTCACACAAAAAATCGCTATTAAAAGGAATTTTGCGGAAAATCTTTCATCGGAAATTAGTCTTTTTTTAAATACCCTTGAAAGTCTCAAAACCAAACCACAACACTGATGGAATGATAATTTACATTAACCGCAACTTTTATATGACTGTTGATAGCTTATGTACTCACTCGCTTACTTTCAAATAAAAAGAAGAAGAAAGCATTCTTCCGTTTCAGCGTTTACACTTCGAGGTGCATCAATTTAATGATTTCATCAAATGCAACAGTGTCATTAAGAACTGACACGAGAGAAACACAAATACAAAAAACGAGGCAGCAACTTCAGTTGACCGAGAAAAATATGCATACTTCCGCATTAGCGAAATACAAACAAATGTGGCCGTAGCGCACCTGCAGTGCACACCCGGCAACCGTTGCATATTAGCGAAATCGGTATGCATTGTCCTTAGAGCCTTAGAGCCTTAGAGTGTAGCGGCGCATGCGCATGCGCAGCAAAGATGCGCGTGCCCACTCACATTTATCTCCACTTCCCGCCACCGCGCTCGCAGTGCCATTCGCTGCGCCAAGACCACGCGAAGACAAGTGCCAATCACTCAAGCGCTGCAAGGCCGAGGACATTGTGAGTGTGGCAGTGCCACTTCTTTGGCTGCGCGGTAATTACCGCCGTTTTTCTGTCTTTGATGTAATTTCCGCTAAGACGACATTCGCTGTTTCCTTCAGTTATTGAATTTCTTTGCTTTCTTGCTTTCTGCTTGCCGCTGTGGCACGTGCAATTCTGAGTTGTAATTTGGTGAAGTGCGCGTATCCTGATTCTAGGCAGCAGGATGCGCACTACTCGTATGAATTTGGTAGGGGACAGCGCGCAACGGTTTTGGCGCGTTGCACCTTTCAAATCGCATTTATTTTCCTCGGCTCCTCGGCTCTTCGGCTCCTCGGCTACTTTGCTACTCTGCTACTCTGCTCGCCTTGCGCACTCACCTGTGCATTGCATCACACAACACACAAAGAGGCATAATGGAATTATAATTATAGTGTGCATGACATGTTGCAACAACAAGATTACGGCAAAGCCCCTTCACCGCCACTAAATTGACGAATGTGTGGACAGCATGCAGGCGGACAGACAGCAGGCGGCTGGGCAGCTAATGCGCCGCCGCTTCTGACATTAAATTGTCAAATTATTTGCGCACGTTGTCGCGCCCCAATGATAAGCCAAAATTGGAAGCAGGACAACGTGAGCTTGTTGCTACATCTCAACAGGCAAAAATTTGCGGCAAGCCAACAGAATATACACACCGCTCAGTAAGTACAGCGTTGGCATTCTCTAATTTATGTTTGTTGGTGTCCTGTGCATTTGTTGTTGCATGTCCTTTTCGTAATTTACTTGTTGGTCGTGCTTTGTGATGTAAGATGTCGTGGTAACGTTATCGCCGTTGGTTATTTAATTAAAATCATAAATGTTGATTGCCGTTAATTGTTGGGCACACGCTCTATTTCGCCGCCCTTTTACCTTCTGGCGATGAAAGGCTTTCACTTTTCGCACACCCGACAGCACCATGCACGCACTGACTGCGCTCGCTTTTAACACCTCATAATTTTGTTGAATTTGCTCGCGAAGATGAGTTCGTGCTGCTGCCGACAGCTGTGTGAACAGGAGACTTGCGAGCAGCTTTCAATTTGGGCGCATCTTTATATTGACCAAGAGGCAGTTGTCAATTGATGTCACTGCTACTGCACCTGTTGATTTTGACGCGTTCTTAATTTCAGTTTGGACTTTAATAAGCGAAATTTTGTTTGGTGAGTTACACGATGTGTATATATTAAGGAAATCAATACTTAAGGTGAGTAATGAAGCAAGGTGTTTAATATGATGAAATAGTACCATTATGTGTTTAAAAATAATTTCCATATTCCAAACCCATATATACACACATATCAACGATATTAGGGAGTTTTATAGCGTGCTTCGGTTGGCCCTTAAACTCGAGTTTAATATTTTATATTAACAAGCATAAAGGCGGTAGGGTATTTAAGAAACTCCAACTTCTTTTTAACAGTTTCTTCACATAGACGACGATAAACTGTAGAAACTGTCAACATGGGAATCAAAGCTTTCAGTTGTGCAGCCAAATTTATTTGCAAAAGGGTTTATGTCATAAACTCCGAAAAACTCGTGTCTACAGCGAATTAGAGGTATTTGTTTTTATATCCAGGACACAGATTAGTGGGCAGTGTTTAATTTTAACACCAAACCAGCTCATCAACTCAAGTTCAAGTGCTATATTTCTCTTGTACAATGTATTGGTGATATTTGGTCAATGCTTGTGGTTGTGCATACTATGAATAGGGATTCTCAATAGTTTCGATTTCTTATGTATGAAGAGCTGGAGAGGGTGGAAGAGGGGGGAAGAGGGGCTTGAACTAGGTAACTATTACCAAAACTTTAGATTATGTGTAGTTTATTTAGAAGTGCCTCCGGGTATCAAACTCAGTGCACACATCTCCGGCTTCAAGCGTGCAAATAATTTAGTCCAATGTCTGTTATATGATAAATAAGGAGGCAGCGCCACAAAGTCATTTGTTTTTAATTATAATATTAGGTATGTTTAAAAATTTAATGAATTGTTAAAATTGTTAAAATTTTTATTCATTTATTTCCATTAAATGTTTTTTTTATTGAAGTTTGGCAACTGAAAAAAATATTTCCGTAGATGTCCATATTGCGTATTATATTTTGTTCAATTATTATGCTATTTTCAATTTTTGATTTTCGATTTATGAATTATGTAAGTGCACATGCTCGTATTACGAATACGATAATGTTAAATAAATTTAACATAAAATAAATTTATTTAATAATATTAAATAAATGTATGATAATCGTATACTATATACCTCTATGTACGGACGTGCACACGCGTTCACATACATGTACTCATAAATCGAAGGGACAAAGTTACCACATGTTTCATCGGCTTAAATCCAGCAAATCCACTGCTAACGTGGAAAGTTACTGAGACAGTGAACACCTAAATGCATGCAATGAAATTGTGTTGACAACAGAGTTATTCAAATTGCAGAACGTAAATTATACGGTATTAGGTCTTATTTAGCCAACACACCAACCAAGCGGTGACAACTTACTTACATTCTACAAATAAGAACATGACATTCTATTACTTTTGCAACAGACAGTAATAGCTAATTTATGTAACCAAATTTGAGAACAAACTAAACCTTCATTTGATTTGTTTATTTGAGTTGAAATATTTAGTTGTTTATGCAATTTTAAAGTGGAATTCCAGCGCATAAAGATAAATTATAGATGAAGTGTGGTGAAATTTGCTGTATGTAAAAATTGGTACAATAACTCAAAAAATATTTCATTAACTAAGTGGGAGAATTCTGCCTGCAGCGTGCAGCAGATGAGCAATAGCCGAGTTCTTAATTCACATGAATTGTCATTCGGATTTAAATTCAGAAAATTTCGGTACCGAATAAATCACGGGCATTCAAGGTTGCTCATGGGAGGATGTACTAATAATCAATTTTTCACTACTTGTACATAATATTCCAGCTTTAAATTTTAATTTAAAAGCTAGGCTTCTAGAGCTTCGTACTTTCCACCACTCAAATCGTCAGTAATTTCGCTCATGTACCTAATTACTACCAAATTCATATTTTAATATAACGATGATCTCTCCTGTCACTTCATAAGCAAAATCAAATTTTTTTAATTTTTTTAAAAATCTTTATTTGAATTTTTTACTTAAAATAAAAAACTAAAAATATTCAGCTAAGTAGTACTTATAATTTATTCATAATTTTTTCATATACAATAAATACATAGAAATTATTTAACACAAGCGCGATGATAATTATTATTAATAATTATGCTTTATGCACTTTTTATTATTATGAACTTTTATGCGTTTACAAAACAATTAACTATTTCCCATATAGCGTGTATTTCATACGTAAAAATTACAAATATTACAATTACATTATTCAAACACATAGTCAATAAATAGTATATAAAGCAGCATACACGTATATGTATTTTATGTATGTATTTAGTACATTTAGCGGTTTGTTTGTTGCCTTAGTTGATGGGTTTCGCAGCTAATCATAAATTAAATAAAAAATATTACTAAGCAGCTAAACTGGCTTTCATTTAAAACGTTATGTTATAAGGGATAAATAATCATATAAGTATGTACGTATGTAAGTGCGTTAGTGTATGTACATAAATGTATGTTCGTGTTGTTCGAAAAAGAAGTGTGGCATTTCTGGCTCAACTTGCATTTGCATTAAAGAATGAGGTGTTCGACAAACATATAGACATAACAAAAGGCATCTCCAAACATTTTGAAGAAATAGCAGTAGAGTTTCAGCTTGTAAGTAACATACATATACTCGTTCAATTTTTACGAACACAAGCAGGTTTGCGGAATTTGAGATTAAAGTTTCGGAATTTACGTTAAATTTTAATTATTTTTTACTTTTTTATTTTTATATATTTGTTTGTGTGTGTAAGTGTGTTTAAGTGCAATTCAGCTGAGACGAGGCTTGTCCTTTTTATTTTTCTATTCGACAATGTGAGTGAATGGCACTTTGTTAGTTCTTTACATTACTTCATATAATGTAGTATTAATAAGTTTGTAAGTGTGTGTTATATGTGTAGAATTACTAACTGCTATGACTTTTGCTTTGAGTGAGACGTCAAATCTCTTTCCTAAAAAATTTTTATTTAAAAAAAGAAAGTGAGTGTAAAAATAAATGAGTTGACAGGGTTGAAGAAAAATTTACATGTTCTCTAAAGAGTTTGCTTTTATTTATTATAAATATAAGAATTAATTGCAAAATAATTTTAATCTAATTTTTATCAGTTTAAAATTTCGTTTGTTTCAGATTCAAATCATTTTTTAATTACAATTAGTGAAATTACAACTTGTTTAGCAGCCTTTATTTGGTTAATTTTTTTCTGTTAAACATTTTTTAAAATTTTTTTTACATTTTTGTTTAATTTTTATTAAAAGTTTTAATTTTAATAAAAACAAATTCCAGTGTGTGTTTCCTTTTCTAAATGTTTTTTTTTTTGTTTACAATTATTTTCAACATGAAAAAGTTCAAATATAAATCCGCATCTCACCCAAAATCATCATCAAAGGCTTAGCAAGTGTGTGGTTAGTATAGAAATTTAAACAACCACAAATAGTTACAATAAATATATACATATGTGCTTAATGGTCTTTGTTTAACAAATCCGTTATGTGACCATTTTCAAACACAATCTCAAAATGATATTATTAATAAAAAAATAATTACAATTTACAGTTAATTTGTTGACGCACGTGTCAAAAGGCTGCTGAAGATAACTTTAAAATATCGTTATGACCAATTTTTTGGTGAATGCCATTTATTAAATTTTTATTAAACACTTTAAATTTTGTTGTTTTTCTATAATTTTTTCTTTTTTTTTCTTCGTATTCGTACTTAATTTACGTTATCACAGGTGGTTATGAATAAAACCGAAATTAACTTAAAAATATAACATTTTAAAAATATCGAAACTTAAGTTATTTTAAAAGCCTATCTTATACACTACAAACTAAGGCGCTTGAAGATCAGCAGCGGTTAGAAAATTTATAATTTCTTGTATTTAACTTTTTACAAATGTCACACAAACAAAGGGGTTAGCTGCCAGCCGCCCTCTGGCCGATCTTCGTTCAAGTCAAATGCACTGTTGGTTGAAGATTTACAATTATTTACGCTTTAAACGGTAAGTACTACAGTATACAACAACAATTTAGGTACTACATATTTACTTCAGATTATATATGTATGTGTATATGTGTCTATGTACAGTTATAACCTAATTGTCTAGTGTTAAAAGTGGGTGTGCTTGGTCTATAACCATACGTAAGCCTGCACTAGCCTAGGCCGTAACGCATGTGACTTTAAGTGGCATATTGTGCATATTGTGCATATGTACGTATGTATTTGTAGTGTTGCTATAATTAGTTTGTCTGTTTGTTTTGCTTTGTTTCGTGTATTCCGCTTTTGCTGCGTTCGAAATTCGCTCGATTTCGCTGCATTCGCTTTTGTGTTTTCTTATATATGTATTTACAGTTACGTAGTGGCACACATGCATATGGTGTATGCATGCATGTAAATGAGGCACGTTGCAAGTTCTTCTGGCAAGTTAAGTTCACGTAGGCAGTGTTGCAGTCTTTTTCTGCTTCCCTCTAACTCCACCATCGACCATCTCGGCCTTCCGTTTGTAGGCGTGCCGCATTCGCTTTGGCTACATTCGTATCGCGCACCCCAACCAACGAGTTACCGACGATAGACGACCGACGATCCATATGGAGGGTCGTGTTGTCAGTTAGACGCGCGTCTCGCTACGATGCAGTGGCTGCAATTCACGCTGCGTGTCGTTGTAGTACTCATGGTCCGAGCTGGTCGGCTCCGAGCCGCCGTTACCCGCTGCCATGGCTGCCACATTCATGTCGTGCATCGCGGTTAGAGCGGCAATTGTATTCGCCGCCGCCGCCGCTGCTGCCGCCGCTGATGCGGGCGTATGATGTGTGTGATGGTGGCCGCTTAAAACGCTGCCATTGCCGCTGGTTAGCATGGAGTTGCCGCCGTTGCCGCCGTTGCGGTTCATCATCACTGGTATGCCGATCGTCTGCGTCGGTATGGGCGCATCGTTGACGCTCAGCGCTTGCGGGTTGAGCAGGTATTCGGGGTTATCAACACTGGCGGGTACACCGATTAGATCCATGTATCCGCCACCACCAATACCCATACCGCTGTTGGGATGGCCATTTGCTTTGATGGTGTTATTATTGCTGCCGGTTGTACCATTTGGTGTGGTGGACTGACAGGTGGGCATAAGGTAGTCATCCTCGTCAACAGGGAGGTCGAGTCGCAAATTGCCGACACCAACTTCACGCGCGTTCGAGTCGGTCTCATCGTCACCACCTGACGATGAGTTCTTATTCATCGGGTCTTTGCAGTAACGGTTCAGTTTAGGCACTTCATCCGTATCTTCCGCACAACTGGGTCCAGGCGCTGACTTCGGTTGCAGGTAGTCCTCTGCCTCAACCATAGCTTCGGGGCCTTCAGTTGTAGGCGCCAACTTTCTGATTAGATCTTTCTCATCTTGACTCGTATAGGCGGGAAGGCGTGTAAATTTGTCCCCTGGTATGACCAAATAACGACCGGGATCGCGTGCAAACTCGGAGAATACGTTCACCAGCTGTTTGAATGATGGGCGCATTTCGGCATCCAAATGCCAGCAGGAAAGCAATGTGCAATAGATATCAAGCGAACAAATTGCTGGTTGCTCCAATTTAAGACCAACTTCGATGAGATCGGGTATATCTTTGGCTGGTATATTCTCATGTGGACGTTGACCGAAAGTTAGTAGCTCCCAAATGGTTACACCGAATGCCCAAACATCCGACTTGCTGGTGAAGACGCGATGTCTGATGCACTCCAGCGCCAGCCACTTGATGGGCATCTTTCCGCCAGCCGCTTTGTACTCATTTGAGTCACTGCTAAGCAGTTTTGCCAGACCAAAATCGGTGATTTTAACAATAGAAGGCGTTTGTACAAGCACATTACGTGCCGCAAGATCGCGATGTACCAGTCGTTTCTCCTCCAAGTACGACATTCCTTTTGCAATTTGTGTGGACCAGTTAAGCAGTGCCTTAGAACCAATCTTATCGCGATTGTTCCGCACATAATCGAGCAGACAGCCAAGCGGCATAAGCTGTGTGATCAACATCATTTGTGAGGTCATGCAAACAGCGAGTAACTTTAGAAGATTCGGATGTTCAACGGAAGCCATAATGTATGCCTCGCGCAGAAATTCTTCACTGGATTCGGCGCCGGAAGCTTTCAGCAGCTCTTTAATGGCGACCGGTATTTTGACATTTTCACCTTCAGGCACCCAAACTCCTTTGAAGACACGACCAAACGCACCCATACCAAGCACACCGCCTTTGCGCAACTCCGCATCCTTGACGATTCTCAATTTTGATAGATTCGGTGAGATATTCGATGGGCGCAGCGGCTCAGCGTCTTCACAACCACTTAGCACACGTGTCATTTTTACCGCCTCCTTCTCGGCTTTAGTGCGCTGGCGACACACATAACAGACGATGCACATGCAGAACATAACAACAAAAACAATGAATGCTACAATGATAAAGATGTAGCTGTCGACACCGGCGGTCAGCTTAGTGCCTTTACCAGGCACTTCGGAGCAGTATGTACCAATATCTGTAGACTGGTAAATTACATACGGATACTCAACTGGACACTTGGACGTACAATTAAACATTGTTGTGTTATCATTGGGATCGCCCAAACCAAATACTTTGAAACTGCGGCAAGCGATACAATCCTCCGCGCTTGGTCCGGTGCAACCCTTACACTCGGGGTGACATTCGAAACACTCACGACGGGTTTCGTCAGCATAGTGGTCAGGAGGACATTCGTCTTCGCATTGCTCACCACGCTTGTAACCTGCACACTTCGAACACACCTGCTCATGGAAACCATAGCCGTTGCACAGTTCACAACGTGGATGACATTTGCGGCAGATGGCTTTGCCGGCCAAAGGTTTCAGATTACCTTGTTCTTGCGGATTTACGTATTCCCAGTAATAACCATCCGGACATTTGTCATTCTTCAGCAGACATCGTTCGACGGTGGTGTCACTGTTAATAATGGCAAGATTACATGTTTTGCAACCGCCTGGTCCGATGGTGTCCTTAGGTCCCGTGCAACCCTCACAAGTTTCGTGGCAAAGACGACATATGCCATAGTCGGAGTACTTGTTGTCCGGACAAACTGTGACACAACGCTTCTCATCACTTACATGCACACACTCTTCACAGTGGTCGGCACCAGGACCAGAACAAGTGCGACACTCGGGGTGACACTCTTTGCAGGTCTTGTTGTCGAATTGGTAGGCGCTATTCGAAAGAAAGAAGCATATTATAAGTAAGGAATGACTAATTGGGTATTGTAATTTGTGGACTTACTTCATTATATTGCGGCAATCGGCGATGCATGTGCCGTTAAAGGCAAAGTTCCTACATTCTAGACACTGGTCCGTGCCTTTACCCCAGCAACCAGACTTGTTGCACTGATCCGAACAAACAAGGCCTTCTGATTCTAAAAAACAAAAAAGTAAAAGCGATTTAGATTATATTCAAATATGGAGAAAGGTAATCTCATAGCAGTCATAGTGCTAAATGATTTCAACTTACTGCATTCGGTTTCGTTGCGATTGCGCGCGATCACTACACCATGGTCCACGGATTTTTGCACCTTTTGCCAATCAATGTCACTAACGAAACAAATATTGTCATTTTGTTGGATAACAACGGCGCCAGAGTTGATGCGTTTTAGACTTCGTAGCTCCAAACTTTCCAGCGAAGATCGCACAATCGATAAGGATGCAAAATAACTCTCCATTAATTGGCGGCCATGTATAACCTCCAAATTGCGGAAGTATGAGAGGTTCTTAAAAGCCGGGTGTGCGCCTTCAATGTCCAAATAGCCGGTGATTTCTTTCACGGTGGAGAACACCTCCAAACGATCGGGATGCATGGCAATGAAGCGTGGGCCAAACGAGTTATTTGAGTAAATATGTTGATAGCCGAAGAAGGTCTGATCCAAAACACGTATGGAGCCTTCAATCACTGTACAGCCTTTATATGTATCAATATTGCCCGAATGTAGCGCAGGTGTGCCGGGACAAGTCTTGGGGCAGGGACCATTACACGGCACGCACTCACCATCCTTAGCCATCTTCTCCGCAGGACAACTACGCACACAGGCACCATTATCCTTTAGCAAATGTTCGGGACATTCTTTCACACAGGTCGCGCCATAAGCATATTTACCTTCCGGATTCATTTCCCACAAATAATTTGTTGGATTGTATTTTTGCATAGGCGGACATTCTTCCTTGCAAACACCATCATCGTAGAAATTCTTACAAGCAATACATTCACGCTGTGTGGGTCCCGTACAACCGCCGGCACAGAAAAGATGGCAGCACTCACGTGGACGTGAGCCAAAACAGCGACCCTGCGCACATTGGGGCGAACAATTGATCTTACTGAACTTCTGACAATTGTTCGGGCCTTCGCCCCAGCAACCGCGCTCACACGACTCGTGACACTTGGGACATTGACGCTCCGGCGGTGTGAAGTTGTACACATAAGTGAAACGATCATCGGAGCCTATTTTTAAGGAAAAAAAAAAAATGTTACTGTAATAGAAATCGTAGGTATCAGGGCGTTACTACTCACCAGAGATGATCTCTTTCCAGTCGATCGTTTTGATGTGACACAAATTGAAGTTATTGAAAAAACCCACAGAACCTTGCAGTATATCTCTTAGTGCCGGCATTTCAAGTGTGAACATCTTCGAGTAGGCAGTGAACAGAGCAAACTGTTGATCTTGAACGTTGAGATTGAACAAAGTGCGGCCACGGATGATTTGTAGTCTGGAATAAGTGAGATGTGAGATACTGTCATGAGATCAGGCAGCTTTACTTTTTAAAATTCTACAATTATTTTGTTAGCTAAGGAAACAAAGCACGTAATGTTTTATTTTATTATCCTCTGCATATACTATAAAGACTAGTAGCGGATCTAGTTGATTTATAATTCACACGCCTTCTTATCGATTACCGAATATATATTACCTTGGAAATACGACATTTTGTATATCCACATGACTAATGAGTATGTAGCCGGTCACTTCGCGAATATTCTCCAGAAAGCTAAGATCCATATCGGGTTCCTGCAACCAGGTCAACTCCAAATTACCATCGACATAAGTGCAATTATTGTAGCGATCACGTAGATTACGGTAATGATGTTCACGATTCGAAGGCACTGACAAACGAGACTTCGTACCAATGCAAACTGCAAATAAAACGAAGAAAAATAAAGAAAAATAAAGAAATTATTTAACATATTTTTTGTAAACTAACAAGGAGGCCAATCGTCATAGATGCCTTTAGAAAAATACACAATATTAATATCTTATTAATATGTCTTATTAATATATAAAAATAGACCTTATCTATTATATACGCTGATGCGGCTGACTGAGAAAAAATATTTTATGCCGAAAATTTTTTAAAAGGAAAAGCATGTAAAAACAAATGCTAGAAGAATGCCTTATTTGGTGTGAGCGTTTCCTCAGACGTTGCGAATTTATATATATGAGCACAATTTTTAATATACAACACACAAGTATTAACATATAATTACATACAAAGTTGTCCAAGTCGAAGATCAGCTTATTGTTAGACAAGCAAATAACCATATTAGGTGGTGCAGGTAAATGAAATAAACAACAACACCATCATTGGTCACCACTATATGAACACTTCTTTGTATATGTAATAATTCACCAAATAAATAACATAAATATGGAACCGCACTAGTTTAAAACGAAGCAAACCTACGTCATGGTGGTACTTATATAACTAAGTAGATTTATATGCACGAGAAAAGCGTTGGCAGGCGCCATCGTGTTGTTGTAATGTCACTCTGTAATATAATCATTTATTTTTTACTATTATTTATTAGTAAATAATATTAAGTGTAACGCACACACACACACACACACACACGTATAGGTGTAATGCATGGCAAGCAAGCCAGTTAGCTAGCGAGACAGAGAGCAGTGGTTAGCCCACCAACTGGTTAGCCAAGTTTAAACAGGGGATTACTTGGAACCCGGTAAGCATTGGACGCTACGTATAAGTAGCAACTCACAGTTCACCGCATGCTCCCCGATAGTTGGAGCTGAACAGCTAGCGAGTCAAGTCAATGCGTCATAAGCTACCGCATTCACGCTCCGTTTGGTGTCGACGGCGACAACGATGGCAACGACTACGTCACCACTACTACAACCATCTTCATGTGCACTCTAAGCGAGCGCCAACACGAGCTGCTGAGCAACGGAACCCTATTTTGCGCTTCTGGTGCTATTATTAGGCTTGTTGAAGTGTTTAGGTAAATGGCGAGCTTTATTCTTCAACTTGTGCATGTGGCAGCGAGCCAATATGCCATGTTGAGATTCGTGGCACCTAAGCAATCACTTCTAACGGTAAATGGTAATTCCAAGTTGGGAGTTTAACAAGTGATGTGCAGAGGAATTTGTTATGCCGCTGAATAATAATATTCTTATGCTGAAATAAGTGAGAATTTCTTCACATTTTCAGACTGAATTCTCAAATCGGGAAATTTTTTTGGGGTATTTCCTTTAAATGTGAAACATCTCAGCGTTTTCTAAGGTCAAAGCATATACTACATTCTTTCATAACAGTTATTATATAAGTGTCCGACTATTTATTAAAAAAAATGCCATTTAATATTTGTTGAGCTTCTCCCTTTTGAAAGGTGAGCGTCTCTGATGGTATCCAAGTTCCATACCGTCTGACGAATGAGTAATAGATGTTTCAGACAACTCATTAATTTAGTTAAAGTGCAAATTGTACCTATGTGTTTTCAACTTGCTTATGGACTAAATTAAGGGGCTGTCTGAAATGCTAACAATATTGGATTTTATTAACCTTAAACTATCGTAACTTTAAGGCCAAATATTATTTTTATATACACGTGGGCCTATTAAGTTTCCTGAATTGTTCAAAGCTAAATAATCGACAGAACTTAAAAAAAGCAAATAAATCTATGCTTGTGGTAGCAGTATACTAAGAAACACTGAAATAACGAAAAAATGTAGCCTCACAAAATCGTTTCAACAACTATAAAACTTACAACTAGATCTACTACATTTTTTACTGGGACGAAAACAAAAACACAAAAAACAATAACAACAATTAAGCATTACAAAAACAAAATAAAGAAAAATAAAAAGGTATAAGAAAACGGCAAATTCCAAAACCAGCAGCAAATAGTTAACAGCCAACAGACGTTATTGAGACGATTCCACGAAAGGCAACAAGCAATCGCAAAAGCAACAGCAAAAATGAGCATGCTTATAGTCATGCTGCCAGAATATGCACACCAGAAAAAAGCACAAATGAACGAGGTGGGAAAGTAAAAATAAGCCAAAAAGGAAAAGAAACACGAAAAGAACACAACAACAACGAACAAAACAAATGCCAACAACAAATATTGCACAAATTCATATCCAGCTGTTGAAACCGAGAACTGAACGCTGTTAAAAGGCTAAGCTGACTATACACCGGCATCATACAACGGAGGTGCAAAGAGGTAATCGTTTTCGTTTCGAACAACATAAAACACCAAAGTTATTGTACAACAACAATAACTGCGCAAGTGATTGTTGGCACGCAGAAATTTAAGTAACTGGTCGTTGTTGTTATTGTTGCTACTGATGGTAACAGACTGGAGATGATTGGGTTTGATGTGAAGGGAAGGAACTTTTCACATAAATTTCAGTGGGGTGTTGGGCAGATGCGCTGCTTTGTGGCATATGCAATGAAAATAATTTTACATAAGCCATCTTTAAAAAAAAAAAAGGAAAATTTTTTAAAAGTTTAATAGTTCGTAAAATATTTATTTCATGAAACTAAACTGAGGTGTACAAAAGTATTAATTTGCCATTTGTAGGTATGTATAGTGGAAGTCATTTAATGAATTCTGTTTGTAACCTACTTTCTCAAGTTTAAGCTGTGGTGTTTCTTATTTTGAAATAATGCTGTACGTAAAAACTATGCAGCAAAAAGCCTTGCTAAGGCATGTTTAAAATGTTGCATATTTTTAAAGTAAATAAAGCTCCATAGATCCTGCGAGACTCTCTGGAAAGCATGACCTTCCACTGCAACCTTCCACTTTATAGAATTCCAAACTGGAGTATTCGAAATCACACGTACTGATTTTTACATGCGCAATTCCATACACAGTTTTCCATAGTCTTTTCGTGAACTTGCCAACTCATCGCTTGTTTCTGAAAATGTACACTTTTGTGTGTGTTGAAATGACTTGCAAATACTTTAGAAAGTTTCTGGTGAATTCCGCAGATACCAATCAATGTCATTGTTGTTGTTGTACGGTCATATCCGTATGAAGTGATTAGCGTGTTATCAGCTGTGGAATGCCGAAGCAATCGAAATCTGTGCTTTTCCTCCGTGGCCACAGCGCTAACTGCCTATAAGCCTCCTCTGGCTGTGGCTTGGCGTTGCGGCTCCAGCGCTGGATAGCTGTCGCGCGTATGCTTGATTCAAGTAAAAGTACATTCGAGTATAATTTTGTGTAGTGAAATACATATGTATGTAATTGAATACTTGTTAGCCTGCTGGTAAAGATTTCCACTGCAAGCCGAGCAATGTGCCACAAATGTGTCGACTGGCACATGTGGTTTGTAAAAGCATGCCTAAGTACTTATGTACTATATATATATATATATATATATGTGTGTGTGCGTGTGTGTGGATATTTGCATGCTATTAGTGGTCGCTGTTATTTAACTAGTTGTGATTTCTTTTTGAAAAGCATTAATTTGCGCGTCAAAACCAAGCAAACGGTCGGAAAGCGATGAACGGCGGCGAGCAGGCAGTGACCGCCGGCGGGGCATACAAATAAACCGCATACACACACACACAACAGTACACAAGCTAGAGGACACACAAAGTTAAGCATGTAAAAGTATCCACACAACAGACAAGCGTTTATAATGTTTTTGTGTCAAAAAAATAATTATTAAAAAAGATTGAAAAAACATTGAAGGAAAAGCGAGAAACGAGTCAAAGCGAAACGAAGTGAACTAACATTCGAATCTTGTCGGTCATCAATCAGCACGATCGAGTGCCTGTCGCCTGAGTGACTTGCTGCTTGGACGACAGACGGGTCGGTGGTTGATTGAAGGGTTTGACGTCGCAAGGAAAAAACAAACAACGCCAGCGCAACAAGCAAACAACACACTCAACGAGCATCTATGTGCGCGAGTTGTGTGTGTATGTGTGTGTGTATGAGCCTGCTGACCACTGGCGAATGGCGAATGGCAGCGCCAGCATAGCTTGTATTCTTACATCGCTTTTGTGGTGTAAATGAGCGCGCGTTCGTCGCTTAAGTCTTTTGTTTCTAACAAAATGCCCGAACAAGCGAAGAAAAGAAAAGCGCGAACGCGCATGTACCAACCGCGGGCACTTTTATGTTTAATTATATCCATTATTTCTGTTTTTCTCGTGCTGCCTGTCAAAAATTAAATACCTGTTCCTCTCTTTTCCTTTTTTAAGCAAATAATTTCGAGAACAAGCTTGCCAGCAAGCTATGATGTAGCAGTAAAATCTTTGTTTAATACAATTTTTAAAAGATATTCATAATGTTCTGTCAGCGTAGCCGGTAGTTGTTTGTCTAATGCTCGAGTGTGCGTTATGACTGACCCTTTTAAAGGTCACAGCTTGCTGATGCATTAAGATTAGCTGTGATGAGGCGTGTAGAAGACAATCTTCAAAACTTTTGTTCTTGCTCTGCGCAACAGGCGTGGCACGCATTAATTCACGGCGTTAGAGTGACCAATGGGTTGTGTATGAAGAAATTGTTGTAAATCAAAATTTGAGATTTTTAATGGCGGCTACAATAAAAAATCACACAAACATTATGAAAACATATAAATAAGGCAGAATTCGAACTAAAGCAAAAGATGCAAACGATTGCTGCTTCGAGATGATCTGCGCGTATACGTATTTATACATACAAATGTAGGAATTTTGTATGCAGCTCTGTGAGTAGAGTTCGCTGTGTTGGAGCAAATGGAATGCAGTCGAGATAAATTGACGACGATAAGGTTTGAAGACACAGTTCTGACGTAAAGAGCACAGAAGAGATCGCAAGAGTGGCGAATAATATTTGGTTAGATGCTACGCAAGAAAAGGTACATTGCCTTTTCTAAAGAAGTTGTCTTAAAAATGGCCTTACAAACGACGCATTTATGTGCTTCATTAGCTGTTAAGTGCATCATAAATGGACACACAAAATTCAAAAACCAGAATACAGATGCATCAAAGCAAACACGCATAGTAACAAGCATAGTGTATGCATGTGTTTGTATAAATCTGCATTAAAGTAAATGTCTTGAAGTGACATAAAGGGAAGATGAAAGCATTTATGCAAGCAAGTCTTAAGTAACAACAAAATATTTTTTAGCTGATTTTAAAATGACTGATATATATATTTTTGTATATACATACATGCACAGTATATATGGGTAAGTAGGAAATATCACAATTACGGTAGTTTAATTTTCTATTTTATTACTTTTGCTTTTTTTTTCATTCTACAACTTCACAAAAGAAGCAGAAAACTCCACCGTGCAGTGATATATCCATCTCCATGATACACTCACATCTACATTCGCACACATAGAGTGCATGTATGCATGTAATTGAGCTAAAAATTATCGCTCAATTAGTGCCTTTTGTGTGCCACTTCTGACTCGCTTACCGATGATGTCAATTCTCAGTTTCGTTCAATGCGGCACATTCACTAATATCACCAATGAAGTGCGGCGGCACATTACGATTGCCACAAAGTGTTGCAAACGCGACTTATAGACACACATACAAACACCTAAATCACATTTGCAGTTCTGCATAGCTTTTCAATATTTCAAGTCGCAATAAATCGTCGCATAGGTTGATTGTGTACAAGGTGCAAAAGGTGTATTTGTTCGCGATTTTTCGATATTTACTGCGAAATGTTTTGAAATCACTATTTAACTAAATTAATTTTTTCACAGGAAAAAAGAAGGTGTCAAAAGAGAAAATATGGATTTCTGCGAATTTTGCATATTATTTAATGTTTTTCTCTAAGGCCACAGATTTTTCATGCAAACTAAAAATTAATTTTTAATAACTTTTTATGCAACATGTCTATGAGTAATATGGAGAATATTTATTTTCAGCACTTAAAAAATGAATGCTTTCAATAAATTATCTCCAAATGGGTTATGAACCCCTGGTGCTCGTAAGTGCCGAGAACAAATTACGGAAATAAAAATAAATATTAAAAACTGCGCTACTGCAAATAATTGTCGAATAAAACACCAGCATCTCCCTACCTGGGAAAAAGAACATGTACGTATACATATGTCCTTCGAATTTCTGTCAACGTGAGAATCTCTTGTCTGCATGCAACCTGCCCACGGCACTCACGTAACTACCGTAATGATATAAAAACAACAAAAACAAAAAACATAACAACAATAACATAAAATGAAAATAGTCCGCATCCATCAGAAGACCGGGAGCCAGCGAAATATGCAGTGAAGCCTTTCAATATCCAGGCTGTTTGCGCCCCTTCGCCAACAACACAGCAGTGGAGCAGCAGTGACAGAAGTGACAGAAGTTGAAGCGAAGTTAAAACCTACGGGGAGCATAATGAGAAGAAAGGCAAGGCCATGCATAGCGCGCTTATAAACTTTAGCTAGAATTTGGTCTTCTTTTGTGCCTTTGTCGGTATTTGTTTGTCTGCAGAAATTCCAACAAAATGACTGAATTCTTCACATTTATTGCTCAAATATTTCAAAGACTTCTTCCAGCACGAAGTTGAAGCTTTCGAGGTAAGTCAGCGTTTTTGTGGCTTATAAATTTTTGCACTGACGCAGTTTATCGACTTGATTGCATGCTGTGTTTGTACTGGTATTCGTGCGCATGCGCGAGAGTGCGTGTGAATGTATTGCGTTATTTATGGCAGCTAGCGACACGGCTGGTTTGCAAGTTATGCCCAAATTGCTGTTTGCTTAAAATTATTTGTTTTCAATTTATTTGTATTTATTGTTGGCGCATGTTGTTTTTGTTTTTATTATTATTATTTACACAGGTTCTCAGCTTTAAGATACTTCGCTCTTGTGCTATTGCGCTTTGCTTGGGCTGTCACATTATGTGCTCGTCTTTTTTTGTTTTGCATTTTAGCAATCAAAAAATATTTGTCACATGCTTTCAAGATTTGTTAGTCTTTGTTAGGTCGGAGACATAATTATTTTTAATAATTGCAAACAAAGTTTAAACATTTTTGTAGTAAAATAGTTCTTATAATATTTGATGAAATTGTATTTGTCGAATACGTCTCCAAAAAGAAGGATATTAAAACAAAAATGTAAGAAGAAACCCATTTCAAATTAAATTTCAAGTTCTCGGAAAAACCAAAAATACGCAACCAAAAATGTTTGTATGAAACAAAGCGAGCTTATTCATAATTCATCAATGTCAATACATTCCGCTTACCCAATCTGTGAAGCATCTCTTTGAATTTGTATTCAAATATATACAAATTTGGCTACCTTTCGGCTAGATAGCACGTGCGTGCGCGCTAAGTAATAATGCGGCCCATATATGCCTGCATCCATGTCTATATACATATAAAGTATGTACCTAATGATTTCCTTTGCTATCCATACTTTAAAGTTGTTTTTGTTATTCATGCAACATCATAACAAAATTGACAAAGAAAAATCATTAAGTTAACTGAAAAAATGTCGGCAATGTCGGCAATGTCGAAAAATACAACAAATCTATGCACGGAATAAAAGCGAATACATCTGGACAGGCATACCCACACAGAAATGTTCGCATAAATAATTGAATAAAAGCAATGGGCCTTAAAAATGGGCGAGCGCATGGAATATTTAGATATGTATATATGGCTGTATGGAAAATCAAGCCGTCACAGTCGTAATCGCAGCATTGGCATCAATTCATCTCAATTCATTTCCTAACAATTAATGGTTCAACGGAATGCCGAAAGCTAAGCGCGTGCGCTTCTCTGCCGAATGGTGTGGGGGTCAAAGTGTGCCAACTACATGCAACCCACACGCATGCGCGCGAAGCATCAACAGCAGGCTGCGATTATGTGTGTTGGCGCTTTGTTCACATGCTAATTTGCTGTGCAGACGTCATACAGATGAACCAAAAACACGGCAACAGCTGTAAAATAGTAAAATAAAATAGCCTACTATTTACTCGTTCGCTCACTAACCCGCTTTCCGTTTCCGTTTCCCAATGACAAATGAGATGACTAACAAATTTCAGACGGATTTGATTTGTTTGAAAAGCTTAACACAATAACAACAACAACAAACGTATGAAAGGCTGGTGCACTGGGGCGAAATTCCGAAGAACTCATTTCTGAAATGCTAAACAGCTTGTATAAAAATTTAATATTAATGACTAGAGCAGGTCGACTGTCGACAAACCACCTTCAAAAGTGAGACGAGGCGCACTAAGTGGCAAATTGCTGCCCATACATTCAAGCGTTTGCATATAAAATATTTATTATTAGCATTCAATCGTACATACACGGAGATTGCCTATAAATGCGTGGGTTGCTAATTATTGAATACACCAAGTGAATTTTTCGCTTGAATCTCATGCATGTGTGTGCACGTTTTTTCTTCGACATTTTTCAAGCTGGCGCCCACTTGTTCGCTCATTTGTATGCCCGCACCTCAGCCCGGGCCCGCTTCCGCGCTTTGCTAAGTTGTTGTCAGCATGCTTTGTTCTTTATTCGTTCTTTTCTTTTCTTCTCTGATTTGTGGCATTTCTTTGCTGTCGCTCAGCCCATTTTGAAACTTGATTTATGCTAAGCGCAATGAGTGCAAGTTAAACAAAAGCTATGCTTTGCTGTGGGACTTCAAGTCGAGAAATTGCAAACATTTAAGAAACAAGTAAAATTACTTCAAGAAAGCGTTAAATGTGTCTTGTACAAATAATTTATATGTTACTTAATTAAAGTGGTCATATAAATCAAAAGACCTCAAAGACATTTGTTTAGAATTTTGTGAAATTTATAAAAGACTTAAGACAACCAACTTGGTCGCTACATTATTATCTGCTGAAAGATGGAATCGACGTTTACACCATTTTACTGGCAACAGAAAGCATTTTCACTTTCAACATTTGCTGAATTCAGTTTTATGATTTTTAGCTTAATATTTTATTTTGTATTTGTTGTTATATCTTCACGCACATACACTTCACTTTATTAATGCACCCAAATGCATGCTCGAGCAAAATGAGAAATAGCAACCTCGTCTGTTTGACCGGGATAAGCATCTTGAAGGTAAGAGAGTCTCTACCACTACCACCGGCTCCCCTGGATTTGTTTGTTTGTCTGTCTTGGTATTCTTGGCATGCCTGTTTATAGGGACAAAGTCCAAGTTGATGCATGTGCTAAAAATAAAAATAACCGCAATGCTACGAACAATTCTCTTTTAGATGCTGGAGAACATACAACAACAACATGAAGCATGTCGAATTGGAATTTTTAGAAAATTTTTAGAAAAGGCTTTAAATTGTTGAAAATTCAATAAGCTTCTCAAGCTCCTTTACCTTTATGAAATCAATTGAACGTGATTGGATGAAATGTTTAAGAGTTACATTCATACCTAATATACAAGGCTAAATGGCATTTTGGAAAAAGAGATCATTGTCTTCTTATTATGAAAACCGTTAGTTAACATATATGTAGTGAAGCCAGAAAAAATTAAAGTACGTCAAAGATCAAAAACAAGTTGACTAAGATAACAAACAATATTTTCAAAATTATCCTCTCTTCTCCAGCTCCAAAGTCTAATTCATTTCCCGCAGCGTTCAAAATGTATTTAACTTTTTCCCTTATTTAACACCCACTTAGTCTTAAGTGAGACCAACGCCAACCCACACTCTCCCTAACAGCATGCTTTTTTTATTGCTTCCTAAATGGTTTCACCAAAAATTGATGATTATCGAAGATTTAATTATCGAAAGAAAATAAAATCAAATAAATGATTTTTAATTTATGTAGCAAAGCTAAAGTTAGTAGCTGCATGTGTTGTTATTGAGCTCGAATTAATAATATGCGCATTTACCGTATGCTGTGTTACTAAGATGGTACGAATTACACTTGACCAGGGCAGCAGCGGCATAAGCTGCGACAACAGCACCTACCTACAAGGCGATCAAACGGTTTGTGGGACAATAAAATCACACACGCACACACATGAGTTCTCAGTGAGTGCTTATCGTTTCATACTCTTGAGAATTTGTGGCTCACCAATTTACTGATGGTGAGTCAGTTCTGGGCAGGGACAATCTATAGGGAAAAGGTGTTTTGTTTCAACTTTATTGCAACTTCAAATTTATTTTGAACTTCTTTCGGGCGCTTCCTCGGAAAACCGCAAGAAAGCCATAAAGCCGCAAGGCAATAACAATAAAAGATTTAAATACATTTCTATTCCAACGAAACACATTTTCGGTTACTTAATGCACTCCCACCCACAAAAAGCCAACATCAATCGCTGTGTTTAATTTTGGTCCGGTTGATTTTGTGATGGTGTGAAGCAGTTTGAAGAGCAGTAAAGCTGGTGTAAGATGCGCGGTATGGGCAACGGTTTGCCATCTACTTTCTTTATACACACTTTATACAAAAGACAAAAAGTCAATCTTTTTCATTGCCGAGCGCAGTGTTCGTGGGAGGCGAAACACGTTGTGGAAGCTAATAAAAATAAAAAGTGTGTAGGTGCAAGCAGCGGGGTTATAAAAACTAGGACGTTGCCAGAAACATGTTTATCATAAGGTTGTTACAAATTGCTGTGTTGGATGGCACTACATAAACTTTTTGTAAAAACAAACCGTTTTGATATGGTTTCTTCTTCCAAACTTTATTTTAGAATGCTCCGTAAGCTGAATTTACTTTAGCAGAACATTATTTTCTAATAAATTTTTAGTAATTTTCTACTAGTAATTACTTTGCTAAACTGCCAATAGCAATCGTGATACTGAGTGCAACCAACTCGTTCGTTCATGTAAAAAATTAAAAACAAAAGATTCGATTTTAACATGCGTAACAGTACAATCAAACAAATTCTTCGCAAATTGCCTTTTCTAGCCAACTTAAAGTTCTGTCATGATTGGCAGTAACGTAAAGTCAATAACAACAACAATATATATACATCATATCATACGCAGCAATTATGCGTACAACTCTCCCATATATTCGAATGTGCGCACAAGACATGGTACAGCGCCGCTATCGCTGCTTGGACTCTATGCAAAATAGTTAATTGCCACATTAGTGTAGTAGTGTAGCACTCGACAGTGTATGCGCCACAAACCGCTTAAGCGTTCGTACGTATTTGTGCGTGTACGTGCTGAAAATAGCACACGAAGTGGTAAAATGGAAAATGGATTGGCAGCAGCGACAGGCCAGCAAGCCAGATTTGCAGTCGCCATATATTAGAGTTAAGCAGCGAACTCGATTTGTGTGGCGCGTCCATTCGATTGTGCGTTGCACTTCTGTGTGCGAAATACTTTAGTTTTATATGTTTTTCATCAATTTAATTATTTGCATTGCAATATTTGCTTTTGCAATGGAATATTAAGGTGCAGCATAGCATTACTTTCAGCATTTTCTTATATTGCGTTTTTGCAGCAGTTTACCTTCACATAAGGTACGCAATTTGTCACGTTTTCGCTGTCGCTGTCGCTGTTATAGTTGTTGCTATTATTAGCACACTCTTAATTGCTTTGGTGTTGTTAGACATATGCTAAGATGTTGTGTGTTTCTTTTTCATAGTAATTTTTCGCCGCTTGTCAGCTGGCGTGACTAACGTATTAGAAAACTGATAGATTTACGCGGAGTCACTGGCGACAACTAGTGATTTTTTAGGAGATTGTTAAATGTACATATATGCTTTTTACAAAAAAAGGAAAAAACCAATGAAAGGCTGCATGAGTTTTATTTTTCAAGCAAACTTCAGGACGCTCATATGGTTTTTATTAAAGATTAAGGTTTTTCAATCAAATATTTTTATTATGTAATTAATTTTTTAGATTTGAAAAAATGAAAATGATAATTTAATTTTCATGAATTTCGAAAAAGATTGCAATTAGAACAGATGGCTATCGACAATTTTATTTTCCATAATTATTTAATATCACTTAAAAAATTCTTTTGAATCTGCTATATAGCTGAAGCATTTCTCAACGTTATCAGTGCTGCACTCCGTTATGCGCCACACGCATATGTGTTTAAATGACACTCACACATATGCATTACGCAAACGCACAGCATTCGGGGCATTCTTTGGCGCGTGCGCTTGTCACCAGTAAACTATCAAATGGGGAAATAGACAAACATAAGTTAAACAGTGCACTCATATGTATTCATATGTATGTACTAATTGCTATTGCTACCACAGCAATCTACAATAATTGTGGTTTGCTACCACAATTCTCGCTCGTTGCGGTGAAAGTAACTCAACAGCTCAACTAATGCCATCAAATCGAAATCTAATATAGTGTGTGTTTGTTAGTAACGGCGTTTTCCCAATTGCCAGTCGACGACCGGTTGGACGCGCGCTCACTCGCCCGTCGATTAGCTGGCGTGGTCTCTACGAACTGATTGAGCTTTGCTCGCCGTGCAATAAATAATTCATAACAGTTTGTTTGTTTGTGTAAAGCTGGTATTTTCATTTACTTGTATTTGTTGTTAACGGTTACTGATCCTCCTATTAATATTACAGTAGCTTTTGTCACATTATCACAGATTAGTTGCTGGCTTGTGACAATTTTAGTTAGACGATTACTTAATGGCACACACGCGCTTCAAATCTATTATGGGTATCAAATACATCGTTATTGTTGTTGTGATTACAAATTGTATTTATTACTATAGCGCCAGAAATAGTTCGCAGAATGGGAAATAAAATCAATCAAAGGAGTTGAAATATAAATGGAGCGCGAACTAGGTGCTTTCGTCGACCAGATCTTCCGACCAGTTCTTCCGACCAGATCGATGAAGTGACAAATATTTGCCTGTCGAAATAAATACCCGTCAGGTTAGAAAAACTTATATTTTTTTATGGATCTGTTGGGCAAGACTAAATAATAAGTGAATCTACAGAGTCTAAAGGAGTGGTAAGCTTATATAGTAGACAAGAAACTACGAGCTTAAAGCTTTATTATCATCGATTTGAGAGCCATTAAATGTTTAAACGGCCGAAGAAATTCTTTACATACTACATAAGTATTATTTAATCGTTCCTTAGATAAAATGGCAACTGTATTCATATCGAAATTTTAGTATTAGCTTTTTCCTGAGATAGGATTTCATGTAAATATTGTACAGATATTTTCATTGCTTATGTATATATGTTCATAAAGACTAGAATTCTGACCAAATAAATCTGCTTTGCCATCTCATGGTTAAAGAACATGTTGTAGACATTAATGACGCCAATGAGACAGCACGTGCGTCGCATGTTGTCACACTGGTTGAAACTTATTTGTGGCGCCGCCACTTAATAGCGCCTTTGTTGTTGTTGGTTTCTGCGTTGTTGCCCACTCTGCGCCGCAGGCCGTTTACGTGCTTGGCATTTATGTAGCGCTACAAAGCTGCTGCGTTATATGATTTCCTATCAAGCTATGTTTCTAAACGCTCGTCTGTTGTCAGCAGTTAGAAACAGGTCAATACACACTGACAAGCTTGCGAAACGATTATGGCGCCAAGCGGTACGGTGTGCCTAAATCAGTCAACCGCCGATAAACAAGTAGGCCAGCAACAAGTGAACTCGCTGTAATCAAAGACGCTTGGATATACTCAGTAGAGTAGGTTTCAGGTAGAGCTTCATATAACATGCGCGTTAATAACTGAGAATTTCAGAAATCTAAGGGAATATAATGCTAATCTACCTGTATTAGTACAACAGCGCGTATACGTAACGTAAAATGTAAAATATGTTTCATACATTGTCCAATTGAACTATTTATATCTGGAACAACCCAAAGATTTCATCAACAAAGCTTACAACTGAACTTTGGTCTTACCCTCAAAAGTACCCCTCTCGCTCTCTATCTTTTGCGGCATTATTTAATGCACCAACTACGCTTTGTCTATTAGCCTTTGCATCAACTCTATTGCCTGTGCAGTTGAAGATGCGCTCAGGAGCGTTAAGAGGCAGTGCCTGTCATGCTATTGATACTAGCGCGCATCGCGACTTTGTGGCGCCACCATATAAATCTGACCAGTATTTTTCAACAGAGTCTTGCGCCTCTTCCCCTGTGTCAAATCTTTCACCTTCAAACTGTGTATCTGACGGTATAACATTAAAGCTGAAACGTAGTGGATGAATTGAAGGCGGCATACGGCATTTACTTGCGCTTGCAATGCTTTGTTGTTGCTTTTCTCATTTATGGTGCTGCCTTTAGCTGCGGGCATCCGCAAATTCGTATGAACGGCAACTCACTCACCCAATCCTCGAACATTGTGCAATGGCGGAACAGCAATTGATGTTGTCGATAATAATGTGGCACGGCACGTTGCAAATAATCACGACAACCGCTCTGGCAATACAGGCAACGGCAGCGTTCTCTGCGTATGTTGGAGAAAGACTAAAGGTTTCTTACTCACTGTATGTAAGTAAGTATGTCTACTTTCCAGGGCTGCTGATAATAATGTTGGTGATTGTAATGACATTGCACATTTCGATGTTTCCATCGTGCCTTACGGTTGCACAATTATTAAGGCCATCCAACTTATTCACTGACGTGTGAGAACGTGAGCATTCTGGTATTGATAGGAAAGTATATGGAATTATTCCGTTGCTGAAAATTTGTTTTTGTGACAACAAATATAATACTTGCAGCGTGCGGCACGTTTAACAACAACAATAACAACAGTTACTATCATCATTTTGTTGCACAGAAATATATGAGAATTGTTATAAAATATTTGCCATAGCTTTGCGTAGATAACTTTTGTACAAAAGCGCTTTGCCCCATTATCTCACAATGCAACGTAGACTCTTCCACTCTCCATCTAGAATGGCTTGGGGCAGCAAGTAATCATTTGACGCTTTGATTAGCGATTCTCTTCGCAAGCAATTTGATGGGATGAAGTTTACTTGGA
Source organism: Bactrocera minax (assembly GCA_021498325.1). NCBI lineage: Eukaryota > Metazoa > Arthropoda > Insecta > Diptera > Tephritidae > Bactrocera > Bactrocera minax. The sequence goes on along the minus strand of JAKEEE010000022.1, from coordinate 2,436,667 downwards.
GGTGGCAGTGTAATAATATAATACCAACGAAAGGATTCAAAAAGTTAAATTTCCGGGTCACGATTCCTGAATTATAACATACCCGTCAAAAATAATTGGTGTATACTAAAGTCCAAGATGAAGCGGTTTCGCCGGTGGGAGATCATAGAGGATTAATGGTACGAATTCATAAAAAATAATGCTAAAGATAGTGATAATTTTGAGGTAAATGAAAAATGCGGAATGTAGGAGCGTGTGTTTGGCGAAATTGTAAGAATAAGGAGAAATTTGTTTTTCAATTATTCAAATCTTAGACATTCCTACTTATAAATTAAAAAAAAAACACTTTCATTACTTAAAATATTTTCATCAATTATCTATATTTATTTTACTAAAGTCATGAGAACCTTGCAATTTAAAGAATTAAGTGCAGTTTCAGGTACGCCGACCTGAGCGCTTAGCCGGTAGCCAGCGGAAGTTGTCAGCATTTGAACTTGTATTTTGAATATTCGATTTTCAAGTACGAATCTACAAGAGACAAAAACAAAATGGAAATCATAATGTTGTGCTGTTGTGGTAATGGTTGCCCCCTTTAAACGCCGCCAACGCTCGAAACTAGCGCAGCGGCAGCCAATGTCGTCGGAGCAGCCACTGAGGCTGGGATTGTTAATTGCAAGTGGGCAGCCCAGTCGACGATGCCAACGTTTCGAGTACAGATTATGTGATTTTGAAATTATATAAATAAAATTTTTTATGTGCGCACATGAGTGTGCTTTTATGATGTCTAATTTATATATGATTCTTATACATACAACTACACGCATTAGTATGTGTTAATATGAAAGTCTATAAGCAATTGTGTGGCAGCAGCCCACCAGGTTCGCAGCTAGAGTCTTTTGTTTAGCATATGTTTTTATTCAGTTTATTAGTATTCAGTGCTTTGTATTTGCTTTGAGCTCAACTTCGCATTCTGCGTTTCTTCCACGCTCTTTTCCGTTGTATATTTTCTGCATTGACTTGTGTCCTCATTGTTTTCATAAAAGCAAATAAATATAATAAGGAAAAGGAAAAAGGAAATAAAGAAAATAAAGAAAATAAAAAAGTAGCTCAATAACGAAGGAGAGCCCAGCAATGGAGGAAGACAGAAATATTAGGTGGGTCGCTGATGTTGCAACGACAACACAGCTTGGTAAAGCGTCGGCTGTTGTTGCTGCCTGATGTTAATGTGTAATGTATGATTGTTGTTTGTTATGACTGCTGTTGTTATTTTGCCAACTGCATGGTAGCTAAATCGACTGCGGTTGAGTAGTCATTTGAGACAATCTACGCCCACATGGCTGTTGATTTTTTGCTCTGAAATTCCCTCTTTTCTTCTAATTTGGCATTTATTGATGTTTTGTTTTCATTTGTGGTTTCGTTTATTTTTATTACATTTCTGTGAACGTTGTATAAGGTATTTGTTTATTTATAAAATATATATTTTGGTTGATTCGATGATTTCTTCATTCGATGATATGGTGTTTTTGAGAACTTTGCTCTTGCAACTTTCGAAAAGATCTTAAAAATTCTTGAAACTCATAGAATTGGAAATAAAGTTTCTAAATTGTTTTAAACAAAATAAAAACAATATTGTTTTAAATATGAAACAAAAAGGGTTACATTTTTGGACAGCATGTTATATTAAAGAACACTATTTTATTTATATAAGCAAATAAAATGTTTTAAAATTCATTTACTTAGATAATTTTTTCATAAACGCTAGATGAGCATCTTCTTAACATAAAATTATATAAAATAAATGAAAAATATTCTCATCTCTTTTTCCTTCTCACCATTATCGCAAAATGACCTCTTGAACTCTCGAAAATGCTAGTAGACAGCACCAAACAATATTTGCGAAAAGGTTAGCAAAAATAATAAATTCACAGAAAATGTCAACTAATACACACAAATATGAATTAGAAACGTCAAAAAAAAAAAAAAACAAATCATGCATAAGCGTTGACTGGGAGAGAGTTAACTCTCGAAAATCCACGAATGAGTTAAACCATACTTGTGAAGCGAAGAACTCTTCGCGTTGCACTCACCTAACTCACAACACCACTCAAATAAATATAATATAATATGCACACAGTGAATTGCCAATGTGTGTGTGCTTATCTATGTGCATTTTCAACTTGCATGCGGCTGTGTGCGTGAGTGCAGCTATGGCCAAGGAAAACCTGTTGTATACTCCTTTTTCTATTATATTCGCGTATTTTTCAGATTTTTCTACATCTGTTATTTAGTTGTTTTGCTCTGCTCACTTTCTGCTTCTTGCAATAAATATCATTGATTTCTTAGTTTTCCTCATATTATTATTATGAATTTTATCTACCACCAACGCCATGACAATCAGCTGCAAAGCGCTCTCTCTCTCCGGCTTGAGAATCGCCCTCTTTAAGTTGCACTCTATTTTAGTGGTGTTATAAACGTTGCACTAATGTTGCACAAGCAACAAATAATTGTTGTTATTAAATCACAACTAATAGCTGAAATGCATTCAGCTGAGCACACTAGTTGACGATACTCGTCCCATTCTCCCAATAAACAGATCCATCTACATACTTGACTGTTATTGTCCACATATGTACGAGTGTGTGTATTTGTTAGGCTGGGCTGCTGGGCATCAGGTCATGCTGAGCGTCAATTTGTTACATCTCCGTGTATCCGTGTGCAAGCGTTACTGGAAACGATTTGTCTTCTTACCCGAGTTACTCTAAGCCCACTCTCTCTAGCTGTTATTGTATTGTTTCTATTCTCTTCTACTGCTGGTATTGTTTCTAACCCTCCCTCTTTATCTGCCCTTTTTGGCGTTCGGCGTTATATTTTCTTCAACTATTAAATATAACATTTTCTTGCTATTTATTTGTTTTCTTTTGAATTTCTCCCAACTCAAACTTCTTATTGCTGTGTGAATGTGTGTTGCAATTTTATTATGCCTTTATTTTTGTATTCACATTTTCATTTTTTTTTCGGTTAGAAAGTCAAGTAATAAAGGCAGCCTTCTATGTCTTTTATTATAAACGCTACTCAAATACCTACGTGATGCATTTATACACATATATATACGTTAGGCACTCCTTCACCACTTTGTTCGTTCTCTATGATTTATTTTGAGATTTGCTTCTTGATTTGGAATTCCATGGAATTGCGTTATGTTGCAGCATCGCCAAGTGGCAAGCGGCCAAGAGCCTACATCTATCATTGCTACTGCAGCTGTGTGAGTTACCTGTTTGAGGCTGATGAAGGAAACCTAAAACACATACACACTCACACACATGCACACACGTTGAAGAAGTAGAAGAAACCTGAAAGTAATGGAAGCATGGCAACACTGACTTCCTCACCCAAAATAGTTGGCTCACAACTCACAGCGGCCAAAAGTCAAACTGTTAGTTGGAAAATAGCTGAGAAAAAAATAGAAAACAAATTAAACGGTAAAGTAGAAAAAGTTGAACAGAGGAAAATCGCTAGAATGGAATGTGGACGCTGCACTGCGTCAGCACCGACGTTGACGCTAACGCTAGCTAGTCACTCGAGAAGTGGTCAATATAAATAGCGAAACAGCATTCGTGTTTAAGTCTCTGTTGTAGCTGTTGTAGCTATTGTAGCAGTCAGCGACTTCTAGTTGCGTAAAAGCTCAGAAATGGGCTTGTGTGAGTAGAGATTTCGTACACATTTGTAATTGTTAGATACTAGATGCTGGCTGCTGGCTGTTAGCTCTTGACTGTTGACTACTGGCTGATGCTATATTGAGCTTACACACACACACACATACACACTTACTATTAGCGTAGGCTTAGCTTAAAATTCTAAGATGAATCAGGAAAACTAGTTACTTAATTCGAAGACGAAAACGATTCGAAATCGAGAGAATTAATTATGAAAATATCTAAAAGAATTTCGTATACGCTAACTAAATCTTATATGGAAATGTACACCTGGTGACATGAATATTTTAAAACAAAAAATAAACATAAATTTTAGTTATTAACACAACTCATATACATGGATATATGCTTCTTTTATTTTTGTACTTTTGACCTTTTTCGAAATGTCTCATTACTGCCGTCGCTCAGATCGTTGAGCATAGATAATTGCTCGATTTTAATTCGAAAAGTTTCTAATTATTGGTTTATTGCTTTGATTTCTTTCTGGTCTACGCTTGGCATTGCTTTCTTGACTACTTTCGCAGCACTTCTTGTTGGAAGGTATTTCTCGGAATTTACTGCTTTAATTATAAATGTTTTTTTGTTTTGGACTCTTTATAGATCTGCCGCTGCCGCTATAAAGTAGTTTAAGTAGCAGCCGAGAGATGCTGCGATAATGCTACTCGTGCAATCGATTTTAGTTGTTGTACACGGATCAACTTTTGAAGATTTTAAGAAAATATTAGATCAGGTGGAAGCGAGTTTTGAAGATGGAAGAATGTGAGTAGAAATTAGGTATGAGATCTTTCGATGAGATTACAATTTAGCATCTAGAACCGCTTAACACTTAGAAAATCTTCCACTCAATATTTTTTTTTACTTTAATAACAACAACAACACAACTCGGAATATTACTTTAAAAAATCTAACATCTCATCATCATAATTTCTCCCGCTTTAGCGAATTGTTAGCGAAACATGAATGTTGGAGTTTACGTCGAAATTTGCGCATTCCTTATTAGTTTAGCACACCGCTGAAGACACAAATTAGAAAAAATTTTACTTTTGAAAATTTAAAACGAAAACCAGTTACGTACCGTTGCCTAAATCCCCAAAAACTACGGACTAATTCGTGCGGCTTATTACTTTTTATGTCTTCTCATATTGTTTTTAATTCATCAACGAATATACCATATCTGCTATTTTGTATTCTACACTTAATTTTCATATTATTTTATGGCTGTTTGTTTTCACTGTGAATTGTTTGCTGCGCCACAACACCGCGTCGTATTATATATTGCCCATTAAGCGATTAATAATAATTTTTTCTCAACTTGATTATTAAATATGCATGTTTTTTCACCAAATGCTGGAACTTCTGCGTGTGTTTGTGAATGTGTGTGCACTGACAGATATTTGTGCAGGTTTGCATGTATTGTTTACCACTTTTATTATGTGTCCCTGAATCGAGCATGTGGCATTGATGAGCCACTCATTTGGTGGTCAGTGGGTTGTTTGGATGTTAGACCATCACCACCTGGCCATTGTCAACAACACAGATTATTTCGCTATAATATTATCGTTAAAGCGGTGAAATGCTTGCAGCGGTCTGCTTGTCAATTTTGGTCAAGAAGATATTTCGAAACATATATTGTCATGCTAAATATATTTAAATAATTCCTTCTATAGTAATTTGGGAATCATTTTCAATAAACAGCTATTTTATTCTCTTTCATTTTGTTGAAGCAGCATAATTTTCGGTAAGATTGATGAGTTTGAATATCGGTTTTATTTTAAGCTTTTAATTTTGATAGCTCTTCTCTAATTACTGCGACTTCAAATAATACAACACAATATATTTTACCCCAGCTTTTGTACCAAACCAAGCTTTCTATGCAAATTAGTTTTTGAAGTTCAGTTTAGATTAAATATAAACATATTTTGGAAATAACAATGTTTTTCCAAACTCAGTAGATTGCATACAAAGTTTCAGACATATATATTTATGCATATAAATGAGCTGATCCTCAGGTAAGCATAACTACATATTCACGTACATATAATATATTTAATTGCGACTTCTTCTAGCGTTGAACAGACACACATCCGGTTGAGATAAAATACCACCGTAGAATAATTTATCAATGCGAAACCATTACAAAATATGAAAATTTAAAGGAAAGAAAATATGCACAGTATTGCAGAGATTGTTTGCATACGCATGTTTGCGCAGCTTATTAAAGGGGGAAAATTGAATTTTGTGTAAACAAATTAATAAAGGCCATGCAAATGGATACAATGTCCCACTATAATAAATTCTTATCTATGTGAGGCCTGACTATGGCTTGCAAAGCGAAGTTTCTTCTACTCGCCTTTTTATTGAGTGAACTATTCTTGAAGCTCTGAGGACTTACATGTTATTTTAGAATAAAATAGTAAAATAATTACTTCATTGGATGCACAGAGAAAGTTGGTGTGATTGAAATTTGTTTTAAATTCAAATAAAAGAAAATATTTCACTCTCAAATTGATAAAATTAACTGACTAGAAGTAGCTTAAGAAATGAAAAAAGTCTTTAACATTTCTAAAAAGAAATCGTCAAAATGTATATTTGCAAGGCATTTGTACTCATATATCCATTATATATACCTACACATAATTATGTATTTCAACGCCTAACTATTTGCACAACTGTGCTCATAAGTTAAATTAAATTTCCAGTGAACTAGCAAACCCCACAGCCATGCAAATACAAATAAAAATACAAAGGTTTCAAATGTGCGTAAATGCAAAAGATAAAATCAAGCAACAAATCAAAAGACAACACCACAGACAGACAAAGTGCTTATACTCTTGAAGTAAAAAATATAAATAGTAAAAAAAAAAATAATTATAATAATAAACAACAAGTTGTGCCAAAGCTAATTTAAAAAAAAAAATTGTTATAATAATTTTAACAAACATTTTTATTGATTGCGCATTTGCTTACACCCTCTCCAAATGTGCTTTAGCAATTATGCCTATAAGTATTTGTGGCTGTGTTTGGATATATTAATATTAATATTGACATTTTTAATATTTGAGCGCACATGATACTTCTACACACACAGGCACATAACGGTTCGAACGCGCGCTCCAATAAAAGTACATTAGCAACTCAGCAACTATTCAAATAGTTTGCGAATGGCCCTTAAATAAACAAAACAAAAAAAGTATATAAAGTTGGTTTAGAAATTATGCACGTAAATGCTCGTATTTATATTTATGTATGTATGTGCTATATACATACATATGTAGGTGACAGCTGTCTGCCAAAGCTGGGCTCCTGATGCCCCATGGTAATAAGGCCTATGATAAGCGAAGCGAAAAATCGGAGTGCTAATTGCAGACTATTGCAAACACCTCTTATAACAATTTTTGTGTACGCATGTGTGTGTGATTGAATGATAAAGAACGCTCGCTATCTTATAGTGGTGATAGCTACTTTCTTGTAATCCCCTCAATTCGTAAGATTTTTCTATTTTTTCTAGATGGTTTCAAAGAATGTTTTATTTACTTTTCTCAGGGGTTTTTAAAATAGGAGCAAATACGTAGGTAGATATAAAAGTAAGTACATATATATGTAAATATGAGAATCGCTTCAATTGTTGCGCAGCTGAATTTACTCAATAAACATACCCTTTAGTAGTACAGATAACAAATTTATTGAGAATTTTCAGATTTGAGTATTAAAATTTAGCAGTAAACTCGGATTTAAAAACTATAATACAACAATTTAACACATTAATCATTTGGAATCAATTATGTTGTAGTAAGTACTGCCAACTGAATTTAATTCATGCTTTTTAAATGTCCGGCTTAATTTAGGTTGAACTTTAAATAACGTGAACTGTAAAATATAATTTGACTACAAATGTCATTTATGTATGGCTTTAGCTTATCGTTTATGTAAGCCTGTGACTAAGGAACACTCGCTAAACTAAGAAAATTAATGAAGCAGAACGCAGCCCGCTTCCTTATTTTCCTTATCCTTTCCCTTGCCCTTTCCTTATCGTCATGAAAACCGATGTCAAATAAATATTTCATTATAATTTCGTTTCAATTATTCCCTTGCTTCCTTATTTTTTAAAGTTAAAGTCTAATAAAAATATTTGTACATATATTTCATTACGTGATCTCGAAATTCCCTTAATATTGCCGACGATTCATCTTCATAAAAATCATTAATCATATATGATTAAGCCTTAATGTCTATATAAAAGACCTATTTTTAAATGTAATCTTAACTTTTTATGTGTTATTTTTATTTTTTTTTTTTGAAAATTTCATTTGAAATATTTTCCGATAACTTACAGAAAATGACAGGTAACATAAATATAGCTGGGGTGCACAACAACGCAATTGCTTATACTTACATACATACATACATAAATATGTATTTGCTCAATCTCAATATGCAAGAATCGAATGAATAATTACGCATTGAAACTGAAGCACCCTTTCTGCATTGCTTCTAACTTAAATTAACTACAAAATATAACGACAAGTTTGACTGCCGCACGCCTCATCCGTGAGCTTTCAGTCGGACATTTCTACATACTCATATGTTTGGTCTTACTACGTCTGCAAGCTTACATATTTACGTCTCACTAAGTCGCGCTATGCCAAAACAAAATACTGTCTGCAAGCATTTAAAAATATTACTCAAAAACTCTCATAACTTAGTGTAAACAATGCGTTGTAATCAGAAAATTTTACGCTTTATCAGCAAAACGCGTCCATGTGCTCTGCCCGCTTACCCTTCAATTGCACACACTCACATAGAAAAATAAATTTCAACGCTGGAGCATGCAGTTGATACTACAGTATTACAGAAAAGGTCAAAAATGTACTTCAAAATGTTTGTGTGTGTGGATGTGTGTTTTGGAGTTATGCATGGAGAATGCATTTTTCGACCACTTGCTTGATATGCACTCATAAAGGAGCACACATAAACAAGCAATGTGATATGAAAAGTACACAAAACCGTCCACACATACATGAACAAGTCATGTACTGACACATGCAGTTATAAAAATTTCAAGCGGTGAATCTGATGCTTATCCAGTTTATATGCAGCGGGCAGGTAAAATACATACCTTCATATATTGAAAAAAAATTTTGATTTTCATATTTATTGCATTTGTTTTTTCTTTATATTTATTTAATTTCTTTCTTCGGTTAACACTTGTGTCAATAATATTGTATGTATAATATTTTGTCAAATATGTATGTATGCATGTGGAGCTCCGACTTTTTATTTGCGTTTGTCGAATTGAATGTTCCACTTTTCGGCATCATAGACAACGGAGTAGAGCCACTCTCAGAATAAAAGGCAGAACAAACACAGATTTTATTAAAAAATTATATGGAATTAAATTAATCAAACACAGAGCATTAAGTTAATACATACTTATGTACATATGAATGTAAGTGTTTAGAAACAATTGTAGGAACACTGCTGCAACACATCAAACTAGTCGGGAAAAATATCAGTTTACAACTAGAAGTTCACGACAAACATCGAACTAGTGTGAAAATCATATAAATCGTTTTCGCAGCGCTATAAAACTAGTCTAATTCTGACCGAAGTCTGACAATTGAGATTTCTTTTATGGAAAATATACAGTCGGCTGACTATTGGGGGCTTTTATTATATTATATATTATTATATACAATACATGTGCACTTCAAAATAATAGTTTAAAACTCCTCAACAAATTAATGTAGTAAAAATTATACCTAATAGTCTAAGTTTTTAATGAAGTGATATTTGCTTAATTTATAATATTTACAAAAAACTTCTTTTGTACCCATTCTTTTGAATTACCTTGAGACCACGAATCGACTAACCTAAATTTCAATTTCATACATTGCAACTTAATGCTCTAGCATCTAGTCTATTGACTACTTTATTAAAAAATAAATAAATTAAACACAGAAATTTAATTAATTACTTGCGCTCCTTTTTAAATAAATGTCATTATTTATACAATTACATGTATGTATATAATAACATAAAGAAAATATTACAGCGTTGGAAGCACGAATTCCGAACGTAAAATCATAAATAAAAAATAAACAAAAATATAATAAAAATGTTCACTAGGGCTACAGGTGGTGAAGTGCAGTCGAAGTGTCACACACACACAACTGCATATTTATGCAGCGAGTTAGTTGAGGGGGTTTGATAGTAAAAGGTATTAGCTGCAAGCACATATCGCGCTAGTAACTATGTGCACACAGCGCTGACTATTTTTATTTATATATCAGTGTCTACACACATACATACGTACATATGAGCTGAAGCATGAGCAAGCATATAAAATTTATGATAGTCGAAAATTCTACGACAGAAACGACACCAGTCGAATATGCCCCAAAAGTGAACCCTAATAAATTTGAGCAAATAAGATATTACAGCAAAACGTAAACAAAAGGAACAGCGTTAAACAATACAAATACCACAATTTAAATAAGAACAAATAGAATATAAAGCAATGACAGCGCATAGCCGAGCAATTTGGTAGCCACAGCGAGTGACACTCAGCAAGTCTCTAGCTGCTGAACGGCTGCGTGATGCTGATAAGATAAAGAAATGAACGAGAAGACTTTTTTATAATCTATATATCTACATATATCTATATATGTATATGCATAAGCGTTCAAGCCCTTGCTAAAGACAATAATAACACCTTCCATGTCCACCCTATACACAATGCAGCTGACTAAGACATATGAGTTGCCTTCGAGCTTAAATTTCTACAAAAGTTACTTGCCCCAAAGCTGCGGAATTCCCCATATGCATATGAACTGTTGTTATTGTTGTAGCTATACATTTCGCTATTTCTGAACTGCCGCTCTGGCAGCTACGCACATTTAGAACATTTCGAACAGGCAAGATTGATTGCATTGGTTGGCGCGAAAATTCCAAATGAGCGCCAAATAGTGCCACAAAACGACGGAGAATGAAATAACAAAAACACAAAAGGCAGTTTACCAAAAATAAAAATTAAAAAACAATAACAAGAAGACACATAAAAATAGAAAACCCCATTTATGGTTCGGTTCACATATTAAAATGAAATGCTTAAGCCGCAACGCCTATTAGGTGACGTCAGTATGCGTTGCACGTACGAAACGGAGTGAACTATGGACACCAGCGCTTGCATACCAATTAATCGCCGTGCAAGCACACTTGAGAGTGAGCATGTGTGTGTGTGTGTGTGTGTGTATGGATTGAATACATATTGATGACTGTAAAGATTTTGCATTTGATGTATGTAAATATGTAGGTATGCATACGGGATGTAAGACATTGGGGATGGCGTGAGTGCCTTCTTGCAGGCATACCACATGTCAGACAGCCCGTAGACAGTTCATGTGAAGCGCACAGTTGAATGTGAATGTGTGTGTTAAATGACAGAAGCCACCCGAACGCAAGATAGACAAAAAAAACTGCGGATTAATATTGATTTGGGCTTGACTTCGCATAAATTGGCTTTACGTATTTATGACTTGACAAGTGAAATCTTTTCCACAAACTAAAACGAGGTGTCAACAAGTAACGCAAAAATTTAATAAATAACATATTTGAAATTGTTCATTTTCTTCGCTGCTTCTCTACTATCTTCCTCGAAATCGCTTGTATTTTTCAGTTCTCCCGCAAACTTACTTTTTCCCTTCACAAATTCCGTATGATTGTTATCATGATTTTGCGCAAGCGCCGATGCACCGTTAACGCCACCCACTCCATTGCCACCCATGCCGTTGTGACGCTTGCGCGCCGCTTGTTGTGAGCCACGGTAGCGTTCCGCCCGGCCATTTTTACCACCACCGCCACTACCACTACCCTGTCGGGGGTTGCGCGCCGCTAGCGCCGTGTCGACGATGCAGCCGGAGAAGTGCAGCAACAACAGCAGCAGTGGCGTCAATCTCTCCAGCGTAAATACTTGCATTTTATGCTCAACAACAACAACTACGACTGCAGGAGCGCTGACACTTTAGCGGCATTCTATAGAAGCGCGTATTCTAGAGCGGAGAATTAGGTGACGTTGAAGCGAGTTGAATATTTTGACTTGTCGTTAAAATTTCAGCTTTATGGTATTAAAGAAAAATATATTTTCTCGAAATTCTCAAATAAATATTGCACTTTATAATTTAGCGAGCACTTATTTAAGCGAACAGACACACATTTTCATACACGAAAATAAAAATTTTGTTACTAAATTTGCGCATGCGCGCCGTTTGCAGTCAAACTACGCTACACTGCAAAAACTTCGTGTGCACATTTGTCGCTGATTTCGTTTCGTTGCAAGTAGCTGTGACAGTAGTGCGCGGCGAGAAGTTTTCGCTTTTCGTTCGATCGTCGTCAGTGTTGAACTGGCGCGGCGTTTCTGGCTTTTTGCAAGCTCGTGCGCTCTAAACGAGTTTCACGAGCAGCCAAGTGACTCCTCGTGGAGTTGCTGTGTGCTCGTTTGACTGGGCAGTGGTTTCGCGCATTCACTATGTACATATACACCCTTTACCGTACCGTTTACTGGGCGCTTCTTCTTTTCAATTCGGTTTATTTGAGTTGTTTGCGTGTAGATCTGTGCAGCCGACAATCGCGTATCTTTTGTTTGTTTTGCAAATTAATTTTTGCTACAAGTAAAGCGCGTTCCAATTTACGTATTTTTTAATTTTTTTTATTTTTTAGAATTTTACATGCTATGTATCTTGTTACGCATTGTAATTTCAGTTTAGAAAGGTACAACAAACTCGCCACAAATCACACTTTTTCGATTATACGGAAATATTTAAAATTTAGGCAACTTCAAAGCATTAAAACACACACCCGCCAACACACGAATTCGAATTTGTGGTAACAACAACAACAACCGGCCAAACAAAATGCGCTTCGCAAGAGTTTCTTGTCATTCAAAAACTTTTATTCATCATGCTATTTTTTTTTTCCACCAGAAAAATGATCAAAACACCGTCCGCTTGCGTTTTGGCCTCTGCGCGACAAAACGTTTTACTCTCAACTGAAGTTGGAAATCATTCCAAAAGTTTGGTTCGTTAGCCAACAATACGAGAAACGAGGCGAATTCAGGTAAATTCACACAGATACTCACACACACACTCACATCCACGAAATGAAGATACAGGTAACTCAAAAACGAAGGTGCTATCAACCAAAGCAGGTAAGAAGGAAACAACAAATACAAACGCCAACAGCAGCTGTAGTATTCGCCGCGATCGACAACTACGCCGGCTGCACTACCACAATAAACCAAGGAAGATACCTCTGTTTTGGAATATACAGCAAAGAAGAGCAATGCAGAGAAGTACAAAAAATAAGGAAAAAACTATAGCATTAGAGAGCTGGCTCAATTCGAAGATCACATCACATCACAAAACTAAAACAATAACAATAACAATAACAATAACAAAAACAAATGCGATCATGCCGGCGAAGCGGCGAAATTTATTACGCTGAGCGCGCTCAGGTGTTGCGTGATTGAGTGTCGCTCACCTGAGCGCCAGTTGAGTATACATGGCATGCTTGAGTTCACGGTTTCTCATGTTGTGCAAGAAAACCAAATATATACAAATGCAAAAGTATGTGTGTGTGTGCCTTGCAGACAATCCTAAGACATTTGCTCGATCTTGAAGTTGTCGCCTTATAAGTTGAGGTGTTTCATAGTCTGTGCGCTGAATGGACGCGTGGGTTTTCGATTTCCATCAGTTTTTGTTTTTACTAGCGCTTAGCGTTTTACACTTACTCGTATTATGCCTGTTAGTTTGCTTGTTGTCTTTTCAATATATTACAGTTAATATTCCGTTGAAACATAATGTGGCGAAGAAATTAATAAGAATTTTTATACCCCATTTTAGCCTATTAGCATTATGTCATCATTCCACACATCTCCTTCAAAACAACGTCCAATATTCAGCAAACTTGATGTACTGTTTGAAAACTTATTTGTGTTTATTTTCATAGAATATCTCTCAATTCGCCCTAGCGCCCCCTCCCTTCCAACTGTCCACAAATTGGTACTTTCTTGTATGTTTTCCGCGCCAAAAGTTGTAGCTCTCAAATCTGAATCACCCCAAAATCTTTTTTTCACTTTGCCCTCACCATGGTCTGAGATCTTTGGTTCAAGGCCGTTAAGTCAAATTACATGTGGAATATAATTAATATTTTAGCCTTAAAATGGATTTTGAAATAAAGTGATTTCAGCTATTTGAGTGAAATTGTAAGTAAGAGCTCACCACTTGTGGACTGTAATCTCGCCTAGCTTTAGCCTAACCTAACCAAACCTATGAAAAAATTCTTCCAAATACACTACATCACTATATATACAACATCTTAAATATATATTTGTACAACATGCCGAAGACAATCGACCGACGCCAGTCTATATTTAAACAAACAAACACGGGTATTTATTCATAAGTCCCGCAAAGGGAAAAGGACAATTCACTTTTGGTGATAAAGAAAGAACCTGCAGAAATACACAAGAACTTATTTACCCACATATTAAAGTACCTGAGTGCCAAGGATTACTACGAAGAGATATCCAATATCACAGAAATCACATCAGTAATTTGCATCTCTTACCTGAAAAGACAGAGGGAGACGAAAGGAAAGGAATAAACATTAATAACAGATAATAAATAACTAATAAACAATGAATAATCATGAACATTCCAAAGGTGTACAGCCGCAATGCAGCCGCGCAAATGCCCGATGGCGGTTAAAGGTGCTGAGCGAGCTTAACAACGGCTGTGCATAAGTTGCATAGCGGCAGTTTTATGATCGTTTGCAGGTATATACAAACACAAATACACATGCTTAACTTCACCTCTCCCCAAGCCCATCTTAAAGACTACAAATTAAATTTAAAATCAACACGCGCGACATTCGCTCAGATGCTGTGCAGAAAAGATATGTGAGAGAATCAAATTTCATCGGCACATCTGCCTACAATAGCAATAGCAATGCAACGCAAAAATAAAAGCCACGAAACGAAAGATGACAACCTTCACCTGTCCGCTGTCGAACATGGGTTGTCACAAATCGATGGACACACGGCACTGGCAGCAACAGGCTGTAAAGTAACCAAATGCGGAATGACAGCCAGACAAACAGAGCTGAGTACCATTGGCCAGGTAAGCAGGCGAGCCAACTTACCACCCGCTGAAAGGCCGGTCCTACTCCGCTCGCCAGTCGCTTCATCAGCCGTGCACTCAGCCATGAACAGAAAATTAATAACGCGCAACTCGAATTCTGTGGAAATCCTCTACGATTCCCAAAACAACTGATGGAAACAGGCAAGTGAATATTTTCGTTTTAGAAATACTGCTATTGTTGTTCTTGTGCAACTAACAAAAGTCAAAATGTTCTTTCCTTGATTTTACGCTTGTTACCAAACACATTGGCAACGGCTTTACCTCACCGATGCCAGTGTAGGCAACTGTTGCTGTACTACAGAGTGCGCGGCAGGTGTCATCAGAGCGGTGTGAAGTTGAACAATGTCATGTTGTATGCAACATACATATCTACATAGGTGGTGCGCCATACAACAGAGGCGTTGCATTGTCATATTGCCTCTAATCCTCAGCCCATTGTTCGAGCTATGACTTTTTCTAATGTATTTTGACCATACTTAGTTGCACAAAATACTTTCGAATGAGTGCCATTGGTAAGTAAGTAGTTGAGCATTATATTTGAAGTGGACTTGCATTATGTGGCATTTGAGAAAACAAAGGCACTTGTACATCTTGAGGCCTTGGCGCCGGGTTTGCTGTTTGACAAGGGAAATGTTTGTGCAAAAAAGTTGCTTTTGTTCTAGAATTATGACCATAATATAAATGGAGAAATTTTGTTTTAAACCATTGCTATTTGTGGCAGCTCATTAAGGCATTTCGATAATAAACTGTAAATAATTTAAGAATAAATCACTTTGGTTTGAGCTCCGCATAGCGCTGTCGATTGCTGTTGAAGTGGGACTGTTCTTAAACTAGTTCAAAGCAGACAGTCCATAGTTTATTTATTAGCAAAATTTTATAACTGTGAATAAACAAACGGGTTTTGGTTATCTTGAGAAGTCTATTTTCGTGCAAATTGAACTTGCAGTGATCAACAGAAAGAATAGGAGATTCAGTTAGCAAGAATTATATAACCATGATCGGTAGGAAACTGTCACCAAAAACCCTTCAGGCAAGCGGGGCGATGACTCTCAAACAGAACTGTTCTAATCAACAATTTATGGGACTCTTTTGGTTAACCCTAACTAACTACAAGAATTTTACGAATTTTAATTCAAATGTGTTCGGTGAATGTTTTGGTGAAGAGCCTGATATTTGATTTCACCATGAGAAGGAGCAAACTTGTGATTTCGGATTGGGTGGTGTTTAAGACAGCCTTATTTTTCTATATTGTGGATGTGTATTCAACCAAAGATCACAATTGTTACCTAACCTATCCTAACTACCACTCAATAGAGCCGTAAATGTTGCATCTACATACTGAACCTAAAAGTAAACATACTTATATATTTTTTGCAACATTTAAATCCAACACATCTAGAAAAGTACACATTCAGCCATCCAAGTAATCGAAACAAACCAGACAACACACACTTCAACACACAGCCATCGAATAACCAGAAACAAAAGTAACAACAATAAGTTGAAACATAAAAAATGGCTGGGAGAAATAAAAAAAAAATCAAATGTTGACCCAAATCAATGGGCGCATTCCAGCAATCAATTGTTACAAGTGTTAGCAACACCGATTACTCTACATCGCACACACCACTCCACCCTTTCTCGCACTCGGGTGCTTCTCTTGATACTTCACCTTTGCGCTGAAACAACGATGTACGCAAAGATACTTGTAGAGTCAGCGCCAGATCCACTCCAAACAGATAACCACTTAACTTTACTCCATTCAAAACACGCATTTACCGACACACAGACAACAACATCCATGTAATTCTACAACAACTAACAAATCGCGATCTGCTGCGACCAAAATACAATACAATAAAGCAACAATACTCACACACATATTATGCCTACATAATTTTGACTAACGATCTTTCACATCAACGCCAGCGACGAAATCGACGATGGCTTCCATTTCAGCCTTGCTGCATAATCGATTGTTTGCCTCAGCAGCGGCTCCAGCGTTCTCGTCAATAAGACACGATCAGCGCGCACGATCGGCAATCGAAAGTATGTATTTTTGTTTGTAGATACGGTGCGCTTCATATACACCGCCACAGTCCCTCAGATGCTGCTTTGTTGACTGCGCAGCGATGGACCGACTTCAAGCTGCGATCAATGCGATCGCAGCGATCACAGTCTCCATCAAATCGTGGTCTCGTCTCGTGACTGTGCAGTTCATGGCTGTTGTTGTGGTAATAAATTGAACCTTTAAGGCAATGATTTTATTTGCGAGCATAAGGCGGCGGTACATACATAGGCGTAACAACAATTTCTAGATGAATTTCTTTTTGTTCAGCTAAATTTTGATGGATGCCACCAACAGCAGCGGGCAGGCAAATCGATAGAGAAACCCCCACTTAAAACTTACATATACAAGAAATAACAGTACAAACTACCATCAGTCGCCTAAAAGCTAGGCATGAAAAAATGGTTGTCCGGTAGGCGGTAGGGGTTAAGACAGGCAGCTCATTATGCGCCCGTGACGCGCAATTCGATACCACAAACAGCGCAGTAAAGTAGAAGACGCTTCAATCAAGGTTGTAGAACTTTAAAGCGTAAAGCATTTTGTATCGCTGATCGTCGATGATCGTTGACTCTTGATCACCATGCTGATCAACATCACTGATCACCAAACCAACAGCAGCCGATAGACAATAACAACAAGAGCCGAAACTAACAATCAAATCAAGCTGGAACGAAATTTTCTCTCAGGTACTCAATTGAGCACATGTATGTATGCGCGGATACGTGTACACTGATTTTGGAGGTAGGGCTTAGAGCAACAACAATTATGAAGAGTAGCGTTCAATATACAGCCGCTGTGGATTTGGTTTCCATGAAGCGCAATAGCATACAAATTACATTTCTTACTTCGATTTCGACTTTTATTTCATTTTTTTGTTTTTACAAAATCTACAAGAACTCTGCGGACGAAACTGAGGCGCAGGGGAGTCTCAGTAAAATGAGTAGAAGGCACCAATTTTCAGAGTCTCTCGAATATCCTTAAAGGTAGTGTGACGAACAATAGAGCAGGTTGCCGAAAATGAAAGAAGACAGCAGATACAATAGCGGCGATCTTAACAAAAGATCATCCCGCTGCTTCGTCCTCAGCTGCACGCAGTTGCTGCGCCTTGGCTCATTGGACTCATAGACTCAATGAACTTCAAGTCTGTTAATGTGGTCGATGAAATTTCGAAGGTTGGTTATATAAAACAACAAATGCTGCTCTGAAGAAAGAATAAGTGGAATAAGTGGAATGAAGAAACACCACACACACAGTGAAAGATGCACTTCAATGGCGGTGTTTGCCAAAACAATGGTTCACACAAGTGCAACTGCCAAAAGAACAAACTGTTTTATGTAATCACTGCAGACATTGCAGCCACTGCAACCACTCGTAGCTGCTTTAGTTTGTAAATCTCCACTTCAGCTTAAGCGCCCTAGCGGCAGGCAGAGATGCTGTAATCAGCTGCAAGTGTAATCCATACTCGACGTCTGAGCCACTGTGGACTGGACTATTCCCAACATTGCTTAAATGTTACCCGATTGGAAGTGTTCTTTTGTCTTTTTCAAGGGATTTGGATGATGTCGCCCAACTTGTTGATGCTTCGTGAAGCATTAAAGCCGAAACTGTTGTTGGTTGAGACTACAAAAATGTATTGTTGTAATTGATATACACATATCTCTTAGACTGAGATGAACGAAATGTATATGATATGTCTTCAAGATTGAACCAGCTGAAATTCCTGTGAGAATCTCTACGAGAAAAGAAGATTGCATTTAATAAATATCAGCGGAAGTTATTAAATAATTGCACATTATGAAGGGACAAGATGAGATGATATTTTTTATCTGGCTTTTCTATAGTGCGAAAGTACAGTGGACGATGTGTATGTGGATACCTGTGCTTTACGTGGGCGGTGGGCACAGCGGATCAATACAATGCCTTGATCGACTCCCCGAAGGTGGATAGCATTTGCTAAACCCCTGTCGGTACTAATGTGGTGGGGTTCGAGGCCCATCTAAAACCTCTGCCGTACTTTGGGTCCAGCATCCGGTTGCAATGCGACTCCACATTGAGCTGACACAAGGCCAACTCTTCCCGCATTTGGGTGTAAACCACAACCACCACGATACTCCCCGAAGGGTCATGCCGCATGAGCAGATTGGAGCGAACTCCAAGGGCTCTTGCTCCCTGCCTTGCCTTGCTTGGCACCAGAATTTAGTCTCCGGTCAGAGGGTTGGTCAGACCAGGGGTTGGACCCCACACACCTATTTTATGTGAACCCCATTTATACTCTAATCCTATATTATAATATTATACCCTAATATTCAGCTAAACGCCTCCGCCGTTTAAATAACTCACGCGCATACAACTCAAACAATCCTAATTGCTCGGCACTCCGACTAGTGGAGATCACACCACTCGTCCGTCCCTCCAGTTAATACCAAAAGCCCCAAGATTCCTAGTGTCCGAGTACATTGCGCATTCTGCTATAACATGGACCCAGTCCTCAAAACGTGCCCCACACACACACTCAGTGCGAAAGTACAAAGCGAACCTATCTAAAGCTGGTCAACAATAAGTAGCGAGTTTAGGGAAAATCATAATTTTTATTGGGAATCTCTACTTAAAGTGCAAACTCTTTCTTTCATTATCTACTCTGTAATAACGTGAAAACACACATTTCGAGCACATTATTTTAGTATATTCAAAGAGAGCTATTTCATTGAGATCCCTTTCTCTGTTCGTATGCTGTGCCAATGTTAATAACTGAGGCGGTGTTTAAAAGCTAGAAACTTGCACTATATGACAATCGTGAAATTAATATATGTATATTTTTTATTGAAAGGCTTTCTTAAACTTGTCTTTTTAATTCAAGAAAAATTTATCCGACGATATTATTGTAAATGAATCACTTAAATTCAGATTCATGAGAAATAGAGTCTTACGATATAAAATAACCTGATAGATAGTATTATATTAATAGCACATATAATTTGTCTATAGTACTAATTATTTTCCAGAGTCGAATTTATCATCAATTCTAAGACTGCATATGTCCATACGTATTATAGTAAGAAACTTATTTTTGGTTAGCTCAAACTCTTCGCCCCTTGATTTATAAGCAAGAGAATATGGACGTATTTTTGAAAAATTTGGGAATTAAAGCTAACTTCACTTCTCATGGGCAACGGCAAAAAAAAAAGCATATTTGGTTTAGCAAGTCTTTAATAGTGTAAGAAGTTCGAAATTAGAGAACTCTAATTTGGTGTAAGAAAATACTTTGAGGTAAAAACCAAATTTCCTATTTGTTTTTTTACATAAAGGGTCAAAAGGTTCGGGGACCTTATTGAAAAAGTATGATTGAAAACACCATCCAGCCTCAGTTTCCTTTTCACTCTTAAAAGCCACATATATATATTAATATTATTCAATTTATCAAATAAATTCAATTATTCAAAGCAAAATAATCGAACCCTTACACAAACCTGAAATGAAGAATCATCTAACAACAAAACTAACGCACGTGCTGCGTCCTCTAATTAAGGGCTCAGCGCTAAGCTTTATAATTGGCTTAAACAGAACTGCCACATGCCTAAGACGCCGTAACAAAAGCAAAAGCCCTTCATCACCTAAACACAGCATCGAACTCAAACACAGAAGTGCGCCCTCATTTACCCACATCCCGCTCACACAAGCTGACAAAAATAAAATATTAAATAAACGACGGCGCACATGTCAACGCGTAATCATTACACCTCAGCTAATATACACGTATATATGTGTATTTGTAAAGCCGACCAGTTTGCAATGAAGTGGTCCAACAGCTCGAGCGGATGATCAGTCTCGGCTCGAAATGTCGCTCGATCGCTGCTGCCGGTCATCGGTGTTGGTGTTGGCTCAATTAGTTGCCTTCTCGGCCAATATGTCAACTGGGTCCATAAGCAAACGCGCTGGACAACAACGGTAACGACAAACGCTGAGTAAATCGGCTTAAACTGCCTAAACTTAATTGGCACAAGAATTTGCTCTCTTCTCTTGTTACTCACTTTGACCATAATAACAACAACAACAATTCGGCATAGGCTAGAGCCTAAAGTAAATGTTCAATTGAGCTAAAAGGAAAAAATCAGGGAACAAGCAAAAGCAAATGAATAGCACGCACAAAGTGAAATGCTGACCAGTCACCAAAGCCCCAAGTCACGCTATCGAGCTTGCCAAGCAACAGCGCGATATTTGTTTTACTTATGACCGTTTCGAATATTTGTGCAAAGTGCGAAGGCATGAAGCGCACGACGAGTCATATGTCACGAGTTTGTCTGGCAAATCGGTCAGTTTATATAATTGCTAAAAGTGTATTATTTTCAGATGGTCTAATTGCTCGACACTGAATTAACTCAATGGACCTTAAAACGCGAACCGCGGAGGGTGTGGTGAAAAAGTATGTTAAAAGAAAATAAGTATTTTTGAAAATGGCAATAATAAGTAAGCAAATAGGTGTTTGTGCACTACAAAAATGATAATATTGGAACAAAATGAAGAGATCGACATCACGACCAAGGTTCGACGGATAACTAGTTCGAAACCGGCATCAGCAATTCTATCATACTTACATTTGTCGGACAAGAGAAAGCTTCTATAAAAGTTCTCCAATAATGTCACATTGAAAAACTGTAAAAGTCGAAGTGAAAATAGCTCAGCAATATATTTAGCGGAGGGACTCGGCGTATTACTATTTTTATCCCAAATTGCTATTTCATTAGACCAACGCTATCTGTCCTCATTCTGAAGTTGACAGAAATGATTTCTATTAAAAAACGTGTAAATATTGACATATGTTAATACATAAGTTAGATCCTTACAGACAGTGACAGTGTGTCACACAGGCAGTGATTGGTCATAGAAGGAATTTTTGAACCAAAGCATTTTAGACACATTTATCATAAGTCGGATCAGAAGTCGCTCGACTAACTTGAAATTATTTGACGATTGTCCGATAAAAGACCTTTGGTTCCTTAAGGTATTTTATGGCAATAAAAAAGTTTAACTTTTATCCGGCTCAAAATTCCATCTACTAGAACAACACCATACCAACACGAACCTAATACACATCCGGAACGCACGAGTCTTTTAAGAGCCTCATTTACGCCAAACTAAGCATTATTGAGCAAATAATAAATGAAAAAAAAAATATTTTTTTTTTTCTTGTTAGAACCCTTCTCGGCTTAAGTAAACGTTTGTGCGCATGCGCAGCTGTCGCTAAAAATAACAAGCTAATCAGTAAGTCAGTTTCTGTGTGGTGTTATATGAGAAAGAATAAAAGTATGACGAGGAAGGCGGACATAAAGTCAGTTGGTCTGTCTTAACACCACGCGGCAACTTGAAGCTTTGTGTTGTTTATATTGCTTATTGACAATCCACGGCAGAGAGGACCAATATGTGTAGGGGTTCTTATCACACATTTAAGCATTTCGCGCTGTTCTACGTAAACAATCACAAAGTGGTAGAATTTGTAGCAGCTCGTTCAATTATGAGGTTGTTTTTGTGTCTTATATGAAGTGAATTGCCTTCTTTTTTACTCTTTTTTCAAATTTGAGCGCCAAAAAATCGTCGTTAATTATTTGTTGATTTTCAGAAGAGTTCAAGTATTTACTGTATAAATTAGTTTTGAAATGTTTGGGTGATAAATTCACATTCCCATTCTCTTTTAAATCCTTGATCATTTCTTCTTAGTTAAAGTTAAGTTTGAGGTTTTTTCGCGCCATCTTTATAACACCAATGATAACATTGCCATGACAGTTTTCGATGTAGAAGCTCTAATGGCAGTTACTTGTGGTTGAAGTCAGTGACCGTGGCAAACAAACTCAATTAAGTTTACACGACCATATTCGTGGTATCTACATAGCTGCCACCCAAAATTCTGAAAAGATCATCGTTAAGTGATCAACTTCTTATTTTTCTTTTTCCGCTGCCGCTGCCGCTGCTCGTTGTCAAGTTCAGATTAGCTTTCTGCTATCTGTTGCACAATTGTATTATTGTTCTTCGCTTAAGCGTTGCACTGAAGACCGCTTTTCTGTTTTCTTCGAATTCCTCACGACATCTCAATTGCAGTCGCTAATTTGTTTCTTGCGCTGCGCCACTAAAAGTCAACCAGCAACTGTCCAGCCAAACGATCGGCAATCACCGGTGTAGATCGTCTTGTTACCAGTGCTGTTGCCGCTGCCACTTCTGCTGCTTAGACGTCGTCACGAAGGCGCAAAATGCATCCCGGACCACAACGAATTCGCGGAAAATTAATATTTTATTTTTGCTTTTTGCTTTTTGGCATACGACTACTACTCACTGAGTGAGGCAATTGGGACTACACACAGTCCAGCTACGTCAATATCGGACAATGGAAAAAACCTCACGGATAGGGCGATAAACAGTGACTGACTTATGAGGAAATTAGCTTACGTTGTTTCTTATTTACATACATACATACATACATACATACATACATAAATATGTATATGTATTATGTATAAGAATATGGCTCGTGTGCACTTTGGTGTGGCAATATGACTGCGCTCATTGTTTACTGTTGTTTATTACTTCTGTTGTTTTGGTCTTTCTATGGTATTTCTTTTATCGTCTAGCTCGACTGCAGCTGTGCGGCACTATCCCAGGTCCTAAATATGCTGAGTTGGCAAATTTTCCACTTCAAGCGTAAATTTGCTGATGTAGTGAACTTAACAGCTGTGTTGTAGCAAAGTTTAATTTAAAAGTTGAAAAAGACTTGCCCTGAGAAGTGATATTCTTTCAGGCATACACTCGTATAGCCCTATATTAGAGGTTTTCATCTACTGAATTCACTCTATACTTTATACGTATTTAAAATTAAATATAAAACACAGCATTAGTTATCTTAGAAGAATTTCGAAATAATGCACGTCAGCTGACAGATCTTACCCGAAACATTTTCAAGTCAAGTAACTTTGTGAAAAGAAATCGAAGTTTTCTATAATTTAGCTTTAGCTTAGTTAGTTAGCTTGCTGTATCCTGAAATCACATTTTGTGGGTTCCAAGAAAACTAAATAGTTAAAAACTTATTTTCGGCTCACACTTTTTAAAATAACCCTGATATCATTACATACGTCCAACCAAAAGCATTGAATAAGAACAGGCTTGAATAAATATTCCGACAGACAAGTCCGATTAAAAAGGTTACATAGCCTGCAAAACTCCCGTTAACTAAACAATACATTACAAATTCCGGGATTTATAAAAAGTTCAGAAAATTTCTTTGAGATATATAAAAAGACATATGTAAGTTCTACCTGTGATGTATGGACCTAGCAAAAGACTTTAACACCGTTGCTGATAGAGATAAAACACAGAGTGGATGAAAAGTCTTACCAAAAATGAGAATAGAAAACCAAAAGAGTAGGACATGGATATAGTTTTTATTATGATAATACGAAAAGAGGGTTTCGTTTTCTCTTTTTAATTACGTTATTCGTAATATTCGTATTAATAAGTAATGGATTAGTAATACCTATACAATTGAAGGGTTAATGCAGATAGTTTTAAAGCTTCAGATTCGGGTTGAAGTCACTCCAAAACCTGGAATTTATCCATTTATATACCCTTGGAACTGTGAGAATGTTGAAGACTTTGATTCATAAATCATTTGAATTGTTACACAAGCAGCCATATTCTTAGAATACCACATATTTGTACCCGAAAGTTAACTTTTTCAATCAAAACAATATTCTTTGCTTCCCAAGGTATTGTGTATGGATTTCATAAAAATAATTTTCAAAAAGAAGCAACAATTTTTGTGTGACAAAATTAATAATTATATAATATATATAAATGGCAAACAGTGAATAAAATAAGATAAATTCCATTTCACCTAAATATAATACCACGCTAATGGACGCTATCATTGTAAGCTCATTTCATGCTGAATTCTTTTGCATTCTCCACCTCCCGATTATCCAGGCGATTCCCTTCACTGCAATTCTAGGCGCAATTTCGCCGCTAGACAGTCACTGCTGCGCCGTTGCCTGCCGTTGTCTGCCGTTGTCTGCTGTTGGCTGCTGGCTGCTGGCTGCCTCGTTATTTGGCGCATCGATTTACGATTTAACTTGGTCATGTACAAAATGGCAAACAGGCAACAACACTAATAACTTTAAGTGCATGCAATATAAGCATTGTTGTAAATACGTGTTGCAGTGCGCTTATTGCAACATCGTTGTGTCATCAACGGCATTGTTGTTGGCGTCGTTATGTGCGGAGTTGTTTTTGCTTTGGCTAGCGTCGAACGTACATGTGTAGGTACCCTTGCCATTTTAATACAAAAAGCAACAAAATTGGTGGCAACTACAACAACTATGAAGAGATAAACGCAGTAAGTAACACACAGATGAGAAACAATCGGCAACAACAAGGCCCAAACATACATGCACGAGTGTGTTGGTTAAAGATAATCGCCTAAAGCTTCCACAAAGCATTACGAAATCTCAAGGATGCTGCAAAAACAAATGAAAATGGGAAAATACTGTTGTGACAGTAGGAGATTTTTGCTTTAAAAGAGGCGAGGAAGCAACGAAATGCTGCCGCGACTGCGCAGTTGCACAAGACAAGAAATCAACTGCTGACTATAGAGGCACCAGCGGGAACCTTAAATGATTGGTAGTCAGCAGTCAAGTCAGCTTTAAAACAAGAAGCACCAAATACACACACACACACGCACGCACACGCCTTGCGACATAACACATGGCACATAGGAGTGTGCGCAATGAATGCCTGCAGCAGCGAAGAGCGATGGCGCACCATAAATTGCAGCTTAGCCAGAGTTATCTGCAGCATGGCACAACGGCGACAGCAACAACAACCATAACAAAGCACTAAAAGGTGTTTTCCACTTCGATTTGCCACTTTGACTTTAACAATTGATAGCACACCACATGGACAGCGCTTCGGAAACCCAAGACGACCACAACGCGCAACAGCGGCGACAGCGGTGACAGCAATAGCAACTTCACCACCAGCATTGCAGCATTGCAATATCGCAACATTGCAACATTGACAAAGTTAGCAAACCAGTAACCCCAGAAAATGCAGCCGCAACATTCCATTGTGTCAGTGTCGTCGACGTTAGTAAGGATTCTCTGCGCTGCTGGCAAAAGACGCTGGGACCTTGTGATGTAGAACTTTGAACTACACTCTGGTATGCTAGCTGGTCAGCGCACCGTGGATTATTCTTACCCTCTTATTGAAAATGTCTCGAAAATTATTTTATAGTAATATTAAGCTATTAGTACTTTGTAGACGACGGATGAATATTAATCTATTTCCATGCAAAAATTGTCGAAGCTACTGTAACAATAGGGGTCATACATTCAGTTTGCTCCAAAATCATCCAAATAAGACTGGAAAGAGCATATAATAGTTTATGAGTCTTTTTTGTATAATTAAATAACACTTAGAGTTTAGGGTAAATTCTTCCCCTACTATTGGAAATAATATGATTTACTCCGCCGCGATTTAAACATTTAGAGTAAGAGAGAGATACTGAAAATATAAAAATTTTTCTTGAAGCCAAAATATAAAACCCCAACCTACCTTTTCATTAGCGTAATTGATTTCTTCAAATGTCGTTGTTGAAAGCTTCAACCAACTTGCGTGAATACTATGAAAGTGAGGTTATGAGCATTTGTCGAATTAAGTTATGAATTGAGATAAACAACACTTTAATCTTCTCATCTTCCGCAAACTATAGCAATAATGGCGGCAAATGGTTATTAAATATATAATATAAAGCCAGGAAGGTAAACCATTTTCTTAATCGAATTTGATTGCCAGATGAGCACACTGTACATTTCATACAAGCTTAACACTCGAGATGTGCGACAAGAATAAGCCAACTCGAAAAGTAAAAACACGCAAACACCAAAATACAACCGCCATCATACCAGCATCCACAATCACCACAACAACACCAAAGTAGCTAATGTGTACCAACATGAAGTTCGACATGACAATAGCGACGATTGTGATGCCGGCCGTTGATAAGGTGGAGAGGCAGAGCAGCGACAACGCTGCAACTCGGATGCCACATTCCAAAGCATCCAATGCCGCACGAGTAAAGACAATGAGAAATCGTGCAAATGCACCGCCACAGTGCGGCACCACAAGCGGAATAATTGCTAAAACAACTAAAACAATAAGCACTGAACCGCCATACAGTCATACCGCACCACATACCGCTCACGACACCACTTACCATCTCCCTGGCACTCCTGGCACCCCTGTTATGATACCGCTTCTACCGCTTCTACCGCTTATCGCTTACGTACTTTGTAGTGGCATATTGAACATTTGCAAATCGCCGTGTCCTCGACCGGTCACCAGAGCCAGTAGAAGGGATAAGTTTTATGCTTCTTTTTTTTTACGCAACTAAGGCACCGACCTGGTGGCCATTGGCATGGGTTGCCTGCAAATGACAGTGACAAACTGGAAATTGGTTGCCTAATGAGACCCACTGGCAACTGGACGCAACCACTTTTTCTCAAGCAATCACCAACGCAGCTCAGCGGTCAGATGTCCGAGTGTCCGAGTGTCCGAGTGTCCGGGTGTCCATCCAACTTTTACGTGCACAAATCATAATTAATCATTTGTGCCGCTTTTGGATTCTGCGTTTCTGCGATTCTGTGCTACAGTGGCAAATCGTTATGTTGTGGCAACACAAAAAGCGACAGTGACAACAGCGCTGCAACAAATTGTGCCTTTTGGCAAATACTCGTTCAACTGACGCTTGGCAGTGATTTCTGTGGAATTTCGGTAGAAAAAAGTTCGTTAACACAACAAGTTGGGCATTATGCATATGGCATATGGCAAAAAAAATAAAGTCTCAACAAAGGTGTGACTAACTGCAGGGCTGATTGCGCGCGATGGCATCAACGAGAGATGCGTCAATTTCCCCGGGTGCCAAGTGTCGATCATTAAAGGATGCCATAATGAAAGACAAATGCGTCCGTCAAGTGAAGTCAAGTGAAGCCATGGGTAGAAAGGGTCTACACAACTGGAGTCACTTCGGACATTGGACAATTGCAGGAATGAGACCAAAACTAATTTAAGGGTATTCGTTCTCAAAAAGACAGTGGTCCGTACTATTCGGAAAAAGAACAGAGCTAAGACCAAAAGAGCTCCTTTAGCGGGAGTTTGTCGAACCAGTCTATGAACCGAACAAATTATTGCTGCCACGTGAGTTCCACCATCCTTTGTAGCCAAGTGTATCATGTGAAGGTCCACAGTTCAAAATTTATGTTCAACAAAATTAGATTTTAGGTCAAAATGTTAATGTAACTTAAGTGGTCTTAAGCTAAGATAAATATTTTATCTTAAAGAAAATATCTAGGGATGTCCTTCAGCAGTATTTTATAACAATTTGAAGTTTTCAATTCCAAGATATTACCTAAGAAGAATCGAATTTCGAGTATCGGGTAAGTTTATCAAAATAACTCAGATTATGTACACTAGCTTAAGTCGACTTAAGCTCCTTTAACCTATTGCCACAGATTTGTTATTAATGTTGGTAAGTTACTATAGCTTTACTTTTCACTTTGTTTAAACATTTTGGAAGCGCTAACGGTAATAATTTTTTTACATTGTAAAATTTATTTACTTACAACAAGGTTAGAAATTCAAATCTTTAATATTCTTAAAATTCACTTGTGTTATATATATCTCATAAATATTAAGTACATATGTATATTTTCTGAGATACAGAAAACTTGTGCGAAATGTGGCACAATCGCTTTATACACTAATTACATCGTGTTTTACAATTTAATCCTATACATATGCAGCACTCACACATATATACATACATACATACATACGTGTAAAGTTATGCTGACTTCATTGTCTTCTACCGTGCGGTTCGATTACCGATTGTTTTTATTTTTCGCTGCTTTGTTTTGTCCAGCCACAATTGTTTGTTATTTCGCTTTGAGCTTCCCTCTTCATTTCGTTTTGCTAAAATTTTGATTGGTTTTATTTCTTATATTCCCCGTTTCATACATTTGTAACTTGAGACGCTCGTATGTTTTGTCATGTTGCATATGCCGCGTAGCTGCATCGAGCTGCATCCAGCGTTGTCGCGCTTTTTCGCAACCATTGTCAATTGCATACGTGTATATATATATACGTGTGTGTGTGTGTGTGTGTGTGTGTGTGTGTGTGCGTGTGTAAACCGTCTTTTTGTCATATAACAGATTTTCTTATGCACTCCGTTTCATACTTGTTGTAGTCGCGCTTTATTTGATGTTTGCTGCCC
This sequence comes from Bactrocera minax, assembly GCA_021498325.1. NCBI lineage: Eukaryota > Metazoa > Arthropoda > Insecta > Diptera > Tephritidae > Bactrocera > Bactrocera minax. The sequence goes on along the minus strand of JAKEEE010000022.1, from coordinate 2,407,405 downwards.
CTGATTGTTGTTTTTGCTGTTGTTGAAGATGTTTAAGTGTTGTTGAAGTTGCTTTCAATTGTACAAGAGATTTGCAACGCGATAAGCTCACGACATAACCCAACAGCAGTACACAGCAACCAATGCCGTACCTTTTGCAGCGACGTCGCTCAGCGTCAGCATCTCTCACAGCGTTTGCATGAGTTTCTGTTGCATACATGTGTGTATGTATGTATTGCACCTTTCATTTCAAATTGAACTCAATATGGGTTTAATCCATTGCAGCAGCGCATGGCGGGGCATAGCCGAAGCTCAAACAACAGGGCAATGCAAAAAGCATGATGGTTTATGCCACAAATTGGCTTGACCATGCCACACCAACCTCCCTTACGGCCAACTCTACCATGCAATACGTCATACTTATCGATTCTTTCGTCTTCATCTCCTTTTGGTTTTCGCCATTTCCTTTTAGTTTCTTTTCGCTTCAATTGCTCCAATTTTACAGCCATGCTCTTGACTCACTTCACTCTTGCTCACTTCTCTTCTTCACGCTTCTTCGCTTGAGTTGTTCATTCGCAGCACTGTCCAGAACGATCTTTAATGCGTGATCAAAATAATGCTGCTCCTTATGCTTTTTTGCTGTCCGCCAGTCGTCGCGGACATCCACTCCCCGTAATAAACCACGTACCCCTTCGAGCATTCTGCGCATGCGACTCCTCTTTCGCTTGTTTCCAATGAAATCGCTGGAGGAGTTCGCGTGAAATATTTGCATAATTTCGGTTGTCTGCGGGTATTGTCATCAATTTGGATTTGCTGTGATTAAACCCTTGCGATTGCTTGATGTTGGGAAAAAGGTCTGCGTTCTGCGTCGGTGGTCTGCGGGGCGCTTAATAATCTGCTTCGTTTGAGGATGCGCGTTTAGCTTAGCTTAGGTTCCAGACTGCTTAATTTACAGTCTGGTTATTCAACTGATTCACGGGTTTACAGAATCCTCCGTCCAAGAGCATTACTCCCGCAGCCCGTAAAATAATACTTTATACTCGTAGTTAGTAAACATAAATCAGAATTAGATGGAGTGACCAGAGTGTAGGGAATTAAAAATATGCCTTTAAAAGATCTGCAAGATAGATACATACATATGTTTTGCTCAACATGCGACAAGAGATATTTAGCTTACAAAACGATACTTCTGTGGTTGATCCTTTGCTATTTGAAGAATATGTGGTCCAAGATCCATAGGAATTAAATATTATTACCAATGCAATTTTACGTTACGCCGAATGAAAAAAAATCTGCAGAATGTATATTTGACATACGCGTTTTATATTTTGATAGCCCCAAGATCACTTTCATACACCCATCACCATTCTATTCTATTCTGATCTTGGGGTGATCAAACAAAATTGTGTATGTCACATAAATATTTGGACGATTCATAAATTCAGCGAATACCTTTCATATATGTTCTTAATGTGGTCTTAACTTCAGTTCTTAGGTGTCGATCCAAAATTATGATATACTTCTTCATGTGGAGAAGATTGACACCAGCGAAAGGCGCCTCTTCAGACGAGTGTTCTGCAAGTGGGTGCATTGATGGCTGTTTCCTTCCGTTTATTCCAGCCAGTTGTGGCCCACTACAAAGTCATCTAAGCTGCCCTGTGGCCCTTAATAAGCCTGTATCATTTACTTACTGATTTCTGCATACGCATACATACATATATGTATGGCTATAAGCCCTGTGCATGCAAATCGGCTTATAATTGCGTGCGTAACAACCACACATGCAAATATACAACTTTCATGCACGTGCAGCACCCATGCATTTGTACATATGTACAAACGTCTGTCGATTTGTATGTGCTTTTGCGGCATGTGCCAACCGCTTTAAAGTCGACAGCATTAAAGGTGCTACATATAATATTCTTTTAACTTACAAATGCATACAAACATATGTACATACATATAATATATATATATATACCCATTTGTACAACAAGCACACATATGTATATGTTCAGCATATTCAAATCATCTCATCATAGGCAATCAACGTACATCAATGATCTGTGGCCGCGAGTACAAGGATCGATTGAGTATTACACTATAGCGCTGCTATAGCAACAACAAAGCACTAAACGGCCTTCACAAGTACGCAAAACATCGCAAACGCAACAGCGTTGAAATACACAGATGTGTGTATGTGTATGTTATTTAAGTTTTGGTGTGTATGTGTGTGCATTTATGACTTCTTAGTCGAGTTTTGATTACCAGCTCTGTGCTACTGTTGCACAGCTCTCTGTTGGTAGTTACGCCGAGACGAAGAATCAAGGCGCTTACATATATACTACATATACACAGACAAAGCTGTGTAAACAAAAAGTAAGGAAAGCTTCGGTGTGCTCAGACTAGCTCAACCGCTAGTGTCATTAGGGATTAGCTGTGTGAAAACTAAAGTACGTACGTGTACATGCTGGTTGCTAGTCTTGCTGCGCCCTAGTTTGATCCACGAAAAATATCCTCCATTCGACTTATTATAAAATTTATTCGTTGCACAACTTAAAGCCATGTGTGCCTGACTGTGTGCTCTGGAGAACCGATTTGTCTTCCAAAATGAATTTTAGGAAGTATACCCTAGCGTTAGACAGTAAACTATTGAAGGAAAATATTTGAAAATGTTAGCCATGTGCTGGGCTATGTGCCTGAGGACAAATTTAATATTGATTTGATACCAATGCCAAAAATGATCGTATGCGATTGATATAATTGCCCTCCAAGACGATCATGACCTCAATGACGTTGAGTGTACGCTGTGCCACAAAACTATGTAAAGCCGATCATTTCAAAATTTAATGTTTTTCATATCATCAAAATGGACTCATAATCCTCGACAAATATTCCATATGTTGCATATAAACATTTTTTTTTTTTTGTGAATGTATAACTTAACCATATTATTTTGTTTTTCTTTTTACTTCATTTGTTCAAAGATTTATAGAGATCCTCTGTTGTATCTTTTATTTGTCTTCCTTCGTGTTTGTTTTTCTTCCATCCAAAGTGCTGCCTACACAATCATTACACGCTTAAGTACGCACAAATAAAAAAAATGTACGCGCATGTGATATTAACAGCAAACACTTGATCACGATGGTGCAAAATGCACAGTGCATCAAAAGAAGCAAATTTTAAAGCCATACTTCAAATGAACGGTAATTTTGAGAATTATTTACGAAAAGAAAACTGGCATTAAATAACTGGCATTTTTCATTATGAGAGAATCCTCAACAATATCATTAATCATTTACAATTTTAAATGAAAAAATTATATATATATAATAACATAAGAAAAAGTTATTTAAAGATCAATAAGATTCCTTATAAAAAATAAAGGATCGAATTTCTTGAAATTTCCAAAAAAAAAAAATTTCTGAAAAATTTCTTCAAAAATATATTTTTAGAAACAATTTAAACAAACCATAAAAATAAAAGCACATTTTTTGTTGGATTTAATAAATTATACTCGAAATTTTTACTGTTACCAATATAGGGTTCAAATTTTAATTTATTTGGGATAGAGACTCGTTCGAGACTCTTGATGAAGTCAACATTATCCTGTCTACACTTTCGCCCACTGTACATGCAGAGTACACACTCGGCAAAGCAAACAGTTCGGTTTTTGGCGGCGCGGCCTTTTTGTTCTACCTACCTTTAGTACGTATTGTAACTTAGTTGCCCTGGACACTGTCAGTTGCCTTTGTCGCCGGCAACAACAAGACATTACTGCTATTTTTTATTAATGTCGTTGCAGTTATAAGGACAGATACTCTTCTACCATATCAGGGCTTTTATGTTTCACATAAACACCTTAAAGACGAAAAACGGAAAACCTTAAATACTGCAGCAATTTATACTACATTATTATGCGATTGCTGCTGGCGCTCGATTGTTGTGTTCTCGGCGAAAACATACTGCTGATGCCATCAACACACCTATGTGGTGCAGATACATACATTCCTACACATGGGTCCGCATGTTGGCATATTTTTCCATAGGTACTTGCAAGTAGCCTTGCCCGTCCTCTTGGGCTGCCCTGCCGTCGGGCAAACCGTGGAGATCGCTAATATTTATAACTGCGCTTTTTTGGTAGACGTATAATTAATATGCATGTATGTGTGGGTATATATGCATATTGTGTTGTTGTTAGGTTTATTATTGTTATTGCTGTTATTGCTTATTGCAGATGTTGCCATATCGTGCAGCCACTGCCCCTCCGCCCCTACCAAACCCACCCAATTCATACCACGCACGCTCATCGCAGCCAACGCTCTCGAATGGTCCAAACAACAACACAAAATCCGCTTTATATCTCTGAGATCGGCGCAATAATCTCAATTTCTACCCAGCCTTTAAGCGTTGTGCTAATACCAGTTGTTGGCGTTGTTATTGTTGTTGACTTTTCCTCACTTCATTTCTGTGGAACTGATTATTTGTATTTTTAACTGAAATCGAAACCGGTTTTCGTTCGTTTGAAAAGTCAAAACAACTTGACCGTTATATGTGTGCGTGTGAGCGCGAACAAAAATATATAAAAATGAGTGGGGAGTGTCTGTGTACCTTCATACTTGAAAATTTGTATGCGTATGTGTTTGTATTCATCTAACACTAATACTACGGCACCAACAAGTGAGGCGCTGGAAGTGCACAGATACCCATAACTTTCCAGCGGAGCACCAAAACCTTTCATCGGAATTTACTCTCACTAGCCGAGCGTCAGCCACTCTCCGCCCCATTGTTGTTCATTTTGGTCAAGATGTTTCACTGCACTCCGAAAATGGTAACAACAACCAACTCACACACACACTCATATTCCTTTATTTTGTTTTATTTATTGCTATTATTTTCTCTTTCTACTTTACTACGTCGTTTCTTCTTTTTCGTAATTATCTTTATCTACTTCATCTTAAGTGTTTGTTAGTCACTTTTGCGCTTCTGCGTTCACCGCAGCATCCGTACAGAGATTTCGTCGTTAATGTTGCGCTGAACCGCGTTTATACGTATAAGTCGCAGATGAGGCCAAAACCAAACCCGAATTCCAGGTGCGCACGACACGCTCTGTCGTTGCCGTGAAGTGAAGGGAGTCGCTGTAGCTGCGATAACGTCAGCTGCTGCGACAGACCTGACGGCGAGAGCAGACGTAGTGGTTTCAGAGAACATTTACAATTCGTGACTACATTGGGGTTTTCATTATGCCACACAGCGAGTGCTAAATAATTGGTTAACCCTCTAGAAAATTTAAGTGAGTTATTTGAGACTTGTCGAAGCCTATGTTAAGTGTAGAAAGGAAAAGTAATACTTATTTCATAAGTACCGAGAATAATACTACCTTGCGCCTATAAGTATGCTATAAACTGGAAAGTTTATCTTTAAAGAAATGCTGTTTTAAATCAAACTACAATATCGTCTTTGCATTTTGAATCAAAACAAAGCTATTAATATAAATAAGCACTATGTCTTCATTTTAAAGCCTTCCTGCCGTGCAGCATTGAACTAATCCCAACTTCTTTCCAGTTTGAAGTCACCTTTAATTACCTACTGGGTATTGTTTGTACTCGCTGAAATGCCACAACTGATAACGAGCTGGCTGTATATTCATACCAGAGAACTTCATGTTCTCATGTTCTCATGAACATTCATGTTCATTTCTATTATTTTTTTTTATAAATTACACAATAATTTTTATAAAAAAAAAAGTTTGGGATTCATGAAAAATTTCTTCTCATAAACAAACTATTTTTATTCCTATCCTCATATGTATACAAAATTCTCTGGTTGCTATTTTCTGTTGGCGAACAGCGTGTTTAACATATTTCGCTATAAAATAGCGAATATGGTGAATGGTGAATTCCCTATTCGGTGTTTTTCAGCCTCTGTACACGAGCCAGTCGAACATCATACAAAATTCAATTTCCGCCTTCTCCATGGTTGTAAGTTCTCTGGTTAAGATATAAGCAAATAAATGTTCTATTTACCTTCACTATACAGCCTTGATGATCAGCATTAATGTACACCACACAGTAAATAGAATGATCGCCAGACTAACTGTGAAATATTTAGTATCACATCTAAAGGTGTTAGATGCTCCACACTAAAATAGGAGTTTTTTGAAAATATTTATAATTTGAAAAAAATTATTAATTATTATTAATTTGAAAATTTGAACTAGTTTAGTACTAGGCGCAGAGGGAGAGTTACTGATATTTTATATAATTTCAGAAGTCTTATGCATGTTAGTAACATAAGAATAAATTAATATTTGCTAATAAAATGAATCTATAATCGATAAAACGAAGTCTCGATTTCTTTAATTTCACCTACCAAGTGCTTACTGTAAACCTTATGGCATATTTGTTTTGTATATCGCTAATTATAACAGATCGACATGAGTTCTATTCGAAGTTCTATAGCACGGACAACAGCCAAATAGTTTGAAGCTTATGTACAAATGTGTGAACTATAAACACTTTGAAAACACACGTGGAAAAAACTAGAATTTTGATCGTACGAAATGAAGAGAAATTGTGAGCAGTCGCATCTTAAACATAATTATAGTTTGAGAGCTTTGTTCGCCATAAAAACTCCGAAAAGAGAAGTAGAGAAATGACTTGGCGGATAATCAATTTCTCGAAGACAATCGCCACTATGTTTTAATAGCACTGTGGTGTGGTATGTACCTTGACTAAATTATATAGAATAGTGTTGCGACAGCTCTCAAACTATGCGATCTACTGTTTCTTGCAAACTGTTATTGATCTCCTGAATATGTTTGAATAAATATCTCGATGATTGAAATTCTGCAAATCTGTGGTGAAAAGTGATTTAAGAGCTAAAATACTATTGACTGACGTAATATTTGAAGGTGGTTAGCTCGATAATTATATAGTGATAATACAATAATAGTAATAGATAGTAGTATGAGCTGAATATGTATCGAATTTTAATATTGCCGATTGACAGAGGTCTTAAAAACGTCTTGAAGACGATAAAATTTCTTTCCGTGAACCGATAACTGCATAGCTTTGAACAAATCTTTTCTCAAACATCAAGAGAAATTAAATTTAATGTATGTAAAATTAACCACACAAACAAAAAAAAAATTTATTAAAAATTGTTAACCCTACTTTAAAAGTAGAAGCTTTATAGAAAATCATAAAATATAACCTCTTAAAAGTTCAATATTTTGAAAATGCGGCTAATAAATTCTTATCAGAAATGCCTTGCAGTCATAAATAGAACACATAAAAAGTCAACACGATTTACGCAAACTGAAAAAATTTCTAATATAAACTTGTTTACAGGAATTTAAATTTCGAATCAAAAAAAGTTTAAGAAAAGAATACGCGCTTTTAATATAAACAAATATATTCATATT